>CM028341.1:37642347-38238721 GCA_016647705.1 Eucommia ulmoides | reverse complement strand
GAGTTTCAAAATCAATATGAAAGTTGTCTCCAACTTATGCAAAATTCAAGAAATCTTGAATTTCAAAACATAGAATTATTGTCACAGAATGATTTCTTTCATCTTAAAAGTGATAAACAGAGTGAAGAAATTCTCTTCTCGCTCAAACAAAAATAATTTTAAAAGAAAAAATCTCTTTATTTGAAAAAATTATTTGTGACCTTAAAGGAGCATCTACATCCCAACAACCTACTTCATCTCATCAATCTTTTCTTTTAACCAAAGAACAAACCACAAATCTAAAAACTCGACCCTTCTTCTACCCATACCTTTCTTGATCAATTCCCTCAGCTTATCAAACCAACCATTATCCATCACAAAAATCGCCTTGATCTAGATATCCAAATCGCCATCCAACAGTTCTTTAGAAACAGCTAGACCAAACACACCTATTTTCCAGGAGCCAGATACGTCACAGAAAATCATTACTAATTAACCACATGTTGCCAAAACAATCGACATTGTCAAGAGATTCCACTTGAACACGCCGAATGTAAATGCAAACTCATGTACACCATCATTCGTCTCGAACTCGACCTCCTAAATTACCATACCATAACATTTTACCACAAGAACCATAAAATTTCTCTCACACCACAAAGACTATTGGACAATGGATTCCTAACAGCCATATTTTTTCACAACCCTAGCCAAACAAAATTCTTTGGAAGAAAACTCGCCACTTGTGTTAGTTACCTTTTTGAAGAAAGCCCAACAAAAATGGTAGAAGTTGCCATCAAATCCCTTGGACCAATCTTCAAAGGATACCCACATTTTCAAGCAAAAACATAAAATATTACTTCGAAAAAGAAAAACCATTCCAACCTTCCTTGAACTACCTTCTCTCAGCCAACCTACAGAAAGACCATAGATAGGTGATAACCTTAGCCTTGAAGATCAAATAAAAATATGGAACTATGACAACATTACCCACAACATCAATTTTGTACCCCATCATTATGCTTTCGGACCCTTCCACTTAATTACGGAAGACGATCATCAAAAAATTTACAATGAAAGACACATTTCGGAAGTGGATTTCAGAATTCTAAAAAGAAAGGAACTATACAGTGCAGTATGAAGAAGAATTATGGAAAGCAACAATGCAGACAAATAATGTTGAAATAAGAATTGCTAAAGCAAAAGAAAAATATTACAAAAAATACCCTCTATACAACATTCGCATGGACATCTCACCAGAAAAAACAGAAGATGAAGAGGATTTTGAAGAATATGAGCTCAATTTCTGCTTGGAGCACCTGGACTGTGAAGGCTACCAGACCTAGACAAAAAAAAAATGTATATATATGTAAAACATTCATCCTTGTAAATATGAATTTTGGACTAAAATAAAAACTGGTTATGTACTAAAGTACCCAAAGCTACCGTCCATGTGTGGTATAACCAATTTGAACATTTGAGTCCAAAATGCGTCATCCCTTGTGTCAGCTGAAGATTTCTTTTAGGACAATTTCATAAAGCGGACAGTAAATAGCCTACAGCCTTTACTGTACACTTTTGAAAATTTTGGTCCTTTAACCTTATCTCCTTGCTGATAAGTATTTTTAAGTTTGCCTTTATCGATTCCCTCGGTAATCAACAGGAGCAACCTGTTTTCTAGTTAGAGTCTATAAATATTATGAGTACCCATTTTTGCTAGGCATGAGTGGAGAAGCGATAGAGACCTGAGAACAAAGAGCATTCAAAGAATACTCTGAGCCCAGATATTAATCCTTAGCCATTGATACTTAGAAGGAAAATAATTTAAGGTCAGTCTTGTAAAACACTACTCTTACGTTGTGTAAAAAGCTTTGTATTTATCCCTTTGTGGGCTTCCCGAAAGGAAAAATTCCTCTTATTTTTTCAATAATATGTATGTTTAAATGTTTTTAGTTACTTGAGTTATTACTGTTTATTGATGCAATTGTTAGCCAGTTGAAAAACGAAACTTTTAAAATCTTAAGTTTTACTATAACAAGAGAATCAACCTCAACAAAAAAGCCTCTGAACACTTTATCTTTGTGCTCCTTTGACTGTTTGCCTATGATTTAGCATCATTAAGTCTCTTGTGAGCTTGCGTGATAGGGTGACATGCTAGAATATTGAGTGTTTAATCTTGCTAAAGTAAAACCAGTAGATTTAAAAAATTTGCATAACGGCTTCAAGCCCATCTATGGCGACTAGCTTCTTTGTTACATACATAAACCATTTAACTTAAATCTTTAAACTCTTCAACATAAAATTAGTTGGGAAAAAGAAAAGAGGTGGTGAGTACTGAATAGGATTTAAACAACTTAAGAAAAAACAAACGTTTATGAGCTGTAATACACTATATAATTTTATTACAGGAAATCAACAACTCAACCTTGAAAAACAAGAAAAAGTAGAAAAACAAATAAGGATCTTAAGGAAAGAAGTACTAATTCACAAAATTAACTACGTAACTTTACCCGAAGTTTTCAGAACAAACAAATTTTAATCTTAGAATACATTTAATACGAAAAATATAGAAGCTTTAGAACATATAAAATTCGCTACACATAATCTATCCTAAATACCAGATTATCTAAATCAGGATTAGAAAGGCCGAGGTAACTAGGATATTACTCTGATATATATATATATATTATATATATATATATATATATATATATATATATATATATTAAATAAACTATTATATGTAGTGTATGGAAACTCAAACTTACAGCCAACCGCAGAAACAGTATCATTACTTTCTAATTATACTCCAAACACAACCCAATTAGATATTACATCTAATTTAATATCTAATAATCTTATTATAATATTGGAAGACAACCTTTTATAGTGAAATATGACTAATCTTTTTAATCTCCTTACTCATATTAAATTAATGGTTAAATTTTTTTCTTCGCATTACCAAAACATTAAATGAATAGAAGATTAATAAGATCTTCATCACTTTAATTCAAATTAATAAGATTAAAAATGAAATGAAAATTACTTCCCATTCCATTTCTATATTTGCATAATAAAATAAATTATTTTCTTAATTAATAATTTTATTTATTTATTAATTTATTTAGTTTTGTTCTTTTTTATTACCAATTCAATTTCATTCTTTAAAAAAAAATTATATTCATAATATTGGATTTTTTTAAATAAAAAATTAAATTAATTTCAATCAAATAATATTTTTTTAATTTATAATTCTATTTATTTTTGTTTCGTTATTATTATCAATTCGAACTTTAATTCATTTTTTGTAAAAAAAAAAAATCATAATATTAGATTTTTTTAAAAAATAGTGAAATTAATTGTTATTCAAAAAAGGGATAATTCATGTGAGTTGAAAATGATGGTCCTTCAAAAATATTATTTTCCCCAATAATCTATTTTAACATTGATTTTATCCTAAATGAATGTCTTTTTTCCCATAATTTAAAAAAAAAAAAAAAATGGATTCTTGATGAGTATTTCATAAAGTAATATATATATATATATATATATTTTAAATCCAAATGTTACAATTCACTATTTATCTAATTCACTTTATGCAGTGATTTTTTAAGAAAAAATAATAATTCTCTCAAAAGTTAAAAGTTATTGTGCGCTACAAAAATTATTGTAATTTTTATATAAAAATTGTAGTTATTTTAAAGTAATACAATAATTTTGGATTCATAAAAAATTATTGTACCAATGTGGAATACATGAACTAAAAATTTTAAGTTTGTATACTCTTTTGAAAAATAAAAACTTTAAAATTTATGTCCACATAGTCTTCTAGCTCATAATAATTTTACAAAACTTGAAAAACACAAAATATGTGGATATTTTTGTGATTTTTTAGCTCAGAGGTTAGAAACCAATTTGTTATTCCATAATTTTGTAATTTTTATTTTGTTTATTTATATTTTATAACTAACTTTTGTTATCTTTTTTAGAAACAAGTCTTACTAGAAAAAAAAAAAAAACTTGGGTATTCGATCAATTTTATTAAGAATATCAATGCAAACAACATGAGAAAAAAAATATAATTCCTATTAGTTTAGCATTTAAATAGTAAACAATTACTGTGTATTATTATAAACAAATCTAATATGAATTTTCTTTATTTGTCTAAACTGACGCATTATGCGGGCTAAAATTAGTAATACTTAAAAGTGAAAGGAGGAAAAAAGTTCTAATGAAGTTGAAAAATGACTCATTCAAGCATTTTGCTCCCATTGGACCCAATAGTACCCAATCACAAATTGTTACTTCTACTCAAAAAGGAAATATTACAAACATTCCTGAAATTTCTTGCTCCCATTGGACCAAAAATATATTGAAAAAACAAAATTTTATCTTTTTTTATTTTGGAGAAATTTATTATGTTTTTTCCATGAGTACAATAATACCTATTTCTTTTTCTTAAACCCTATTTCAAAATAGATTATTCAGTGGGAAGTTCCTTATTTCACTCTTAATTTTAAAAAAGTCTTAAAGGCGGAAGAAATTTGTGTTTTAGTCCTGCCTATTTAAAAAAGGTAGAAACCTTGCACACGCGTCTGCATATGCATGGTTACATGTAATAATTTGTGTGTAAAATTTTGTTACATGTTACAAATATTATTGTATTTTGTAACTGTTGATCCTAAGATTTTGATAAATAATTAAGTATTGATGTTTTGGTGGAACTAATGTTCGATCAAGTGTTTCAGTGATTTAAAGTTTCAGTGATGATGATGTTAAAGATCAAATTAAATGGCCACTAAATGATGATGTTGAAGATCAAATTAAATGGGTGCTAAATGATGATATTGAAGATCAAATTAAATGGGTGCTAAATGAAGAAGTTGAAGATTTAAGAGTTTGAAGAAATTAGAAAAAACAACTCAGGTAAATTTTAACTCTTAATATCCCATTTAAAAACACATACGGCACAAAATATTTTTATTATTTATATGTGTTTTGATAAGATGAATTTATTTGCTCCTATGTGTATTTGAAAGAAATATTTAAAAATGGTTAAAATAGAATTTGAGAAAGTTAGTGGAGCTAATTGAGAAAAGAAATTAGTTAATGGGACGAAAATGTAAAAGAGAAAGAGTATAAAACGATATCAGAAAAAAGATCCAAAAGGAAGGAGTTGACCGAGCGGTCGACCGATGGAAACTTGACAAACTCTCTGAATCTGCGAGTCAACCGAACAGTCGACCGATCAAGTGCATGGGCTACATACTGAATCTCCTAGTCGACTTGTTTCAGGATAATATTTGATCCGAAATCATATCTAAAGGTAGCCGTTTTTTGTTAAGATTTGAGAGAGATTTAAGGGATTTGGTGATATTTAAGATATGGTTCATATATTAATTAAATCCTATTGATTTGGTACTTTAAATATTAATATTTCTCAATTTGGTACTTGAAATAGTTTCTATTCTTATTAATTGAGATTGAGAAATATTTTGGGGATTTAATTGAAAGATTTGAAAGTTGTTTTTAAGAAAAATTGAACATAAATGAAGTCCTTATAATATAAGGGATCTATAGGAGCGTTTAATTGTCATGATACTTGTAAATTAGCTGTTGGAAGGCTGGTTATATATCTCTATATATAGACCTGCGAATTTATGTTTTAAGTAAGCAGTAAACAAGAGAGAAATTATATCATATCATATTGTGAGCTTTTATAAGAGTTATTCATCTGAAATATTGTGCGTTTTTCTGAGAGACGATCTTGACGATCAACTGCTATTAATTTGTGCTGTTACCGGATCTGAAGTTACATTGTTTTATTTATTCTTTCTGTGGATTTCGGGTAAGATCTTTCCAATTATATTCTTTCATTGCATTATTTGTTTATTATTTGAAAATTGATCTTAGAAATTGTTTCTGATTTTTTAAGAAAATATTTTTATAAACAATTTCTTGAATATGATTATGTGCTCTAATTTGCTACCCATATCTTGTTAAAATGATATTTTGTATCTTACGTTTTTCTATTACTGGTTGGAATATTAATTGAGTTATTATTTATTTGGGGTGGTAGAAGTTCCGAGTGAGATTTCCTACTTATCATTTTGTATTGGTGAGTAGTGTGACGAGTTAAATATCGTTGAATATATTTAATCAAGAGTAGTCGGGTTTGAGTCTCTTCTTGTAAAGAGATTGAGGTAGTGATTCTTCCTGAATAAGAATTGTGTTGTGAGTGAATTGTAAATGTTTCATCCTTACCGGTGAAAAAGATATTTGGAGTGTTGTGTGAGATTTTGATTCTTGAGTCGTAGTGATAAAAAGAATTAGGTTAATCTTTAACCTGTAAAAAGATAGGTTATTCTTGAGCCTGTAAAAAGTAGAGATTATTCCTTAGTCTGAGAAAATGATATTGTAAATGTTGATTCTGAGTCTGTAAAAGAATCGGTGTGCAGGTTTGGTTCCTACCTTTAAAAGGATCTTGAGAATTAGTGGGTGCGAATCTCCGTGGGGCTCGGAGAACTGGACTAGTCAAGAGTAGCTTGGTGATCCAGGATATATCTTGGTGTGCTGCATTATTACTTTGTTATTTTTGTTGTTTGTGTGTGCACCTAATTAATTGATTTATTCCACTGTGATATAAAGATAATAATTAATTTAGGTATAAAATTAATTATTTGATTTATTGAATTTTATTCTGATTATTCTTTAATTACCCAATTCATCCCTTTCTTGAGTATTTTACTGGGCCAACAGTAACATATAACAACTTTGTGTGTAAATTTTTGTTAAATGTAACAAAAATCACACAAAATACATATAATTAGTTACATGTAATTAAATGTACAGAAATACATATAACTAATATTAAACTAATTTCTGCGTGTAATATTATTAAATGTCACAAATATTACACAGATATATATAATCGTAACATGTAACTAATATTACATAAATACATGTAACAAAAAATACACAAATATATGTAAAAATATAACAATCATTAAATTGTAACACATACTCGTTATATGTAACTAACATTCACTATAAACCGAATTTACTCACCAAGTTCTCCCTACAATTCCTGTAATGCGGGACTAAAATTCAAGTGAAATTCAACTTAAGAGACTAATTCTAAACCTAAAAATAAGAAAATCTAATAATAAGAAAGGACTAATCGTGGATTAAACCCTCAAAATTGGACTAATCGCGGATTATCCCTTTCAAAATTTCAATCTTGTGATCCGTAACATATGTGGGTGTGTTATTTATACAAATGATCACAGATTGCTGGGGCCCATGTATACAAAGGATCAAATATTGCTGCTTGCGATCAGCTGACTGGTGCCAATAATTGTGCCCCAAAATAAAATTAAATTATTGCTCCGATTTGAAAGAAGAAGGAACTTTGATATTGTGATTTATATAGGCACTATTCAAAGCTATGTTTCTCTTGGATTCGTTATGGTTTTGTTGATGCAGGATAAAGTTGAGTACACATGGGAGACAAAGTAATGACTTTTCTGATTGAATTCATGGTTTGAAGGAAGATAGGGTAGAGAGGGAGATTTGATTTTCGTGTTAATTTGCTTCCTAAAATAATAAGAAAAAAATCTGTGTTAGTTATTTTGTGATTGATTTTCAAAAACCGTAGTAGTGCCAATCAATTATGTAACAGCGTTCCTCGGCGAACTACGAGCCAGGAAGGAGGCAACGTTGGGCGTAAAGCATATTGGGCGAATTATATCTGAATTATGGTTTCTTCGATATGGACCCAAGTATATACATTAAATAAAATTATCCTATTCCTATTTTTTTTGGATAAATTGCCTTTTAACCCTCTCTAATTTGCTTAATTATCACTTTGTCGCTTTTCACTTCAAAAGATTATACTTTACATACTTCTACTTTTAAATAAAGTGAAAAACTAATTTTTCTGTTTAAATTAACGAAATATGCTAAAAAATGTATTGAGTTAAAATTTCCATCTCATTTTTGGACCAATAGATGAAATTGGCCAAATATTATAATTTTGTTTTATTTATTTTTTTGTTTATGTTCTCAATTGCAAGCAAGAGGCAGTTTACTCACAAGCCGAGGAGGATTACCCCATACTTTATACCTAACATCAGACAAGAGTCCTGACTCTAATATTATGTAGGAAGCCAATGGACCTAACTCACTCTCAAAAGATATCTTGAAAGAGGAGGATTACCCTACGCTTTACGTATAGCTCAGGATCAGATTAACACGGGCAACGTGGGATTTCAGCATTTGTGTCGATAGGTTCACGGTTCCCAAGACAAAAGAAGTTCAGGAAATTTTGCCGCGAGTAAGAACTCTCAAGCCCAACCTCGAACAGAGCTTTGTAGATGGTCTCGTACATCATTTGCATTGTCTTATTCTGCGAAATAAACAAAAAAATTCATTACAAGTCCTATTATTTTATAGCGAGATATTAGTGCCATGTTCATATTTCATTCATACCTGCCAAAATAAAATTCTCTGAGTCGCAGCCGTTGTTGGATTACCCTCCGGCAACATTGGGATAACGACATATGCAACAAACCTTTCATGCGATCTAATTTTATTAGCAATTTCAAGGGCAATTTCCATTGGAATCAAATTGTTAGCACCTGAAGAAAACAAAAAAAAAAAAAGAAAGTAAAAGATCATAGTTTTCAATTAATATTTCAAGACAATTTGAAAAAGGGTTCAGAAGAAAAAAAAATCGCAACAGTAATAATTCTGCTGCTTGAAGAACTGTTTTTAGGACTCCCATTGCCGACTATCACAGGGTCGAAAATTTCACCGCCAAATTTGCAACCGAGTGATGGCCTAGTTGCACCGACAACTAGTAGCCCCTGTGAATGCACTGCCTCACAACGGAATTACACCGACAGATTGTAAACACCAACGTTCCTGTAACGAAATACAACGGAAATATACCGAAACAATACCGAAACGCACCCACGCAACAGTACACACGTATTACGGGAAAACCCAACCTTGTATTAATAAACTCCGGTTATAAGGAACCAATTACAACACTTAGTCTGTAAAATCCGCAGGAATACATTCAGCCCCTAAAAACAGACCAAAACAACAGTATTTATAGGAGAAGACAGCAGTTGACAGCTCCAACTGCATAGGCAGACTACCGACACCTGTCCCGACACATGTCAACACCACAGGAGTTGGTTTTCCTGTCTAAAAACCAACCAAAACCGCCCAAGAACTGCCCAGAACTGCTCACACATGCCCTGCACATGTTTGGAAACCACCAGTCCATCAGCTCACAAGTTCAACATTCTTCCAGCGTTTTTGCACCGTACCAACGTCTGCCCGTTGCCGTCTCGTCCCATATTCAACCAACGTTCACCAACGTTTTGCCACGCCACTGCATGGCCGGAACACGTCGTTGCACCCAACGACATGCCAACATTCCGTGTGCTATTTCCGCACCAGAATGCACCGTTGCCCAACGGTGCGTCATGCCTTTACATGACTCAGCCCAAAACGTAGTGTTGTGCCTACGTTCTGTTTTGTTGCATCGTTCTGCCCAACGACGTCTCAACACCGTATACATTTTTCGCACCAAAATGCATCGTTGTTTCCCAACAGTCCGTTATGCCGCACACATGACACTGTTTACCACGTATCGTTGTGTCTCCGTTGCAACCGTTTTGCCTCGGTACCGCACCGAGGTTTTCTTTTGGTCCCGTGACTCCCCACGAAAACCCCATTATCAGCAACCTCTGCCAACGCCGCCAACGTGCGTCCACGTTGCCCAACAGCGCACCGTTTTGCCAACGCCTGCCCAACAGCTTGGTCCAGCGCCTCCCCGCTCCTCCAACGCATGTTGTCGCGTCCAAGGCACCGTTTACAACGTAGTGTTGCATCTACGTTGCACCATTTTGCATCGGTCCCACACCGAGGTCTTCCACACTGCCCAACACCCGCCGGTGTTGTGCCACAACGCTGCTGTCCACCGATAGGCACCAAGCTGGTGCCCTTTTTGCCAACGAACCCATCCGTGCCGCATGCACCATGTCCGGTAGCAAATCGCACCAAGTCGGTGCTGTTTGGTCCTCCAGCATTGTTAGGGTCTAACACCGACTCAGTCCCATCCTATTAACTTCCAGATAACCTCCATTAGGTCCCATTTGTTTAGATTTTCTGTTCCCAAATTTCGTTCTCTTCTTCTCCCTGAACTGTAGAACAAATTTCAGGGAACGGAACTGAATTGTTCACAGATTTCTGTTTCTGTTCCAAATCTTCCGAGAACAAAAACACTAACAAACGGCTCATTAATTAACAAAGGTTTGGAAGTTTTTTCATGCGTTGCACGTGGATCATATTGTGTGATATATTCAAATTTATTGATGATAAATAAGTTAGGCACCATCTGTAATACTTCTTTTTTTTTTCTTTTTTTTTTTAAATATTTAAAAAGTTAATTTAAAAAAAAAAATTATTTAAAAAGCAAAAATAAAAATTAGAAGTGTATTTAATAGTGAAAAAACAGAAGACACCATACAAGACCTTAGTATTAATGTTTATCATACCTTACCAGTTATGCATACAATACAATATAAGAAACCAATTGTCTTCAGGACAACTTAAATTTGAATGTAGAGACATGAAATGTTTGTTTTATTGCCTGATCTTAGGCTTCTTCACAATCATGATAGTCCAGGTAATTTTTCCCTCAACTTCTGGGTTAAAGCAACTCGCACCGTCATTACCACAGCAGCAGGATCACTAAGACAAACATTTACCACAAAACAAGTTCCACGATTCCCCCACATGTGGCCGCCAAAGTAGTGTCTAATTTCAGCAAGAACCTGAACAATATCCAAATAATCCCTCGTTCTTGTTTTGATTTATCATGAATCATTATTGCAATGGAACTCGGTATACGAGACATGTTTCGAGAATACACATGTTCATAGAATAATAAAACAAGAATAACTACAAAATTTGAGGTTTTTCTTTATGGATTACTATAATCACACACAACAAACAAATTATGGCTCGAATATCTCTATAGGTTCACCAATGTGTTATTGTTTTTTTCAAATGTCGTTCAAGTTCTGGAAGTGCAAATAAATAAACATCCAAAACAAGATAGGAAAGAAAAACACTACATTAGTGAACAGTTAGTCATAAAATGTTCAAAGATCAAGCATTTCTAGGAATGCAACAAAAAAATAGACGTGATTATAGATTTACCATTTCGACATTGTCCTCATTTAGATCGAGGCCGGTCCCGGTGTCTAGGAGTTGCTCGACATCCTGTATTTTATGGATTTTGTCACTAAGCTGAGTTTCAATTGCCATTTTCAATGTCATAGTTGAACTTGGACATGACCCACATGCTCCTTGTAGCTTTAGCACCACGACAAGACCATCTATCTCATGTAGAGCCACATTTCCTCCATCAACCATTAGACCTGGCCTTACTTCATCTAAGATCTAACACTTTCTCCACATTCTCTTCCGGTAGTGGAAGCACACATCTTGGTGAAACTATTTAGCCCCTTCAACATCGAAAAATTAAATAAATAAATAATCACCCACCAAAACATTCAAATTCAATCCATGAGAAAACATTAAAATTTAAAGTAAATTTATGTGCTAAAAAAAACAAAGCAGACTTGAAAACTCCAATATAAGTTTTAATTAAAATATGAAAGTTCATATCATTTGTATACATGATGGTTCTTATGTTATTTCGAGTTGAACTTTCATTGACATATCATAAACTATGACAAACAAATCAAACCACATGCACTTTTCTAAGCAGATATCATTCACGATAATAAACACACAAAAGGAGACAGGAGTGAGTGAGAATTCGACCTAAACTCATGAGTTTGAAACCCAATATATTCCTCATGAACCGATGATCTATGTGAAGGAAATCTTGGGAGCATCCAATTTTGAACTCCAGAAAATGAGGATATTTCATTGAAAGGATCCAGCCGAAACAAAGGCTAAGAAATCCACTTTTATAAACTAATTTCAAAACACAGTTATGCTATCCATTGTGGAAGTGCAAATTAGAATTGGAGTACAAAATAATTTTTGAAGTGCGAATAGCATATTAGCCTTTATATTTTGGGTGGAGATACTTATAAAGCAAAGACCATGTCAATGTCCATGCAACAACACTTCAGAAGACACTTATGTCTGATAGAAATGTTCTTTATTATCTGAAACTTGTGAATTATGGATTCTAACTTCCAAACCTCAAATGGACTACCTAGTCGCCTCACAAAGCAAATGAGAAAAGATTTTATTATAGAATCTCAAGACGAAAACAAAAAATAGCCACAAATCCAACTATTCGGAATTGAATAAATGACATTTTCATTTTATTTCAATTGAACATATCATTTAGTCCATGTAAAATAAAACTATTTCAATTTCACGGAAGATGATTCTTCGTTATTACAATTATGCTTTAGCTACAATAATAAATAAAAATATGGTGCGGATGGCAAAAAAGCAAATAATAGACATATTTCCTAAATAACTTAAGCAATAAACTCTACCGAACACACAGACAGATCATGACTGCATAAATGCCAAATGGTCAAGGCACATTGCGTTAGATTGATGCATTGGTTAAAGCACACTACATCAGTTTGTCAAAGAGGTTGATTTGATAACAATGACAAATTCATTTCCACAAGAAGCAGTAGGGAAAAAAATTACTACAGTTTATTCTAAGTTATAAAGCATCTTAGGCTGAGTTTGATAGCATTGAATTGGAAAAGCATTTGGAATTCCATTTTCCGGCTCTTACTGTCTTCCTTGTTTAGTTGCTATCATTCTTCATTGATATTTTCTTCTATGAGCTACTTGTTTTTATTTCTAAAAAAATGCCTAAATCTAGGGTATAACCTTTTCTTAACTGGCATATTTTAGAGGGATTTGGATAAGTGATAAATTAATTAATTAATTAGGACCAATAAGAAAGCAATCGAATGAGAATAAGATGTCCCTCCTAAAGTGTTGGTTAATATGACCATGAATAATGAAACACACACTATGTTGATATGGTTGTACTGTCAACCAATGATTCTGCCCATGGTTCTTTCTATTGTAGAGTCAATATACTTGCATTTTACATCTTAGCTAGGCTTGTGAAGCTATTGAGGATAGTATTAGTTGCCTGGTTATAAATAGTAGTCATAGGCAGGTGTCTCAAATTCTTCTTGTAATTGATATGATTAAGTACGACTACATTCACTTTGGTTAATAAATTCAGTAGAATTTATGAGGTTGATGATTGTTACAAAACTATGGGCTATGACTCTACAAAAACAAAAACACACACGCACACAACAAAAGGAAAAAATGAATACATAAAAAAATTAAAGAAAAAGGTAGATAAATAAAACTACTGGATCATAAGCTTTTTTCTTACTCCCAGACATGAATTTTTCTTTTGTTAAAATATGTGTTTTGAAGAGAATGATAATTCTCTGAATCAGTTCCTTGTTTTCTTTGTTGGATGATATCGCCAATGCTCGTTGTAAATCGTTCACAATTCAAAACTTTGTTCAGCAATTACATTTCTAAGATTTCTCTTGTCTTCCCTCTGCCACTTTCGTGTTTTATTAAAGTAAATATAAATATTAGGATGCATATCCGTATTTAGGGCATTGTTTGGGGCGGTACATTTCCGCGAATGGCAATAATTGAGACGAATATTTTGGAAGCGTTTCGAATGGGCATCAGCTTGTATTGATTGATTATTTAGTTGGTTAATGAGTATGTCCAACGATAGGCAAATTGTCGAACAGGAGTTGTGCAATTATAAAATAAGGTTTCAAACATGTTGTGTGCAGATTGGTTTTCGTTTTTTATTAAACTAAATATTGAGGGGCATATCCGTATTTTGGGCATTGTTTCAAGCGGTTCATTTCCATTTTTCAATGGCAATAAATGATGCGGATTTTTTGGAAACATTTCAAATGGGCTAAGGCTTGTATTCATTGATTATTTAGTTGATCGTTAATGAGTGTGTCCAACTTTAGGCAAATTGTCAAACAGGTGATGTGCAACTCAAAAGAAAGGTTTAAAACATGTTATGTGCAGATGAAGGATTCAAGGAACTGGTCATGTACAATATAGTTAATGAGTATGTCCAATCATAGGCAAATTGTCGAACAGGTGGTGTGCGACTCCAAAAAAATGGGTGCAAAACATGTTGTGTGTAGATCAAGAAACTGGTCATGTAGTATATACTAAATTCAGAAAGCATGTGGGGCGCAAGGGAAAGCGATAACGAGGAAAGAATTTACCTCTTACTTTTTCAGTGACGTCGGTCGAGAAATAGCCAATATGACAGCGCTTTCGTGATGCCGGCGAATTTGGTCCAGTGATGTCGAGAAATAGCCAATTTGACAGTGCTTCTGTGATGCCGGCGATGTTGGTCTATGCAAGCGTCGTGAGATATGTTTGGCGGTGGGAAAAAGTGAGCGATCTGGTGTGGTGATTTGGTGGATGAGTGCCTTAGAGTTTTATTTTTTTTAATTCTCAATCATCAGAGGGAGGGGAGGTGTTGTGACATGCCAACCCTCGGCAGCATCATCGCCAACACAAGGAGTATATCAGGTATTCTTTCAATTCTAAGCAGAGCACTATCATATGAGATCTTTAGTTTCTTTATGCCATGGGGCTTTGAAGCCTTTAGCCATCGTTCCTCAAAGTTGGTAAGAATATCATAAGCTGCTGGACCGTCAATTTTACAATGCAAATCATGCCATGGTTCTCTTGGACAACCCGCAACAGTCCCATCCTGTTAACTTCCAGATAACCTCCATTAGGCCCCATTTGTCTAGATTTTCTGTTCCCAGATTTGGTTCTGTTCTTCTCCCTGAACTGTAGAACAAATTTCTGGGAACGGAACTGAATTGTTCACAGATTTCTGTTTCTGTTCCAAATCTTCTGAGAACAGAAACACCAACAAACGGCTCATTAATTAACAAAGGTTTGGAAGTTTTTTCAGTAGTAATTACGCACGTGCGTTGCACGTGGACGATATTGTGTGTTATATTCAAATTTTATTGATGATAAATAAGTTAGACACCGTCTGTAATATTTCTTTTTTTAAAAAAAATATTTAAAAAGTTAATTTAAAAAAAAAAAACTTTTGTTTAAAAAACAAAAATAAAAATTAGAAGTTTATTTAATAGTGAAAAAACATAAAACACCATATAAGACCATAGTATTAATGTTTATCATATCTTACCAATTATGCATACAATACAATATAAGAAACCAATTGTTTTCAGGACAACTTAAATTTGAACGTAGAGACATGAAATGTTTGTTTTATTGCTTGATCTTAGGCTTCTTCACAATCATGATAGTCCACGTAATTTTTCCCTCAACTTCTGAGTTCAAGCAACTCGCACCATCATCACCCCAGCAGCAGGACCACTAAGACAAACATTTACCACATAACAAGTTCCATGATTCCCCCACATGTGGCCGCCAAAGTAGTGTCTAATTTCAGCAAGAACCGAAACAATATCCAAATAATCCCTCGTTCTTGTTTTGATTTATCATGAATCATTATTGCAATGGAACTCGGTATACGAGACATGTTTTGAGAATACACATGTTCATAGAATAATAGAACAAGAATAACTACAAAACTTGAGGTTTTTCTTTATGGATTACAATAATCACACACAACAAACAAATTACAGCTCGAATATCTCTATAGGTTCACCAATGTGTTATTGTTCCTGCCATCATGCTTGCTTTGGACTTAGCTTCTTTTGCGTCTGGAAATAGCTTGTGGCAACGTTGTCGGTCATGATAACGAATCGAGATCCCAAGAGGTAATGTCTCCATATCCGTAGGCAATGAACAACAACAGTCATCTCATTTTCTTGGACAGTATAACGCCTCTCGGTATCATTTAATTTTCGACTCTCGTATGTCACAGGATGTCCCTCTTGCATAAGAACTCCTCCAATAGCAAAGTCGGAGGCATCAATGTGAACCTCGTAAGGCTTGGAGTAGTCGGGCAAACATAAGATTGGCTCTTCCGAGACAGCCTTCTTCAAATCTGCAAAGGCAATTTTGGCATTTTTCGGACCATTCCCATGCCTTGCCTTTCTTTAAGAGGTCAGTAAGAGGGGTGGCTCGGGCATAATAACTCTGGATGAAGCGCCAGTAGTAATTGACAAGTCCCAAGAATGAGCATAACTCTGTCACTTTTGTAGGCGATTCCCAATCCTGAATCGCCTTCATCTTGCATGTATCCATCATAATCTTTCCTTGTCACACCTTGTGGCCAAGAAAAGATACTTCTTCTTGTGCAAAGAAACATTTTCCCACCTTGATATAGAGCTCATTTTCGCGCAGTACTTGGAGGACTTGTTTGAGATGTTGGACATGTTCGTCCAAAGTCTCGCTATAAATGAGGATATCATCCAAGTAGACTACGACGAACCGATTAAGGAACGGGTGAAAAATTTTGTTCATTAAAGTACAAAATGTGGCCGGTGCATTGGTGAGGCCGAAAGGCATAACTAGGAATTCGAAGGAACCGTACCTTGTGACACACGTTGTTTTGGACTCGTCTCCCTCCGCAATCCATACTTGACAATACCCCGAGCGCAAGTCCAACTTCGTGAAGTACCGGGCTTTAGCCAGTCAATCAAAGAGATCAACAATCAAAGGAATCGGGTATTTGTTCTTGATTGTAATCTTGTTGAGCGCCTGATAATCAATGCACATACGTAACGAGCAGTCCTTCTTCTTTTGAAACAGCACTGGTGCCCCGTACGATGCCTTAGATACCGGTAAATGTTAGGCATCTGGTAACTCCTTCAGTTGTCTTTTTAATTCTTCGAGTTCAGGAGGTGACATACGATATGGTGCCATGGCCGGAGGTTTGGCACCCGGTTCCAGCTCGATTTTGTGGTTTACCTCTCTGCGTGGTGGTAACCTCTTTGGTAGCTCCTTTCGCATAACGTCCTTGAATTCCTCAAGGTCTGTTTTGATATCTTCGGGAATATTAGGCATGTTGGATACTAAGGGGTCATTCGGCATTTCTTTCAACACCGCGAGGTAACTGGTTTCTCCTTTCTTGAACGCCTTCTTGAACTGCATAGCGGACAAAGCTTGCTTTTCGAATTTGGCAGCACGTTCCGCAGGGACCATGCAAGCCTTGCCATTATCCATGATGCATACTGAATTAACGAAAGGAATGGGAAAAGCATTTACCTTATCGAGGAATTCCATGCCGATCACAACCTTGAAGTCGTCCATGGGTACCACTGACATGTCCATCATTCTTTCCCATTGCCCAATGTTAGCATGTATGCCTCGTGCCACTCCATGTAACGGTTGGGCCGCCGAATTTACGGCCTTCAAGGTTTCTTCTTCCTTGACGAACTTGAGCTTCAATCGTTTCGCCTCATCTAAGGAGACGAAGTTGTGGCTTGCCCCGGTATCAATAAGCACCCCATTAATCTTGGCTTCAATGAACATCAACCCCTTTGGAGAAGCTTCTTGCTTGGAGCACTTTGCTTTGATAGCGTTCAAAGCCCATATGTACCTCGTCCTCTTGTTGCTCGTTTCTTTTTTCATACTCCGTCGTCATGGCGCTTAGTGCTTTTCCTTTGGGACATTCATGTGCCCAGTGTGGTCCGTCACAAATGAAGCAATTGGACCTGGGCTGAGAACGATCCTTGGCATTCCATGACCTTTCTTTCCATGACGAGGCCGAGGGTTTGTGACCCTCAGCATCTTGATTTCCATGGCCACTTTGGGATGATCCATGGTCTCCCCCACCTTGGCCTTGGTTATACCTTCTAGGCCGGTCTTTCACCTTAGTGGTTTCTCCTTTTAGATTATAGTCAATTAGCGATTCGGCTATGGCTATAGCGGTAGAAAGGTCTTGCATACCTCGGTGTGTCAATTCCGTCTTGGCCCAATTTTGTAACCCATCAAGGAAGTAGAATAATTTATCCTTGTCGGCCATATCAGGGATTTCTAGTGTAAGAATTGTGAATTCTTTCACATAGTCCCCGATAGACCCTGTTTGTTTTAGCTGGCGAAGCTTGCCCCTTGCTTCGGCTTCGGCATTCTCAAGGTAAAATTGTTTCTTGATTTCTCTTTTGAAATCATCAAATGTATTAACCACACACGTACCTCTGGAAATTTCTTCTTCTTTCCAGCGCCACCATAATAGTGCTGCATATGAAAAGTACGTCACTGCGTTATTGATCTTTGAGGCCTCGCGTACCGTCCCCTTAGTAGCGAAGTATCGTTCCAACCCCCCAAAAAAGTTATCCAATTCTCGAGCATTCCGCTTGCCCGAGAAAATGTTCGGTTTCGGAATATCGATGTCCGAGACCTCACGAGTGGTATTAATCCTCGACGATACCGCCCGCTTGCACAGAGCCCAATCCACTCGAGCCTCCTCCAATTTCGCTTGGATTTTGGAGAGTTCACCTCCATAGTAACTTCTAAGGTTTTTCTCCAACTCAACCCGAACGTTGGATATTTCACCTTCGATGTGTTTCTTTATGCTATTTAGCTCTAAGAAGACTTGGTCTCGAAGAGCACGTACCTCACCCCGTAGAGAGTCACCAAGGTCGCGAAGTGACACCTTCGTAGCTTTGTTAATGGCTTGTTCTTCTGCCTCGAAGCCATCAAGATGTTGGCCCATGTCCTCGAAGTCGGACGTCACTTTCGCCATCGTCTCCTCCAAGCAATTCACCCGTTCGTCAAGGCTCAAGATAAGGTCTCTTGACTTACATCTCTTACTTTGGCGGGTAACAGGACGACTCTCCTTCCGGCCGTGTTCCATCATAGCTTCCTCCAAGTTTGATGTTCCGGTTGATACCATCACCACAGTCCAAGCTCGATGACTCGAGCTCTGATACCAACTGTCACGGACTTATTTTTTTCGAAGTATCCGTGCGGCAATTAGCCTCGATTCCAACCTCTTGGAAATGCTAAGTAAGCCATTGCCAAGACAAACAACCAAACAAAATTTTGAGAAGAAAGAAAGTAAAGAAAGCTAGAGAGCTTACAAGAGTAGAGCAAGAGAGAGCTTGGGAGAATGAAAGCTTGTATTGCTTGATTCCAACTTGGTGAGGAGCAAATGAACTTCCTCCCCTTTATATAGGCCAAGGGCCTTAGAATGGACAGCCGAAATCATTTCGATCTAACGGTTACAATCAATCATCTAGAGATTTCTACTAGATATTTACAAAAGATAGTTCTAGAAAATGAGGTATCTAGGGTTCTCCACATTTCTCTATAATATCCTAGAATATTCTAGAAAATGGGAAGCCTCTAAGAGTACCTACTTCTCCTACCCTATATATACAAGACTTATCTTCCATATTTGGAGAATTTCTCTAGTAGGAAGGCTGGGGCATTACAGTGAGGTGAAAAAGATGAAGAACATAAAAAATTAATTACACTATTAAACCCTTTAAGTTTTAAAATAAAATCTATTAAAAATTTTAAGGGTATAAATGTTATTTAACAATATTTAATTGATTTTTGTTGACTTTTGACGTTGACCGTGAGGTTTAACGGAAAACTTAACCGTCACACTTTAATCCAAGACCACGATGGATAAGTTAAAAAAAAAAACAAACAAACAGGGGTAAGTATAAACTGGTTAAACCACATGGGAGTAATGTGTTATTTACCCTTTAAAAAATGATGTGGTGGTGAACCTCTCATTCGAATTCAGTACTCTCCGAACCGTGCGGGAAGGTTTTCCATGAAACTGGCATGCATCTTGGCTCCCGAGATGATTGAGGAATTTGTCATTGTTTGGCATCATGCAATGATCGCCGTCCTACAACTTGGGGCTGAACCTTCTTTTTTGCAGTTACATTTTGCCTACATCTACAAAAATTTATTTATTTTTTGTTTAAATTAATAGAATATACTTAAAACTAAATAAATTTAATTTTTTCATCTAATTTTTGAATAAAATATATGAAATTGCCTGCTTATCTTAATTTTAATTTTTTTTTTTATTATAAATACTTTTAAAAATTAAATTAAAATTAAAATAAATGGACAATGCCATCTATTTCATTTAAAAATTAGATAAAAATTTAAATTTATTTATTTTTAAATATATTTTGTTAATTTAAATAAAAAAAATTAATTTCTCACTTTATTTAAAGTAAAAATGTTTAACGTGTAGCTTTTTAAAGTAAAGGAAGTGAGGTAGTTATTCGGCAAAATAAATAGGGATAAAATGCAATTTACACTTGTGCTAGATTATAATAGGGTTACTAGCACTTTACCATCCTTGTGGTTTGGTCGATTTGCACTTATCCCCTTATAGTTTTTTTTTTGCACTTATCCAATTGTTCTGGACTAAAGTGCAACGATTAAAATTAAAAGTAAATTTGTCATCTCACTTTAAAATTAATGGTAATTTCATCATTTTACTAAAACTAATTCAATGGATTAATTAAAAATATCATCTAAACTTGCTGGAGAGAGAGTTCACCGGAGGAGCCACTGTTCCAAGCCAAGAAGGAAGAAGATGAAATAAAAAAAATACACATTAGCCCTTTAAGTCTTTGAATATATAAAAATAGTCCACAAAAAATATTTTATAACACTTTCCCCAAAAAAAAATTTTATGTTCCAAGTTTTCTGGGAACAAGAACACTAAACAAAACAACACTTCAACAAACATGATCGGAATATTGTCTTTTACTAGGATTATATTAAAAAAATTTGGTTTATTGATACTTAGCAAGTTTTGGACTTTATGTACTTATTAAATTTAAGTTAGGCATGTTTCATAATCACTTAAATTATAAGTGCCAAAATTTTTAAGTGTTGAATTATAAATGCTGAATATATTAAATATTTAATTTTTTAATATTTTTAACTTTAAAAAATATTTTATTTATTTAATATTTTATTTTTTGAATTATAAATAAATTTTAACAAAGTGAAAAAAAGAAACTTGCACTACTTTTATTGGGTAAAGTAGTTTAAGTTATTTTTATTTAATTTATTTTTAAGTTAATAATGTAAAAGTTATATTAAATTCTTAAAGTAAAAATATAACTTTAAAATTTAAAATAAATTTAACTAAAGAAAAATATCTTTGAAAAAAGAAAAACAAATGTTGTAAAACTTGGAATTATTTGGACAATTGAATATGACTCTTACGGCATGTTTGGTTGAATGGAATTGAGGGCGGAGGGCGGAATGGAATCGCATTCCACCCTCGATTCCTATTCCGTTGTTTGGTTCTCTAATGGAATCACTTTTGTGATTCCATTGGAATGAAGTTGGATGGAATGGGATTCCATTTGAGATGGAGTGGAATGGGATTCCAACCCAATGGAATCAATATCTTAAATTACATTATAGCCTTTATAATTAAGCCCTTGAAAATTGAGAACAAAAACAGAAATTAGAGAACATAAATTGAAATTAGATAATAGAAAGTTAGGAATAGAAATAGAAAATTGAGAACATAATTAGAAAATTGATAACAGAAACTGAAAATTAAGAATCGAAACAGAAAATTGAAAATATAAACTGAAAATTGAAAACAAAAATAGAAAATTAGAGAACAAGAAATTGAGAACATAAACTAAAAATTGAGAACAAAAACATAAAATTAGAGAACAGAAAATTGAGAACAGAAACAAAAAATTAAGAATATAAACTGAAAATTGAAAACATAAACTGAAAATTGAGAACAAAAATATAAAATTAGAGAACGAAAAATTGAAAATGAAAATTGAAAATTGAGAACAAAAACATAAAATTAGAGAATAGAAACTGAAAATTGAGAATAAAAACAGAAAATTGAGAACAAAAACAGAAAATTGAGAACATAAACTGAAAATTGAGAACAAAAAATAAAAAATTAGAGTACAGAAAATTAAAAAAGGAAACTGAAAATTGAGAACGAAAACAGAAATTAAAGAATAAAAACTGAAAATTAAGAATAAAAATAAAAATTAGAGAATAAAAACTTAAAATTGAGTTGAATAGTGAAATATAATAAAATGAGGAAAGGAATAGAATAGTGAAATATGATCAAATTTTATTATAACCAATCAAGAAGAGAATGAAATAATAATTTTATAAGGGCAAAATGAAAATTTTACTATATTTCACTATTTCATTTTTTTTTTAATTTCATATCAACCAAATAAGAGAATGGAATAGTGATTCCATTCACAATTTCATTCTATTCCTTCTCTCATTCCATTACTTCTTCCATTCCATTCCACCTTCATTCCATTCCGTCCAACCAAACATGTCGTTAGAATTTTTTCATTAGTTATTTAACTATAAACAAGACTTGTAGCCTAGTGGTTGTAAAATTTGTCTTTCTAGTTAGAGGTCTTGTATTCAAATCTCTCTCCCCCAACCACTTGTAAAGGCAAATATTTTAACAATTTTGAAATAAAAAATTAGAAAAAAATGTGAACTATGGGCTTTGAGCCCGAGTCCAAAGCCCATGTATCCGAAGTTGTGTGGGCCTATTGACGGGTTCGGATTTCTTCAACAAATGATGAGCCCGGACCAGCTTGGAACCGTTCATTGGGTCCGGCCTGGGCCTAACCAGGCTTCACGCTTTTGGGCCGGCCTGGCCCCTCCCGGCCCATTGCCGACCCCAACTTCTTATCTCTTTCTCTCAATTAAAAAAAATAAAATAAAATAAAATAAAATATAATATAATATAATATAATATGTTTCCCCAAAACATGGAATATCTTGGGGGAGCCAAGGGGGAACAAAACGAAACCTCCCCCTTTTTCAGATTGTGGTCGCACGTGCTAGGGCGGCTAGTGCGCGTTGCACGGGTTTTGTTCAGTTGTCCGTATTCCACTGTCTTTTGCTCCGAAATAATGCATTTTTGTGTCAATTCCACGTATCTACAAAAACAAATAAAATAAATCAATTTTTACTAATTTAATTTATTTCAAAATTTAACAAAACTTAATTTAGTAGTATTAGATCGGACAAAATGTGGTACGATCACTCCATCATATACATATCGATTTATAGTCAAGCAAGCAAGCAACATGTAATTTGGGTGTGTGTGGTTACATTGCTTAAAGAAACTCTAAAGACAAGTACTTCTAGACAAGTAGAAGTGTGTCTGCAAAAGTAACAGGGGGCAAAGTGAGAAGGTTGAAAACGATGGGGGGCATAATGTAATTTATATTTTTAAAATCCCAGCATGCCTTTGCCACACAACATGGTCACGTTCAGTGATTCCTCAAGCATTAAACCCGATGATCAATATAAAAACCTCTCAGATATGGATTGCATGTGAGCAATGCAAAGTTCCCATTTTACTTTTTTTCAGAATTAAAAATTTGGGAACCTGTGTGGAACGTGAAGAACTTTATTCATAAATACACTGTGTTTCATTTTTATAGTTTACATGCACTTCTTTTTTTGGATTGGATTACTTTTGATGAAAGGTTTTTTCTAGTGTGTATGTTCCCAAAAAACTTGGGAACAGATTCAGAAATCTGGGAGTAGAAAAGAAAAAGACAAGTTTGTGGTGTATTTATCAACAAAAACACTCATCAAATAGGCTATTGACATCCTAATGCTGCAGTTAAAAATGTTTGGTAAGATCGTAAAGACATCGTACATGTGGTCTATAATTTTCTTGGTGATCGATTATTGAATTGAATGGTTTATGTCTATGTTTTAATTCATCTTAAACTAAAGAAATGTAGGAATTAATTGCCGAATATAAATCACACCGATGAAATAATCAATCTAATATTTTTGGGTGATTGTAACTTGTAGTTGAGAACACTCGTTTGGCATAGATATGGATTAAAATTAAAATAGGAAAACAAAAGAAATATACTAGTACTTCTAGACAAGCATGTGTTTGCAAAAGAAATAGGGAGAAAGTGCAAAATGTAATTTATATTTTAAAAATCTCACCCAGCCATTGCCACCACATAGTCAAATTCAATGATTCACAATTAAAAATTTGTATTAATTAATTCCGGTTTATTAGACAAACCATATCCGTGGGAACCCAATGAACTCAAATCACTTTCAAATGACGTCTTGAAAGAGTTGAATTGTTTTAGACTTCATATATTGTTAAGGATCAGGAGAATTGTTTTGGACTTCATATATAGCTAAGGATCAAATACGTGGGATTAGTCTTTATTTCAAAGACAAATAATTAAATGTGGTTTATTATGTATTCTAATTTTACTTTTCCCACTAGAAAAATTAAAATAATTATTAATAAGAAAGTATGGGAAAAAGAGGAGATGGAGGGTGGCCTATCAGTCAATAATGTTGAGCTTTTCCACCACTACTGAACTACAAAAGTAGGGATTTGTTGTTGGCCCTAGTAGAAAAGTCAACCACTCGTGGCTGGGGATCGAGTCCCCTTCCACACATAATTTACTTGTGGAATTTCAATTACATCCGTTTAAAGGGTGTGTGAGTCGGGTGCGTGAGTACAAAGGCGTTATACCCCCCAAAAAGAAAAAAAAGGCTACAAAAGTAGAGCAAGCGAATAAAACGACTCTTTAATGCTCAATTTGCTAGCAAAGACTAGTGATAATTTGCTAGCAATTAAAAAAAATGTCACTCTGCTATTCTTTTAAGATGGTGATAATAAAGAAATAAGATTTTTCTTTTAAATTTCTAAAAATTAGGGAAATGAAGCCTCTAGATATCCGCGAACAGACGCCAGACAATCTGATTCAGACCAAGAAGTTCGACTCTAAACAAACTTTTGACATGGACCCTCTTATTTAATTAACACGAAATCCATTTCAAGAAGATAAACTTATTATTTTTTTGCACATACAAACCTTTTTCAAGAACAAGACATTATTACATATAAATACACTTAGGCCTCATTTGTTAAAGTACTTAAACTGAATGTTAAAGTACTTAAACTGAATGTTTAAGTACTTATCAAATTAGGTGCGTTTGATAAAAAAATAAAATAAGCAATCACTTAAAAAATAAACATCACTTAAAAATTGTTTAAAATTTTAAGTGATGTGTGATTCACTTAATTTTTATTACTTTAAAAACTTACACATCCTCCCCTTCAAATTTTGACTAATGGGAGACACTCACATTTTGTTCAAAAAATAAAATAAAAAGAATCAATTTTTCTTTTTATCCCTCTATTTCTATTTTTCTTTTCCTTTTTTAGCAAAGGGCAAATAAAATAAAATAATGGATAATTTTATTCATTTATATAAATTTTAGACAAAAAATTGGCGACATTAAATCTGACGGAGGGAATGACCCTTGATTGATTTCTATGACGTAAATGAATTCATGTAGTCAACCTTATATAAATGAGAAAGACTTAGTTGTTGTTGTATATAAATTTCAGAATAAAGGGGAGAAAATGAAATAAGATACAAAGTAGCAGGGAGTAAAAGATAATTAACCATAAATTAAGCTCCCCAGTCAGTGTCCTAATGATTCCTTAAGCACTAACACAATCAAAAGTAGAACTGTAGAAGTAGAGTGGTTTTATGAAGTGTTGTTGCAGAAAATGAGTAAAGAACGAGTTTACCAAAATTTCTTGGGATGAGTCGCGGACTAGGTCGCTCTCTTTAAGACGTTTCGCGGCTCTGCCCAAGAACGTGCAAGCAGTGTATCAGCCCCGTCGTCCCCAGGATAAAACAGCCCAGAATTCTCCTTTGTCTAGGACGTTCTTTGCACTGTAGAAGTCCCGAATACCAAACACCCCCACACACTGTTCGCAAAACGAACAAACTGCTCGGAAACCAAAATCGGACTGACAAAACAGTACCGGAACAAATCGGAACAATTCCGAAGATCAAACCAAAAATTGTTTCGGAACAGAAACGAAAACAGAAGCAGGAACTGAAAAAAAAATCCGGAACAGAAACAGCAGATCAGGAACAGAAACAGTAGATCAGGAACAGAAATGAAACCGGAACAGAAACAGTGTTCTGAATTTTTTTTCTCTGAAAAATTGAGGAAACCAATCAGGTATTTATAGGAAAACAACTTAATAAAAGAAAAAAAAACGTTTGAAGTTTTGTTTTAAAAACGTTTTTTTTTTATTCAAACGGTTTCAATTTTTTTTCTGACAGTTTTTTTTTTTTTTTTTTTTTTAAATTGTTTTTTTATTTTTATTAAAAAGTAAATAAGTGCCACCTCATCACGCGCGACGCGACGCGACTCGACTCGACTCGACACGGCCGGACGGACGGCGGCGGCGGCGCGCGCGCGTGTGTGGTAAACCGGTAGGGATGTAACTCTTCTCCCCTCCACAAAATGTGGGTACCCCTTGGGGCACACCCCAAGTGTCTCACATACCCCTAGATATCCACTTTAATTTTTCCTCTCCCAACCAATGTGGGACAAAAGGTTTTGAGGAAAAAATCAATTTTACTCATTTGGCACTTTCTATTCTAAAATTAAATTAAAATTCATTTGTTTCAACAATCCCCCACTTGAATTTTTTAAAAACAATTTTTTTTTTCATCGAGCAGTATAATTCAATATAAGATTGTGCATAAGAAAAGGTGTCTATCGACTTGAACCTTTACATAGTGAAGATGCTTTAGATTATACTAGAGTAACTCGTAGTTTTGAACTCTATCTCTAACAACATCACACACACAACCCTATCAGGGTGTAGTCCAAAAGCCCGTGCTTTACGACCATGCACGTGTATCCCAGTATAGTGAATGCTCTAGAGAATTTTGCCCAAAATTCCATAGGAAGCGGCCACACTTCCACATTCACATAGGTGAATCTATCAAGAGTACTCTTGTAGCTAGGTACTCCACTCAAATATAGAGTATAGATCTCATTAAGAGTTAATAAAAACTCAACCTTCTATCGCTTCAAGATATCATGCTTCAAACAACACATTTATGAAATAGAACTCAAATTTATAGCATGATTTTTCTCATATCACTTCATGAGTTGTTATTACCCTTTGAACCTATTTCTTGGGATCTCCAGTCTATAGGTTGGGTTTCCCTCACAAGTGACTCGTCAATCTATGGGCTTGAGTCCCATTCCTTTCGAGGTTTTGTAAACCTTTTCTCGAGCTAATCCTTTCGTCAAAGGATCGGCTAAGTTATCATCAGACCGTACATGATCCACTCTCACAGCCCCTGTAGAGATATACTCTCTAATGGTGCTGTGTTTGCGACGTATTTGTCGTTTTTTTTCCGTTATAATAACGGTTCTGAATCTTTGCAATAGCCGCGGTACTATCACAATGGATCAAGACAGCTGGAATCGGTCTCTCCCATAAAGGGGTATCAGAAAGCAGGCTCCTTAACCACCCTGCTTCCTCGCTAGCCGAAGCTAGTGCAATCATCTCAGACTCCATGGTAGATTGAGCCAAAATAGTCTGTTTCTTAGACTTCCAAGAAACAGCTCCACCAGCTATACTAAATATATAGCCGCTAGTTGCCTTGGAGTCATCTGAAAGGGTATTCCAATCAGCATCGCTATATCCTTCCAGAACAGCGGGAAACTTCTGATAATGTAATCCAAGGTTCATAGTTCTCTTTAGATATCTCATAATCCTCTCAATAGCATGCCAATACTCAATACTAGGTCTACTTGTAAACCTGCATAGTAATCCCACAGCATACGCTATGTCGGGCCTAGTGCAGTCAGTGGCATATCGGAGACTGCCAATGATGCTCGCATACTCAGTTTGTCTAACACCGTCACCGGTGTTCTTGAACAACTTCACACTAGGGTCATAAGGAGTACATGCTGGTTTACAATCAAAATAATTGTATTTCTTTAGAATCTTCTCTATATAATGAGATTGATCCAAAGAAATTCCATGTTTAGACCTAGTTATTTTAATACCAAGGATTACGCTTGCTTCACCAAGATCTTTCATATCGAAATTAGCACATAGCATGGATTTTACATTATTCACAACATGAATATTGGAACCAAAAATTAGCAAGTCATCCACATAAATACATATAATGGTGCAAACATTATTTTCAGATTTATAGTAAATGCATTTGTCACTTTCATTTACTTTAAAACCTTGTGAAATGACTAGATTATCAAATTTCTCATGCCATTGCTTAGGTGCTTGTTTCAAACCATAAAGAGATTTATCTAATTTGCATACTTTGTTTTCTAGACCAGGAATAATAAATCCTTCAGGTTGGTCCATATAAATCTCTTCTTCTAATTCACCATTTAAAAAAGCAGTTTTAACATCCATTTGATGCACTATAAGATCATGAATTGCAGCAAGAGATAAAAGTACACGAATAGATGTAATTCTAGAGACAGGTGAGAAAGTATCAAAGAAATCTACATTCTCTCTTTGTCTAAACCCTTTGGCTACAAGACGAGCCTTGTATTTATCAATGGTTCCATCCGGATTCAATTTCTTTTTAAGAATCCATTTACATCCTATTGTTTTACAACCAGGAGGTAAATCTACCAAATGTCAAGTTCTATTTGACTCGAGAGAGTCTAACTCATCATCTATAGCCTCTTGCCATAAACTGGCATCTATAGAGGATAATGCATCTTGGAGGGTAAGTGGATCCTCCTCTAAGGTATATGCATAGAAATCCGAACCAAAGTCTTTAGCTATACGAGGTCGTTTACTCCTTCTAGGTTCAATATCTAATTCCTTATTAGATTCATTAATCCTAATGATAGGTTCATTACTAGAAGTCGAGCCCCCACTATTCTTCAATTTGAAAGGAAATTTATCTTCATAAAAATCAGCATCATTTGATTCAATGATAACTTTATCTTTCAAATCATAAAATCTATATGCTTTGCTATTTACCGCATAACCAATAAAAACACATTCATAAGCTCTACTGGCAAGTTTTCTTCTTTTGGGGTCAGGGATTCGAACATATGCCAAACAACCCCAAGTTTTAAAATAAGACAAATTTGGTTTCTTATTTTTGAAAACTTCATAAGGTGAAATTTTACTTTTCGATTTGGGAACTCTATTAAGTACGTAGCAAACCGTTAATAAAATTTCACCCCACCAGTGAGAAGCTGCACCGGAATTAAGTAAAATAGCAACTACTGATTCAGCAAAAGTTCTATTTTTCCTTTCAGCCTTACCATTCATTTCAGGAGAATACGGTACAGTTTTTTCATGAATAATCCCATGAGATTTATAAAAATCAATAAAGACATCAGAATCATATTATGTTCCTCTATCACTACGTAATCTCTTAATTTTCTTATTGCATTGATTTTCAATCTCAGTTACAAAATTCTTAAACATTTCAAAAGCTTCACTTTTATTTTTCATGAGATAAACATAAGTAAAATTAGAACAATCATCTATGAATGTAATAAAATACCGTTTACCATTCCTAGTCAAGACTCCATCAAATTCACAAATATCTGAATGTATTAAGTCAAGAGATTCAGATTCTCTAATTACTGATTTATGAGGGGTTTTAGTAATTTTAGCTTGACTAGAAAATTCACATTTTTCAAAATCATTCAAAGATAATTTAGGAATTAGTTCTAAGTTACTTAAGTTTTTAATAATGCGTTTGTTAACATGACAAAGTCTAGCATGCCAAATATTAAAAGAACACAACATGTAAGCAGAAGAAGAAATTTTATTAATTTCAACATTTAGTTTGAACATTCCATCAGTTGCATATCCCTTCCCAACAAAAATATTATTTTTGGTTAGGGTGTACAAATCAGCCCTAATAGTTTGAGTGAACCCCGCCTTGTTTAGAAGATAGCCCGAAACCAAATTCTTTCTCATCTCTGGAGTATGCAGAACATCTTTAAGGATGACTGTCTTTCCAGAGGTAAACTTTAATTCCACTTCACCAGAACCGGCAACAATAGTGGAGTGGGAATCACCCAGCAACACTTTCTTGTCTTCACTTTCAGAATAAGATTTGAACATGGTTCGATCATAGCAGACATGGCGTGAAGCACCAGTGTCTACCCACCACCCTTCGGATCCACCAACTATATTGATTTCAGAAATCATAGCTATAAGTTGGTCCTCGGTAAGATTCGCCTGTGGAACAGGACGACGTCTTTGCCGGCAGTTCCGAGCCAAATGGCCCGCCTTCCCACAGTTATAACAAGTAAACTGTTCAGAATTATTTCTTGAAGGGAGTTTGTTTCTATTCTGATTTTGATGCACATTTCTGTTCTGGTTATTGTGGTTGCGATTCTGATTTTGATTTTTCATATTTTTCCCTTTAGGTTTCAGAATTGCGTAAGATGATTTCTTGTGAGCGTTGTTAGAAACAACAAGCACTTCATCTTTCTGATCTTGTTTTCGGGCCTCCTCCTCAATCCGAAGACGAGTGATCAAACTTTCTAAAGAAAACTCTTTAGTTTTATGCCTCAGAGTATTCTTAAAATCTTTCCAAGAGGGGGGTAATTTGTCAATTAAAACAGCAACTTGAAATTGTTCATCAAGGGACATACCTTCAGCAATTATTTCGTGAGCGATTTTCTGAAGTTCATGAGACTGAACCTCCACTGATTTGTCGTCGGTCATTTGGTATTTCAGATACCGACTAACAGCATATTTTTTACTTCCAGCCTCCTCAGTGTCGTATTTCTTCGAAAGAGCATCCCAAACTTCCTTCGCAGTTTTGTTAGTGCAGTAATAATCATACAGATCATCAGACATACCATTAAGAATAAAATTCTTACAACGGAAATCATTTTCCTCCCAAGACTTAACTTCTTGAATCTGAGCGTCAGTAGGAACTTGAGGTAATTGTGGTTTTTCGGTCGTACAGACATATGCTACTTTTTCGATAGTAAGAAAAAATAACATTTTCTGTCTCCACCTTTTAAAATGAAACCCTTCGAAACGAAAGGGTTTGTTGAGATCAACAGTTACTTGTTTAAAATCGTGAACAGTAGACATCTTTGCAGATATTGAACGTCTTAAAATTGTTGTTGCAGAAAATGAGTAAAGAACGAGTTTACCAAAATTTCTTGGGATGAGTCACGGACTAGGTCGCTCTCTTTAAGACGTTTCGCGGCTCTGCCCAAGAACGTGCAAGCAGTGTATCAGCCCCGTCGTCCCCAGGATAAAACAGCCCAGAATTCTCCTCTGTCTAGGACGTTCTTTGCACTGTAGAAGTCCGGAATACCAAACACCCCCACACACTGTTCGCAAAACGAACAAACTGCTCGGAAACCAAAATCGGACTGACAAAACAGTACCGGAACAAATCGGAACAATTCCGAAGATCAAACCAAAAATTGTTTCGGAACAGAAACGAAAACAGAAGCAGGAACTGAAAAAAAAATCCGGAACAGAAACAGAAACAGCAGATCAGGAACAGAAACAGTAGATCAGGAACAGAAATGAAACCGGAACAGAAACAGTGTTCTGAATTTTTTTTCTCTGAAAAATTGAGGAAACCAATCAGGTATTTATAGGAAAACAACTTAATAAAAGAAAAAAAAACGTTTGAAGTTTTGTTTTAAAAACGTTTTTTTTTTATTCAAACGGTTTCAATTTTTTTTCTGACAGTTTTTTTTTTTTTTTTTTTTTTTTTAAATTGTTTTTTTATTTTTATTAAAAAGTAAATAAGTGCCACCTCATCACACGCGCGACTCGACTCGGCCGGACGGACGGCTGCGCGCGCGCGTGTGTGGTAAACCGGTAGGGATGTAACTCTTCTCCCCTCCACAAAATGTGGGTACCCCTTGGGGCACACCCCAAGTGTCTCACATACCCCTAGATATCCACTTTAATTTTTCCTCTCCCAACCAATGTGGGACAAAAGGTTTTGAGGAAAAAATCAATTTTACTCATTTGGCACTTTCTATTCTAAAATTAAATTAAAATTCATTTGTTTCAACATGAAGTGTAATATGCTATATATATAGTGTAATAACACTAAGCAAGTAACCAGACAATACCTTTGTTTTTTTCTTCAGCTCCGATGAAAAAAATAAATAATGTTTTTGTTCCAATATTTTGGTTTCCATTCCATGTTTTTTTTTTCCAGTAACCAAACATTTTATATATTGCTTGGCATCAGATAATATAAGCGATGTGCGAATCAACACGCCCCCTTACGCATAGGGTGAACTTTGGCATCCACTTTGAACGAATATCGGGAGGTCCAACATCCATGTGGGATTCAACATGCCCTCATGTACTGGATGGACTTTAACGAACCACTATGTAAGTAACTGAAAGTGCACTTAAAAAGGTAACTAAAAAAAATATTAACAAAATAGTTAATGTAATTAAAAAAAATATACTAAAAAAAAAATAGTTACGTGTAACTAAAAAAATATTTATATGTAACTAAAATTTTTCCGGCAATTGGTGGACGGACTTCAGCGACCAAAGCCCGAGGTCCAAAGGTAGTCTGGACAGAGTGGTAGTATCGGGATTAACAATACTGACCTTAATTGCAAGCAGTTGAAGATAAAGGGAGAATTGATCAATGAACTAAAACATAATTAAAAGATTAATGTTAAATTTAAAATTAAAAATAGAATTAATTATGAATGAAATTGTCTAATTGCAAATATTATTGAATTATCCCTTTAGACTTTTACTACTTCGATTGAATATTGATACCTCATCTTAAATTTTAGGGTTCATTGTTTTTTTTATCCCTTTATACTCTGTCTTGTTTCATTTTAACCTTTTTACTTTAAAAATTTACACATATCCACTTTCTAATTTTGACTAATGGAAGATTCTCACATTTTGTTCAGAAAATAAAAGAAAAAGAATTAATTTTTGTTTAATTTTTAATATTTAAAAGTAATAAATGAGAAAAAATAACATTTTCTCTCTCTAGCTCTTTTTTTTCCCCTCTGTTTCTATATATTTTTTAACTTTTTTAGCAAAGGCCAAATAAAATAAAAAAAATAAAAAATAAAAGGTAATTTTGTTCATTTTATGTAAAATTTAGATGAAAATTTTCAATTCACCCATTTTTAGCATATTAGATAATTTAAACGAAAAATATGTACAGATATATGGCCCCGTTTGGTTAGTGTTTCCAATTCAACTCAACTCAAAAATTCTGGAATTGATTTTTGAAAATGTGCTTGGCAAACACAAAATTCAATCAAAAAATGAAAATTGATTCTCAAAATCTTAAGGAAATAAGAAATAAAAAAAAATTGTTTTTTTTTTTTTTTTTTTTTGGCTGAACTCAACTAATCCTAAATCAGGGACACATTGGGAATTAAACAAATTGTTAGTTGGTCCAGTGTTCTACTTTCGTTGAGCTCATAGCCGTTTATTTTTTCATTTCACATATGCAGGCGACGGTTTCCCTTTGCCATCTTCAGCCGACGGTCGTCCTTCGCCCTTCGCCATCTGCCGCCGCCGACGAAATCGGCCTCCCATCGCCGCCACAACCGTCGCCGTCGCCATCGCCAACGATTTCTCAGCCTCCGATTTCGTAGCCTCCGACGAAATAGGGCTCTGATTTCTCAACCAACGACGAAATGGGGCTCTGATTTCGTTTCAACCAATTTCCTGGCCTTCGACGCCATCTCCCTCCGATTTCGTAGCCTCCGATGCCATCACCCCCACAACCGTCGCCATCGTCTTCATGAAATCGTCTTCGTCGAAATCGTTCCTTCTCCCTTCGTCTTCGTCGAAATAGCTCTTCCTTCTTGCCTTCAAAATCGATTTTGATTTTCAATTTTCTATTTCGATTTTATTACCCAAATCGATTTAGGGTTTAGTTATTGATTTTGATTTAAGGCTTCGATTTCGATTTCGTTATTGAAATCAATCAATCACTGCTCAAATCGATAGAGTTTGGTTCTTGAATTTGGTTTAGGGTTCGATTTCGTTGCTCGTTGACTGAATCGATTTCGATTTTGTTGTTCATTCACGATGGATTTCTTATTCAGGTGATAATCTCCGATTTTGTTGTTCATTCATGATGGATTTCTTGTTCAAGTGATGATCTCCAATTTTGTTGTTCATTCACGATGGATTTCTTGTTGATGTGCTGATGATTTTTTGGTCAAAAAAAAAATTCTCACTTTGATTTTTTGATTTTGGTGCGAAAATAATTCTAGGACAATAGTGTTACCAAACGCGATTCTGTTCTCAGAAGAAGAAAAAAAATTGTCGTTAACAAACGCTATTCTCTTCCCGGTAGAAACAAAATTCTCAATTCAACTCAACCCAACCTAACTTATCTCAATTGGGTTGAAAAAAGTGGGAACACTAACCAAAATAAAATATAAGTTTTTAAAATAGAGAGGAGAAAATGAAAGAAGATACAAAGTACAAGGGAGTAAAAGATAATTAACCTTAAATTAAGCTCCCCTACTAATACAGTGGAGTACTAATAAATAATAATGTATGCATCTTTACGGCTGCAACTTCTCGAAGCAATGCATTTCTTGAAAATTGTCATGTGGACCTGCTTTACAATTTCTACGGGAAATTATATTTTTGGTCCTTCTACTAGCAACCATTTTTTTATGTGGTCCTCGTACTCGGATTTTGTGCAATTTAGTCTTCTATTTTGTTGTCGAAATTCTACAAGGCCCTTCGGTTAATAATGGACAATAATTTCGAAGGAAGTTTGCTTGGGATATTTTGAAATTGTCGAAGCACGGACCGAGGGCCAAATTTTTAAGCAACCTATTGGTGAGAATATCCTTCCCCAACAAAGTGTATGGCAACCTATTGGAAAGGATTACATAACAGACCGTGCAGAATGTTGCTTTCCATTTTTGAAATCTCAGCATGCCATTGCCACCACATTTTTAAGCAAATGTAACTCTGTTGTACATAATCAAAGCCGTGCTTGCCGATGGGGAGGATAAGCAAATAATGGACCAATGGCTGGCAGAACTCCGAGATGTCGTTTACGATCTTGATGACTTATATCATAAAATTTTCGAATCGTGATTTTAATATGGTAGTGTCGTCAACTTTGACTTGAAATCTAAAGTGTTTGATAATATGATAATAACAGCTTAAAGATGCTCTAAAGACTAGTACTTTAGACAAGCAAGTGCCTGAAAAAGAAACAGGGGGAAAGTGAGAAGCTTGAAAACCGTGGGGGGCATAATGTAATTTACATTTTTAAAATCCCAGCAGGCCATTGCCACCGCATGGTCAAGCTCAAGCATTAAACCCGCTGATCAATATAAAAACCTCTCAGATCTGGATTGCATGTGATTGCTGTTAATTAATTTGCTGGCAATAATTATTTTTTTTTTAAAATAATAATAATAATAATAATGGAAACAGGGGTACATTAAACATGTACCCCTGTTTCCATTTTAATCAATTAATTAATACAACTTAAAAAACATTTTTAGGTGGTGGAAAAAGCTAAGGGGGAACAAAAAGAAAAAGGGGGTGCCTCCCCCTTTTCCAGCTTGTGGTCACGGGCGGCCAGTGTGTGTCGCACGGGTTTTGTTCGGTTGTCCTTATTCCATTATCTTTTTCTCCGAAATAAATTAATTTCTACTAATTTAATTCATTTCAAAATTTAACAAAACTTAATTTAGTAACATTAGATCGCACAAAATGCGAAACGATCACTCCATCGGATACATATCGATTTATTGTCAAGTAGGTAAGCAACATGTAATTTGTTGAGAGTCATTTTCAGAAAAGTAATTTGTTCCTGGACTCGATCAGATACACATCGATTTCTTGTCAAAAAAACAATCAACGGGTTCGTCGTCAACGATTAACGTTGCCCAGCAGACCACATTTGTAGCTTTTATAGCCTCTCTCAAGCTTTAACTCAATCACAATTCACCATACCAATCTCTTTGATTCTTACTCTACTGGCCTGCCATTCCTTCTCCTCTATTTGTTTATGTTCGTAGTTTTCCTGAAACGGAAAAACACTAACCAAATGCCACGTAAGATTTTCCATGGTGCAAACTCATATGCATCTCCTCAATAATAAGTATTGTTGTTAAGAAAAACAAAAATCCCGATAAAATTTATACTAGGTGTTATTTTTTGTTAACCATTATACGCTTGCAGGTTGTAATAGTTCGACCTTCGTTCTTAAGACTGGAACAAAATCAGATCCAGAATCCTTTACAGTTTTATTCCAAAAGATTGGTATTAGTTTGTGAGTGAGTGAATGGTGTAAGATTGGTATTGACTCGACTCTCTCACTACTACCATTGATATTTCATTTTAAATGTTAGGGTTAATGGTTTTTTATCCATTTATACTTTGTCTTGTTTCATTTTAAATTCTCTATTTTAAAAATCTACACATCACCTCTTTCTAATTTTGACTAACGGAAAAAACTCACATTTACTTCAAAAAATAAAATAAAATGAAATGATTTTCTTTTATTTTTTAATTTTAATTTAATATTTAAAGTAATAACGAAGAAAAATTAACATTTTTTCTCTCTAGGTTTTTTTTTTTTTTTTTTTTTAGCAAAGGCCAAATAAAAAGAATAAATGGTAATTTCGTCCATTTTATGTGAAATTTAGATGGAAATTTTAAATTCATAATTAAGTTAAACAAAAAAATATATATGTGTAGTTTTCTAAATGTAAGTTTTGAAAATAAAGGGGAGAAAATGTGAGAAGATACAAAGTAGAAGGGAGTAAAAGTAATTAAGCTCCCCTGCCACTACAGTAATAATAATAGAATAAGACATGGTGGGTGGAGGGTAGCTTTCAGGTCTAATAACGCAGGCATCTTTACAGCTGTATTTCTTGAAAATTCTCATGTGCTTTACAATTTCTACTAGCAACCATTTTTACGTGCTCCTCTTACTCGGATTTTTAGCAATTTAGTCTTCTATTTGTTGTCAAAATTCTACAAGACCCTTTTGTTAATAATCGACTAATATGAATATTATTTATAATTTAATAATTATTATATATTACATATATATGTATTCTTGTTTACATGTATTTATGTAATATTCATTATACGTTACAAATTACATGTATTTATATAATATTTATGATATTTAACCGATATTACATACACAAATTAGTTTAATATTAGTCAGACGTATTTGTGTATATTTAGTTACATGTAACTAATTACATGTATTTTGTATAATTTTTGTTACATTTAAGAAAAAATTACAAACAAAATAATTATATGTAATTGCGCGTCTTCTCTTACATTTTTTTAAAATTAAGGATGAAATAAGAGAGTTGGGCCCAACATTTTATGGCTGCAGGTTGTCTGAGCCAATTTTTTACTTTTTCTGGTTTACGAGGTGACCAAATTGATGATTCCTTTTAATGGTTCCTTAAGCCCTAAGCAAGTAACCAAAACACCTTTGTGTTTTTCTTCAGCTCCGCAATTTTTTAAGGATAGAACGGAAAAAGGATTATCTTTTGTTCCAATATTTTGGTTTCCATTCCATGTTTTTCCCAGTAACCAAAAAAAAAAAAATGGACCTAACTCAACGTATTGAAAGAGGAGGATTGCCATGAACTTTAGATCAGGTAACATAATACGCCCCCTCACACACAAGGTGAACTTTGACAAACCACTGTGAACAGATATTGGGAAGTCTAACATCAATGTGGGATTCAATACGCACTCTCACGCACATGGTGGACTTTGATAAGCCACTGCGAATGAATATTGGGGGACTTACCATTGATGTGGGATTCAATGCGCTCAACATCAAACAAAACGCTGACTTCGATATTATGTAGAAATCCGATGGGTCTAACTCATTCTCACAAGATACCTTGAAAGAGGAGAATTACTCCTAGACTTATATGTAGCTCAGGATCGTGTAACATAAGCGATGTGAGAATTCAACATACCCCCTCACGCGCAGAGTGAATTTTGACAAGTCACTGTAAACAGATATCGGAGGCCTAGCATCAATGTGGGATTAACATTATTGAATATCTCTGTACCCCGAATAAGCCTTTGTTATGAGTATCATATAAAAAAAAAATTCAACGAACAAACCCAATGTGACCAATCTCATTGACTGTTCCAATTGGTTTTGATAAGTTTGTACCCAATATTTTTCACAAGTTTTAAAAAATCTGTAGTGTGTGAATCTAGAAGTAATGTAATTCTGTTTTTCTATTTTAAAACTTTGCTTGTGCTGATTGAATTCATGGTTTGAAGGAAAATAGTATACAGAGAGATTTGATTTTGTAAATAAGTTCAGTGCTACACTTGGATCAAGCTCCCCAACCAGACGAGTACAAATAATAGAATAAGACATGGTGGGTGGTGGGTTGCTTTTAGGTCTAATAATGCATGCATCTTTGCAGCTTCATTTCTTGTAAAATTGTCATGTGGACCTGCTTTACAATTTCTACGGGAAATTATATTTTTGGTTCTTCTACTGCAGCCATTATTTTTTTTATGTGGTCCTCCTACTCGTATTTTTAGCAATCTAGTCTTTTATTTTGTTGTCGAAATTCTACAAGACCCTTCTGTTATAATGAACATTAATTTTTACGAAAGTTTGCTTGGGATATTTCGAAATTGTCGAAGCACAAACCGAGGTGACTACACTGGTAGTTTTGGAGAGAGAAAGAGCAGCCACTTCTCTTTCTCTAAAGCCACTGGGAAAGAGAAGAGGTCCGCTTCTTCCTCTTGCTTTGGCACCACCATCTTTGTTTTTTGCCTTCACCATCATCTTAGTTTTTCACTGCCACCATCTTAGTGGAATTTGTTAGTGTGATTATACATATAAAAAAAAAATTGTTGTTACCAAACGCGATTCTGCTCCCAAGAATGAAACAAAATTCTCATCCCATCTCATTCCATCCCATCCCATTCTCATCCCACTGCATGGGATGGGAACAGAAATGGTTACCAAACGGGTCCTAAATATTTTATACTGACATGAGTTGGATTTGGATACTGATTAAAAATAGTTTCTTTCTAAGAAAACTCCAAAACCAATAATGCACTTATAGAAAATTCAGAAGATGCCACTCTATGCTCGAACTTTTTATGATTTTCAGACCCCACATGTTTATCAAGCCTTAACTCAATCACTAGTCACCATACCAATGTCTTTGATCCTCACTCTCCTTCCCTTGTAGTGCTTTAACTCAATCACTATTCCCTTGTTTAGCAAGCTTTACCTCAATCACTAGTCAGGTCTTCCCTTGTAGCAAACTTTAGCAAACATTTCCATTCCTTCCCTTGTACTGTTCTTCTTCTCTCTCTCTTGATTCTAGCCTTGTTCTTCCAAAATGGCCATAGCAGAAGTGTTCCTCTCTGCTTTTATTCAGGTCTTGTTTGACAGGTTGGTGGCGTTGGCCTCTCCCCACTTGGTGGCATTCTTTCGCCCGGCAAAAATTGAGAAGCAGCTGCTCAAGTCTACAGATGTGCTGTCCATAATCAAAGCCGTGCTTGCCGATGCGGAGGATAAGCAAATAAGGAACGAAGCCGTGAAGCAATGGTTGGCGAAACTCCAAGATGTTGCTTACGATCTTGACGACATCGTGGACGAGTTGACCACCGAAGCTGCTCTGAGAAGCCGTTCCAACGAAGAAAATCAAGCCAGCACCTCTACCTGTAGTCTTCGGAAGGTCCTGATCCCTGCTTGTTGTACCACTTTCACTTCCACTGATCTTAAGTTTGACCGCAATATGGTCAAAAAGATAGATCATATCACTGAGATATTAGAAGGCCTCCAGAACCAGATCGGTTTTCTGCGTTTGGTGTCTAATAACGGAAGAGAACCGACTGCTGCAGCAACAGCTAGAGAACAGACCATTTCGTCGAGACCTCGTGTATATGGCCGGGAAGCTGAAAAACTGGCCATACTCAACTCGCTGCTTCAGGAAGAACAATGTAGCAGTGACATTCAGGAAGTCCGTGTCATTCCTATCGTTGGTATGGGTGGCATGGGCAAGACCACTCTGGCTCAACTCATCTACGGCGACCCCAAGGTGATAACCCACTTTGATCTCAAAGCTTGGGTGTGTGTTTCTAACGAGTTTGATGTGCTCAAGATAAGCAAGGCGATTTTCCAATCAGTGACTCAACAAAACGGTGACTCAAAGACGTTGGAACAGATTCAAGTACATCTAAAGGAGGAACTATCCAAGAAGAAGTTCCTTCTTGTTTTAGACGATGTTTGGAACGAGAACTACCTCAAGTGGGATCACCTTAGACATCTGTTAAACGTTGGTTTACCTGGAAGCACCATAATTGTTACTACTCGCAGTAAAATCGTTGCGTCAGCTATGGGAGGCTTCGCTGCTCATCATAATCTGAATGAGTTAGGACATCATGACTGTATGTCTCTATTGGCTGAACATGCTCTTGGAACAACTAATTTTGATGCACTTCATCCAGAGTTGAAAGGCGTCGCTGAGGAAATAGTGCGGAAGTGTAAAGGGTTGCCTCTTGCAGTAAAGGCACTCGGAGGCCTCCTGCGCAATAAATTAGAAAGACAGGATTGGGAACATGTTCTGCATAGCAGCATATGGGATATTCCTAATTGTGACATCCCTCAAGCTCTTTTGTTGAGCTATCATCATCTCACATCTCTGCTAAAGGACTTGTTTACTTACACCGCACTCTTTCCCAAGGACTATGTCTTTGACAAGGATGAACTCGTTTTGTTATGGATGGCACAAGGTCTACTCCCACAACCCACAAATCCAAGAGAACATATGGAAGAATTTGGTTGCCGATGTTTCAACGATCTGTTTGATAGGTCATTTTTCCAACCATCAAACAACGATGAGGCAAAATTTGTGATGCACGATCTCATGAATGATCTTGCTAGGAAGGTTGCTGGAGAAACCTTTATTGGGTTGGAATCTACTGTTGAAGTTTACGTAACTTCTGAAAAGGCCCGGCATTTCTCGTATGTTCCTCAAATGTATGAGGTCTCCCAAAAGTACGCTGATTTTTCTAAAATTCAAACCCGATTACGCACTTTCTTAGCCCTCCGACAAGCGAATCTGTTTCTAGGACACAGCTTATCGAACAGGGTTTTGCATGATGTGCTACCAAATTTGTCATGCTTGAGGGTCTTGTCTTTGGTATATTATTATATATCTGAGATACCTGATTCAATCGGCAACCTGAAGCATCTCAGGTATCTTGACTTCTCCAAAACCGACATCAAATGCTTGCCCGATTCGATGAGTTCTTTATATAATTTGCAAACATTACTGTTAAGGGAATGTAGATCTCTCCATAAGTTGCCGTCAAGCATGGAGAATTTAGTGAACCTTCGGCATCTTGACATTACCAATACTAGGAGTTTAAAAGAGATGCCCTCGGGGATCGGAAAATTGACAAGCTTACGAACGTTGCCGAAATTCATCGTGAGCAAAGGAGGTAGTGGAGGATTGAGATTGGGGGAGTTAGGTCACCTGTCCCTCTTGCGGGGAAGTCTTTCAATCATCGGTCTGGAAAACATTATGGGTGTTTCGGAGGCAAAGGACGCCAACTTGAAGAATAAGCATGGCATTGATGAACTAGTGCTTCAATGGAGTAAGAATCGGAATATCTCCAGCAATGGAAGTGTTGAAAGAGACGTACTCGACAATCTAAGGCCTCCAACAGAATTGAAAAAACTTGAAATTGATTCTTATGGTGGCCTGAAGTTTTCAAGTTGGTTGGGAGATCCGTCATTCAAACAAGTAGTGGAGGTGAAACTTACCAATTGCAAGGAATGTACATCGTTACCACCATTGGGGCAGCTGCCAAAACTGAAGATGGTGGAAATTAAAGGCATGCACGGAGTTAAGAGCGTTGGTGCCGAGTTCTACTATTTGGAAAGAGGCGTTCCATCGGAAAGCCATATTTTTTTCCCATCGCTGGAGACTTTAAGTATTGAGGATATGCCAGAGTGGGAGGTATGGTCACTTCCTGTTATTGCTTCTAATGGTGGTGGCAGTGACGCTCGACAATTTGCTCATCTCCGCAATCTTTCCATAAAGGGATGTCCCAAATTGGTGGTGGTTTCACCTCGTCTTAGACTTCCTTCTCTTGTTGATTTAATTATTGAATCATGTGATGGGGTGATTCTAAAAAGTTTTGTTGATCTCATCGCTCTAACCCAATTGACAATTGAAGGTATCATAGGCTTGTGCCATTTGGTTGAAGAAGAAAAAGACAGTTTAGGGTTGTTGAGGGCGCCACTTGAAAGGCTAGTGGTTGGCAATTGCAATGAGCTAGTGTCTTTGGGAGAAGAAGAGCAAGGTTTGCCTTCGAATATTCAGACATTAGAAATAATAGCATGTGTTAGTCTGGAGAAGTTGCCGACGAGGATGAGCTCCCTTGAAGAGTTGCGGATTGTTAGGTGTCCAAAGCTAGTGTGCTTTCCGAAGACACCCCAAGGGTTGCCGAACTTGAGATCTCTTAAAATAGGGGACTGTGCAACACTGGATAAGTTGCCGATTTACAGCTCCCTTGAGAAGTTGAAGATTGACAGCTGTCCAAAGTTAGTGTCCTTTTCGAAGACACCCCAAGGGTTGCCGAAGTTGAGATCTCTTAAAGTAACAAAGTGTGTAGCTCTGGAGGGCATAATTGATTACATGCCTTCGCTTGAAACCCTTGACATCACTAGCGTTGACAATTCTAGAGGGCTATTGTTGTCTTTGTCTAATTTATCAAGCCTCACTGAATTGGTTATAAGGGAATGTGATGATCTGGAATCCTTCCCGGATGGAGGGAAATGCCTACCCACTAACCTGAGAAAACTTTGTATCTTTAATTGTAGGAATCTCAAGTGCATAATGCCCTGTGACATTCAAAGCCTTACATACCTATCCTTGTCAGGGCTTTCTCAAGTGGACTTTCACGAAGGGGGTTTGCCTCCCAACCTCCATCATCTTAGTATCGGGAATAGCAAAATAGTGAAGCCTCTGTCAGAGTGGGGCCTCCACAGACTCACCTCTCTTCAGAAGTTGTCCATCGTAGGCTGGAATGAATCCCCAAAGTTGCTGATGGAACCCATTCCTCCTACAGGTGGAATTGGAACAACAGGAGCAGGAGAAGAAAGAGGTGATATTAACTACTCTCTCCTTCCTCCATCTCTTACTCAATTCACAATCATTGGCTGTCCGAATTTGGAATCGCTCTCAGAGGGCCTCCAAAACCTCACCTCTCTTCGAACACTATGTATCTACGATTGTCCCGAGCTTCAGTCATTGCCTCAGAAGGATGTGCTCTCCACGCTCAAATGCCTATTCATCTCCGGCTGTCCACTTCTAACACAACGTTGTTTGAAGAAGAAGAATAAGTACATTAAAGATGCTGTTGGAGACTACTGGCCAATCATTGTTTATATCCCCTGTGTGTGGATAGATTACAAACGCATTGATGAAGAGAATTCAGAGAATTGGGAGAATTCGGAGGATTGTGAAGCAATTAATGTACACGATCTTTACCTTCACGCACTGTTAGAGTACTGAGAATTCAGAGAATTGAGAGAATTGGGAGTAGTGTTGTTGTTTATGTTGTGAAGCAAGTAGTCAACTCAATCTTCACGCACTGTTGGAAGAAGGCATGTGAACTCAATCTCCACTTTCTCTTATTATTTTTTTCTTTTTTTGCAAATAATGTTTGTCTTCTCTTTGATCTGTATTTATAATCTTGAATATTAGAGGTTAGGATAAATTACAATTTCATCCCCTAAATTTTGGGTCAACGTGCACGTTAGCTCCTCAACCATCAATTATTCAATTTGATCCATTAATTTTGCACCTTGAATTATCATCATATGTTCTCTGTTAAATGATCTCGAACTGCTTTGATGAGCAAAGTTAACAAATGTGAACGATTCAAGAACGAGGAGAAAAATCTATGTAATGAATTACGGGGGCCATTTTATTTTCTTTTTTTCTTTTTAAGGGTTGACATTGATTTGAAGAGAATGGAAGAATGAGGTTGAATTATATAACATGTGTAATTTGTTATTAGTCCCATTTAAAGCATAATTTTTGATTTAATCTCTTAAATTAGTTTTTACTTGCGTATTACTCTCACATGTGCTCACACTTATGTAATATTAATTATATATATCTGTGCAATATTAGTTACATGTTACATGTAATATTAGATATATGTAACTATGAGAGTCTATTGGGCAGTCTGCCTTTTTTTTAATGCACGAGATTAAAACACAGGTTGCAATTGTATATAGGACTAAAACACAAGTTGTAATTGTGTATGGGACTTTTTTAAAATTAAGGGTAAAATAAGTTGCAATTGTGTATAGGACTAAAACACAGGTTGCAATTTGTATTTAAACGCATCTATTTATGATCATGTCGATTAGTTCAATTATTTAAATTTTTAAAATATGTGTCCAGGCATTTTAAAAAAAAAAAAGAGTTCAGATTTAAGTGTTTGGAAATCAATTTTAAAAAACGAAAAAAAAAAAAAAAAATCGATATTTTTACCGTTTTTCAGAACTCTACAATGAGTGGTGTAAAGTGCTTTTACAATTCTATTTTTACTGTGTTCGGAAATCAATTTAAAAAAAAAACTAAAATTATGATATTTTTACTGTGTTTTTTCAACATCTCCTCTTGATCACCTATGGCTATGGGAACCATCTTAATTTTTATATGCCTAAATTTGAATTCAAAATTATTTTGCATTTATGTGTTCCTTTTTCCTAAAGAGCCAACCCCAACAGAAGTCAGCATAGAATGAAGCATAGAATGAAGGGGGTGTTTGGTTTGGACAGAATTCAAGCCTTAGAATTTAAATTGGAAATGAAATCATGAAAGTGCCGAATATTCTCTCTTTTTTGTTATCAGAAAATTGGGGATTAATTGTTTATGTTGGATCCCGATATTTAGGAACAGAACAGAATTGACAGAACAGAATTCCAAAGAAATGAATCATCCAGCTCTTGTGGCTTATTACTTGCACCTGTATCAACATATGCAATTCATTTTCTTTCTTTCTTTTTTTTTTTTTTTTTTTTTTTTTTTTTCAGCAAATACAAATAATTAAAGGTGGATTTAATCCATGAAGACTTAATTATATAATTAGATCAATTTTTTCCTACCAATCCAACCTCAATAGAATAAACTAGTAGATGGGACTCAGTATCGTTGGGCCGCTGACCCGTGCTATGCACGTGAAATGGTCAAATAAAAATAATTATCAATTAATTTGTCTCAAACAACCACATGATCTGATAATTTTGGCACACATATATTTCTATCTATATTTTTAGCAGCAAAATATTGCTAAAACTTCATGTGAGTTGGGGAAATGTGACAAAGAAGAGAGATGGGGATAGAAAATAGGAAGTAAGATCCATGTATTTATTTCTACATAAATAAAATACGAGCCGATAAGAAATTTTATTTCTGCAAAAAATAAAATTCTAGAAAATTAGGACCCATGGAGGGAAAGTTTCTCGTGCCTCCTAAAATTCCATTAGTTATATAGATGGGTTGAACCAATAAAGATAACACATTACCAATTACAATCACGAGATCATCCGAGTTTGAGATTACTCCATCAAATTGAACTAGAAACTCCGATTAAGTCTTTTGCTCGCATCAGAAGTCCAAATTGACATTATAGTATTAATCTGTTAAACCACATGAATGCAGCCTCCTTGAGAAATTTTGCATGGAATCCATTATTAACTCACAAGAGCAATGTATTCTATGAATATCAGGTTTCGAGATTTTCTACGAAGTTAAGGTGGTATAATAAATTGGGCTTATTGATTTAGAATCGAGTTGTTCCCAAAGAAAGGTTCATACTTCATACTTAATGGGCAGCAAGGCCCCATTCTTGTTCAGGGCCCTGCCAATACATATCTTTTAGCAACTGGAAGCTCTAAATGCCTCATTCACGTAGTCCCATTTTAAATGTACATGACATAACATCCTAGGTAAACATATAGAGGGACCAGAAACCGAGGCCTTACTGAGGTGCTCATACAATTCGAGTAATTCAAATCGGCTACGACTTACGAGTAGAAAGCCTCCCAAAGGTTCATACTTCATTCGACTTTATTAGTCTGATTCCTCACTGTACCTCTGGAACCAGAAGGTATTTTAAATGACTCTTTTCTAGTATTAGAAGTTGATAATGAACCTAATGCACCTGGTGTCTGAGGTAAGGTTTTCTGCAAAACCAGAATATAGTTCAAAGTAAGATATAAAAATGTTTTGGATCAAAAGTCTGAACTATATCATCAAACACCACCTAAACCTGTTCACTAACATGACTGGAATTTAAATATATAGTTGTGAAAATGACCAGAAATCGAAAAATATAACTGCACCTTAAATATATCCTTGCTAATAGGCTGTAAAATAAACAAAGGCAGGTCAATCTAATCCAACTATGTTTCTTTTTTTAATGCGGAAATAAAGAAACAGTTATACGAACTTTAAATATGAGCCACTAGTAAATTGCCTCAATAGTGAACAATCTTTCAGTTGCTTTTAGCCGTAAATTGCCCAGGGGAATGAATTCCAGGGAAATGGGATCTCATCAAGTTAAAATATTAAATCGAGCAAATGAGATTGATTGATGCCACCAAGCAATTGAAGGGTATGGCATCTCCAGGCTATATGGCACTAAAAATGATGTCAACAGTTCACTTCATCCAAATGACTACCCAAGTCAACCATAAGTCACCATCCTAAAAATTTCACCACTTTCATAAGTCAACCATCCTAAAATAGTACACCTAGTACTTGACATTAAATTAAACAACATATGAAGTTGACGAAAGGTTCAACATTTTAAATTATATAGCAACTAAAAGTGAAAAATATTGTTCATTATCATGAGCAAATTGGATATTCCTCCAAGTTTTGCTTCTCATTTACCCGAGGGAAGTTTAAAAGGCGTTTTATTGACTTAAACAATCTCCCAAAGCTTATTTTGACAGAAGTCTCTAGTCCATGTTGAAATTGGGGTAGAAACAGAATCATGCATATCATACATTGTTTGCCAAGGTGGATGGGAAGATAGTTGTTCTTATTGTGCATGTGGATGTCATAGTTGCAGCAGACAATAATATGGACCAATTAATTCATCTCAAGAATCATTTTGCTAAAGATTTGAGAATAGGTTTGCTAGTTTAAGTGCTTTCTTGGAATTGAGTTTCCAGATAGAATAGCGAAACTTTTATTTCATAGAGAAAGTATACTCATGATCTCCTTGAAGAAACTAGTATGTAAGGTTGCAGATCTGAAATTTTTCCTTTAAAAGCCAATCAACGTCCATGCAGTAGTATTAGTGAAGCAGTTAACAAAGAGAGGTCAAGCACTTGGTGCAAAAGTTAATATATCTTTCTCACACCCAACCAAATGTATCGCCTACAGCGTGAGAGTTGAGAGTCAGTGGATGCATATCCTCATAAACTTCATCTTGATTGTGGTTCTTGTATCTTTAGATATTTAAAGCAAACCCACATAAAGGGATCATGGTTTCTCGTCATAATAATTTACTCCTTAAAGATTGAGGCTTTTAATGATGCATATTGGGCATGTTCAGTTGATTAGACGATCCATTTCATACTATTTGACATGGTTAAAGGAAATTTAAGGACTAAAGAATTAAGAACCAAGGAGCTGTAACATATCAGGTACAAAAGCATAAAATTGGGACACAGGCCTACGACGTGTGAAGTTCATGAACTTTTGCAGTTGCATACTTTACTAAGAGACCTTGGAATGTCTAATTAAGGGTCGTTATACTGCAATAAGATTTCCATAGTGTTACTTAAAATACGATGCAACATGATCGGACCAAGCATATACAAACCAATCGACATTTATCAAGGAGGAAGTAGATGCAGGTTTGACGTGTACATTTTTTGCGAGATCAACAAATCAAATGGTAGATATTTTCACAACCGCGGTAGATACTACAATTTTCTTCCTATTATGTGCAAGTTGGTATAACTAATATTTGTGAACCAACTCAAGAGGGAGTGTTCGTTGTATGCTTTAGGTTCTATAAATAAAAGAAAGGGTGTAGAGTGGAAACACATTCTTCTTCTGTTTGTCTAGTTTTTCCATTCATTTCTCTTTTCGTCTCCTCTCAAATTAACCTAATTGAAATGAACTTTAGGTTTTAATAACTAAAATGACTTACTGATCTTTTTTCTGAAGGAAGGTGTCCCTAATAAATTCGATTGGCAGGTACCTTAATAAACTTAGAAGTTGCCGCCACATGCATTTTCTTTTGCTCATCCAAAGTGATGGAGGTGTGTCGTCACATCTTCACTAAAATGGCAAACCACATGCATCACATTGACTTCTTAGAAGTTCTTATATATTCATAAAATTAAGCATGGATGGAGCCATACAATAAAAGCTTTTGTTACACTTGATATATACTGATAGTAATAAATTGTCTTTAGTTCAAAAATATTATTTGGATCATAATTGGAGCTTTCCGTAAGGCAGTGTTTGGTTACATGGAATTGGACTTTCAGAATTGGAACTAGAAATGAACAGATACAAGAGAATTCTTGTAACAGACTCTATTAAGTGGGAATTGTTCTTGGGAGTTGTCTAGAACTGTCTAAATTAGTCAAGCAGTCAATATTTTCATTTTGAGCTTCTACTCGACTACACAGAGGATAATTCAGTTTCTATAGCATGAATCTATCTTTCGACACTTCAATTGAAGTGCTTTCGGAAGTGTATCAATTAGTTGTGCATTTCGGTGATCTTGGCTTCATATGCTTGAACCAATCATTTGGAAATCGATGAACAAAAACCAAAAAATTCAGATGCCTAACTGAAGTATATAGCAAGCAAAAATGAAGAGTTTGAATTTGTGTTTGCATGCCTCGAGCTGATGTACAAAGGTACAGGTGTTAATATTCTTTAAGAATTCTTGTAATGGGAAATCAGCATTAGAAGTCCTGGTTGACATTATATTATCAATCTGTTAAACCACATAAATGCAGCTTCCATCAGAAATTTTGTTTGGAATCCATTATTAACTCACAAGAACAGTGTATCTATGAATCTCAGGCTTCGAGATTTTGTACAAAGTTACGGTATAATATAACGGGCTTATCGATTTAGAATCGAGTTGTTCCCAAAGAAGGGTTTATTCTTGTTTAGGGCCCTGCCGATATATAGCTTTCAGCAATTGTAGTCATCAGAAACTCAAAAATGCATACCAAACACTAAAGGCCATCACATGTATGGAAAAGACTTGAACACTATCTCTTAAAGCATATGAAAAATTAATTGCCCCCTTTTATTTATTCAAGAAATCAAAATTCATTTACTCAACAAAATGGCATTGGTCTTGTGTCGAGTATTTTCAGCGCTGGAGAAGAGCATTGGGAGGGGGGGGGGGGGGGTGTTGGGCTGTTTGGCCAAAGGATTTACAGGTTTGCCAATGAACACATGTTTTTCCGTTTCAGTTTTTTTCTTCCTCAGAAAATTCCGGATTAAAAGTCTGTTTATGTTCGGTTCCCAGATTTAGGAATAGAACAAAGTTTTAATTGTTTATTCTTGGAGAATATGCTTCCTTATTCTTGATAAATTGGAGAATATGCTTCCTTATTCTTGTAAAAGAAAGAGGAATATCATTCATTTAAACATACAGAGACATATATGTACAATAAAATCTCAAATAGAGTAAGATGCAAGTAGAAGGGATAAAATGTAAGTTTTTAAAGTGAAATAAGATACAAAGTACAAGAGAGTAAAAGACAATTACCTTAAATTACAGATAAGACAAGCAGGCAAGATCGGTGGTGATTTGCTTCCTTTTCATACACTAATTGGTCGAGAGAAGTGTCCTGACACATTCATCTTGTGTGTCGGTGACATCTCTCACTATATTAGATATTCGTGGATTTCCGAATCTGGAATCGCTCTCAGAGGACCTCCGAAAACCTTACCTCTCTTCAAGAACTGTGGATCAAAAACAGTCCCAAACTTCAGTCATTGCTTCTCACAAGGATGTGCTTGCCGCGCTTTCAATCTTGTACACCTCCGACTGACCACTTCTAACACCAAGTTGTAATTTACATTTTTAAAATTCCAGTACATATACACAGAGACATATATTGTAAAGATTGATGTTAAAATCCCAGTACATATATTCCTCTCTAGGTTTGGAATGGTTAAATGATCTATGAAATTTTGTCATTTCCATTTGGTGACAATCAATAGAACATGTTTCTTAGTTCTCAGAGAACATTATTGTTTCTGCATTTCTGTTTCTGTTCCAAGTTTTTTGGCAACAAAAACAGGAATCTGGGAATAAAAACACAAAACAAACACCACCGTGGTGATTTTCTTCTTCTATTCCTGAAAAATAAGCTTGGGAACCTAAATTGAAATCTGGGAACAAGTAATTAAATGTTTTTGCTCTATTGCGAGATAGTAAAACAATTTTTCGAGGATAGCAACAGAAACGGAAACAGAGGTTCCGATTCCATGTTATCTGGGAACCGATCCAAAAACAGAAAAATAACAACATATTTGAATCATTTGATATAAGAAGCTTGATCTCAACGTTTGCTAGACATGTGAGTATCTGAAAAAGAAACAACCTGATGGGCAAAATGTAATTTTATATTTTTAAAATCTCACCATGCCATAGCCACAGATAGTCAAATTCAATGATTCCTCAAGCACTAAATCCGATGATCAATATAAAACCTCTCAGACATCAAAGGTGAGCAATGCAAGTGCCCATTTTTACTGCTTTTCTTAGACAAATGATCAATTTTTTTTCCAGAATAAATAGTTGGGACTTGTAGAAATTTGAAAGACGCAATTTTTTTTTTCTGATTTTCAGACCAAGTAATTCGAAGATGGAACAGAAACAGATTATCTGTCGTTCCATTGTTTTGGTTTCTATTCCCTGTTTTCCAGGAACCGAAATGAATGAAAAATAAAACGCTAAATGGATATGAAATAAACATAAAATAGAATATTGACCGTGAAAATCATCTACATAACGTTCATAATATGCTTTAGATCGAAATTTCCAGTTGACCAAGTGTTGTCCATCACATGCTGAAACTAGCATACATTACAGAGTCACCCCAAATCCTATGCTGGATCTCTTGTCATAAAAGGATGCCCACGTCTGCGGTTGTTTCCTGCAGCCACTAATAATCTCAAGACATTAGAGATAATAGATTGCAACAACATTCCATTAGAATTCAACTCGACGTTATTGGGGTCTGTGTCTGATTTCCCCAGCCTCACTGAATTGGTTGTAAAAGATGTTGATGATGTGGTGTCCTCTGTCAGAGTGCGGGTATCCATTCCTCCTATTACAGGAAGATGTAACATTAACTACTCTCTCCTTCCTCCATCTCTGACTGAATTCTACATTTACACAAAGTTGTTTGAAGGAGGAAGAATACTGGTCCACCATTGTTTATATCCCCCAGGTGTATATAGATGACAGACGAATTGATGAAGAAAATTCAGAGTAACATGGGGACTTCTGCTGCTGCTTGTTGTATCTATGCTATTAGCTTTAGCTCTTTATGTTGTGCAAAAAGTTAAATGTATTTTTGAAGAAATTGGCTGATGAAACAAATCTTTTAATTTTATGTATATTCTTATGGTTCATAACTTCACTATAAACTCTCATACACAAAACAAAGGGAAAATAATATCTTTTGATCTTATACCCCAAATTTGAGAATTTTAAGATCTTCCATTTCGGAACCTCAATTCCTCGCTCTGTTACATTCAAAGCCCTTCATATCTTAGATCACTATGGTTGTATGGACTGCAAGTGGAGTTTCTTGAAGAGTGTGTGCAGACTACTGGCACAACATTGTTTTTTATATATATGCCCAACGTGCACATAGATATGGGACACATCAATGAAGAAAATTCAGAGCAGCATGTGCTTCAGGTACTCTCGTAATGAACTCAATCCTCACTTATTTTGTTTGTGCTGATTGTTTGCCTTTTTTTTTTTTTTTTTTTTTTTTTTTTTTTGTGATTTTCATTTTCATTACCCCTTTAATGAAATTAAAATAAACCCATTTTCAACCTTGTGATCCATAATATATATGGTATCTGTTATTTAATCCTCATGCTATATCATGCAAAAAGACAATGCTGTGGCCCTTGGTATGTTAAAGCTTCAAAACTTGCGGCTTGGGATCATGATTGAAGAGATTTGTCAAGAGTGTTCCAGGAAAGAGGTTAATGCCTGTTTCGAATTATATCAAGCTAAAAAGATGGAAGGGGTGTCTTCATCGGTCTTCTATAGATCATATGAAAGATTTAGTTACTTGCTACAGTATTTGATTAGAGCCAAACTTGGTTACTTGCTGTCGGTCATCCATAAGCTCAACCTTGTTTAATATATCTTGATGCACTTAAGCATTGCATCAAAATTTTTGAATCTAAGCGGATGGACGGACTCTCTTCATCGGTCTTTAAGAGGAAGAAAGGCACAGATTACAAAAGCAACATGAAAAGAATTTGGAATATGCATATTTAGATTATGACAAAGGATCAAATATTGCATGTCCCATTTAGACGTGCTTCTTGTTCGGATTTAAATCTTACTGTAAAACATTTGGCACCTCATTTCGTTTGCTTCATTTTCTATTGAATTCATATTGGTTTTGTTGATGCAGGGTAAGTTCAGTATACAAGGGCAATGAAAGTAATGGCTATTGTGATTAAAGCTATTAGAATCTCACATCGAAATTGTGAGGCTTCTCAAAGTAGTCTGTAGGGATGGCAATTCAACCCGAACTGACGGTAATCGAACCAAACGGTTTGGTTTTGAAACCGTTTAAATGGTTTTGATTGTGGTTTTGAATTCGGAATTGAAAACCGAAGCGGTTTTTGTCCAAAACCAAACCGTTGCCATTACTAATAGTCTATATATCGAAGGAGTTAATTCACTTGACACCATATGGTCGTAGGTTGGAATCTCTTAACAAAAACATAGGAACATTCCATTTCGGCAGACTGAAGAATCCTTAATTTTTTTTTCCTGATTTAGTCTTCTTACATTTGCATCCCACAGTTCACCTATTTCTTGTGTGTGAATTACCAAGAAATCAAAAGAGAGAGGGTTGATGTAAAACACGAGGCATCAGCCATGCCATTTGCATCTCAATCCTTAAAAAGCAATGCCTCTTTTCTGGCATCAGAAGTTATGCTTTTCTACACACATTAGAATACCAAACAAAAACTAAGAATCATCAAAATAATTATCTGCTATTCATTGCTTACAGTAATATCTAGTTCTGCGCCGATTTGCGAAGAAAGTTCAGTATATATCTCACGTACTGTTGGAAGACCAAGGCTACTTTAGTATCTGATCTCAATCTCCATTTGCTTGTGTGTGTGTGTGTGTATATATCTTAGGCTATTATCACTGTACCATCTTAAACCCAATATTCAATCTTAACATCTCATGTATTCTTTTATGCACATTTTTAGCGTGTTTCCTTATAGTAATTATCTCTTTTTTTTTTTTTTTGTGTGTGTGTTGGAGAAATGTATTATGTTTTTCCGTGAGTACAACAATACCATTTTTTTTTTCTTAAAACCAAATTTCAAAATTTCAAGCTTGTGATCCATATATATAAATATTAGGTTAGGTTATATAAAAATGATCAAAGATTGTAGGCGCCCCATTTATACGGAGGATCAAATATTGTTGTCGAAATCCTATGAGCCTAACTTACTCTCAAAAGTGGTCTTGAGAGAGGAGGATTATCGTGGGCTTTTATATAAGCACTGATGAAAGCTATGTTTCTGTTGGATTCACTATGGTTTTGTTGATGCATGATAAGTTCGAGTACACATGGGAGATGAAAGTAATAGCTTTTCTGATTAGGACTCTGAACATAGAGAAGTTGCATATTGATTATGCTTTCCCTTTTGATTGAATTCCTTGGCAAACTACGGGCCAGGGCGGGGTGCAAGGCGACGTGGAGTGGAAGAGCATATTGGACGAATTATATCCGAATTAATTAAAGTAGTTAATTAATTTTAACAAAAAAATATTTTATTTTTTAATTTAAACCATTACTTTGTTGGGAAAAAAAACGAAGTATTGCCCATTGGGTTTTTTCATCTTTAAAATTTTTAGGAACAGAACAGGATTGTACTTGTTCACATCTCCAAGACTTAAAAAATGTCTATAATTGGATTGCCCATGTCTGAGGTGGTTTGCTGCAGCCACTAACAATAATCTCCTTGTCCTAATTAAATTTAACTATACTAGAATTATCCTAATCAATATCCCAAACAAGATGATATTATCTAAGCTTTAGCGAAGAGAGCATACCATTTTTGCATTTGTTAAAAATCCTAATGGCTCAAACTCACTCTCAAAAGACGTCTTGAAAGAGGAGGATTATATATAGCCCAGGATTAGATAACACAAGTGATATGTAATTCAACACGCCCACTCATGCGTAGGGTGGACTTTGACAAGCCACATTGCTAACGGATATTGGTGAGACCCAACATCAATGTGGGATTCTACACGCCCCCTCATGCACATCGTGGACTTTGACAAACGACCGCGAACAGATATCGAGGGGCCCAACATTGATATGAGATTCAACACGCCCAACATTAAACATAAAGGTTGACTCTGATACCACGTAGAAACCCAATAGACCTAAAATACACCTTGTAAGATGAGAATTGTCCTAGACTTTGTATATAACTTGGGATAAGGTACACAAGCAACGTGGGATTCAACACATTTCCAAAAATAAAAAATAAAAAATTCATACATTGAAAGAAAAAGATGTACAATAAAAGCTCAAACATGCGTGGGGACATCAAGAATAACTCTCTTTTTCATCATCAATCAAATTTTAAATGCATAGCATAACTTACATTTATTCTTTTAATTCATAATTTGTACTATGAATAAACACATGTACATGCTTTCGGAACGGTTTCAAAATCAAAAGGGTCTCAAATTAGATGCTTTACAATTGAACTCAAGTTACTTGCTGGGAAGTCTTTAATTAGAACCAAACTCGGGGTTCCATTGTTCAAGCTCTTGCCACTTGCTCTTTTGCAGACTCAGCCTAATCACAACCATTGCCTTTTGAAAATCTATGTATCTTAATTGCCTTACCTGGTGCAACAAACAAATTATAATATCCTTTTCATCTAATTCATAATACAAGAAAGAGAAAATCCGATAAAGAAGACAAGAAAAAATATTGGCAAGTACACGCGGAGGGATAACAATATGATCATAAAGTACAGAATAACGAGCAATAAGTAGCCTTGAAGGGTAATACAACGAGGCCTCCCTACAATTTGAGTTGATATTCACCAAGTATAACGGTCATGTGAGTTTGTAACATTGTTTTAAAAGGTGTGCCTATACCCAAGGCTCGCCAAGTCCCGGGTTTATTGACTCCTTCAATAAGATGTGCGCCTCGTGGTCTTAGTCCCAAGGCTAATCAAGGCTCACCTTGTTAATATTACTTATAAAACTTTACCCTTCAGCAAATTGATGAAATTTTATGTTTGTAATAGAATATAATAGATAACTTTAGTTTCTTTGATTACGGATAATGGGAGATACTACAATGGTAATTTTTAATTTAAGTTACATTTTAATCGATCAAAGTTGAACTTTTTTGCAACTTTAATAAAGGTATTTGTTCATTTTATTATTCTAGATTTCCTTGGAATTTTGGTGGTTATCAATTTATCTTACTCACCTTAACCTAATCGTTCCCCCATCCATTTCATAGTAACATTCAAATTTTTGGTTTCAAATCTTATGTACCCTAACATATCCCACTTCGCTTGTGTTACCTAATCCTGAGCTATATATATAAAGCCTAGGGTTATTCTCTTAAAAGGCGTCTTTTGAGAGTGATTTAAGCCCATTGGGTTCCCACGCTATATATGAACTTCATCAGATACTTCTATTTTTTTTTTTTTTAACACGAGGTTATTAAGCCTATTCAATTGAAAGAGCCTAAGAATGCAGACTAAAAGGACACTAACCAGATTTCTTAATGTAAGAAATATTAGTGCACTACCTGATTGGCCTTCACATTGAGAATATTTGTGCCAAGCTCTCTGATTGGCATCATGGTGGTTTCTTCACACAGTGCTTGTAGATCACTTCCAGAGTATCCTATAAATGAATATAACAATTAATTTCTTCAGGCATTAAGCCCACATCAATAACAGGATACCTTCTGTCTCCTCATCAAGCCTCTCTAGATCTCCACCTATTACAAGAACACAAAAGATAAAAAAAACAATAAAAGAAAAGTTTATTTAAAATCAAAACCTTGATATTAAAACATTATATATCTAATTGATTGATTTGTATAGAAATATCATGTTAAGCATATGTGGATGGGAACTCGAGTTTAAGCATATATGTTTGGTAGAGGACATTAACATATTCTTACCAGGCAAGGAAAATTCTTGGCCCTTGAGTTTGTTTTTCAGAAGTCGTCTTCTAACATTTGCATCCGTCAAAAGAATATATATTCTTTTCACCTTTTTCTGAAGAAAACAAAATATAGAGGGTTGATGATGTAATATCATCCAATCCTTAAGAACCATGTTAGAGCAAATGATATACTAACCAATCTCCTAAGAACTGCATCATCCAATTCTTGTGGCTTATTAGTTGCACCTTCATGTATTGAGACAAGAAGAAGCAATTATGCAATCATATTTCACATTTCAACATTCAATATACAATTCAATGAATTACCAATTACAATGACGAGATGATCCGAGTTTGAGGTTACTCCAAATTGAACTAGAAACTCCAATTTAAGTCTTTTGCTGCCATTATACCATCAATCTGTTAAACCACATGAATGTAGTAAAGTTATGGTATAATATAATGGGCTTATCGATTTAGAATCGAGTTGTTCCCAGAGAAAGGTTGATACTTGATGGGCGGCAGGGCCCCATTCTTGTTCAGGGTCCTGCCAATATGTAGCTTTTAGCAATTGGAGTCATCAAAAACTCAAAAACGCATACCAAGCTCTAAATGCCTAATTCTTAAAGGTAGTTCTATACCTCGTCAATGAAAATTACTGATGGCTGTCTGGATATAGCAACCGTGAAAAGAGTCCGTACCAGCTTTTCACCTTCTCCCACGTAGTCCATATCATGTCAAAAATTGATTTTTATTTACAAAGGGGCAGAGAATTTAAAAACCACCCAGCAGAAATTAGACATTTTAGTGTAGAGACACACCCACTTTGACATCAAAGAGGAACCATACACATTAAAAAAGGTTGCCTCCGACTCTGAAGCAACTGCTTTAGCAAGCAGGGTCTTGCCAGTACCAGGGAGACCAAAGAGAAGCAAACCTGAAGTCAAAAGCACGTCTTATTCAGGTCACAAGTTCTTTGAATGCTATGACACAACACATGTAAAGGTCAAATTTTCAAAACAATACCTCTAGCCAGCCTTCTAAGGCCAGTAAACAGGTCTTTTCTTTTGGTTCGCAGGATAACCATTTCTAACAAAGCCTGTTTTGCCTTCTCAAGGCTAACTGAAAAGAGCACATGCCAACAAGTCAAGGGAAAAAAAAAAGAGTTTAAATTTTGACAAGCTAAAGAGACCTAACATGAATTGATTTTTTTTGGAATCTAACCTATATCATCCCATTTAACTGAAGGGCTTCTGTCCATAATCACATAATTTATCATTTCAACCAATTTTGCATCATGACCATTAGCAGCTTCTTGTGCAGGATATGGGTTTACGACTTTATTAGTCTGATTCCTTTGGGACTGGTAGATATTTTAAATGCTCCTTTTCTAGTATTAGAAGTTGCTAATGAACCTGATGCACCCGGTGCCGGAGATAAGGTTTTCTGTAGAAAGTCAGAAACAAAATAAGGTATAAATATGTTTTGGATCAAAATTCCAAACTAACACCACCTAAACCTGTTCACTAACAAGATGTATTAATATGACTGGAATTTAAATAATATAATTGTAAAAATGAGAATGTCCGTAGCATAAGCATGGTGCAAATGAAAAAACCAAGGTGGATGAGTCATAATACAAGAATAAATAAAACTAAAAATTAGTACACACAACACAAGATATGTAGGATGAGAATCTTTTGGATTTCGGCACCATATACACAAGAACTATAAATCTACTTGATAGAATGGGATTTGATTCAAGTGGAATTTTCCATCATGACCAAAAGAAATCATGCCAATTTAACTTAGAAAAATGATGCTATTTTTTAGCGATCATTTTTTCTTCAGCAATGGAAATCATATTCATAGCATTATATGTTTTAGACCTAATTTTCCACCTGAATGTGTTCACCAACGTGGTGCAACAATTATAATTTTGGTTTCATCTGATTTGTAATACACATGGAAGGATGACAATATGATCAAAAAATATGCTTCCTTTAGAAATTTTGCATGGAACGGGCACACAAGAATTATTAATTGACAACAACAGTGTATTCTATTAATCGAGTTGTTTTCTTTGGGTTGGCAGGATTACCATTTAGTGAATATAATTGAAAACATCACCAGAAATCAAACGAACAGTACTGCACCTTAAATATAGCCTTGCTAATAGGCTACAAGATAAACAAAGGCAGGTTAATCGAACCCAACTATGTTTCTTTTTTTTCATGCATGAACTTGGAAGTCTTAGCCAACAGTAAGTTGAGATAGATAAGGAGAGAGAGTCGCCATCGCGTAAACCAGGGAGGGGGTCATTGCTAGAAATGAAGCAGGGGTGGCTAGGTGCTGGGAACAAATGAAACAATGGCTGTTCTAACTTGTATCTATACTATTAGCTTGAGCTCTTTATGTTGTGCAAAAAGTTAAATGTATTTTTGAAGAAATTGGCAGATGAAACAAATCTTTTAATTTTATGTATATTCTTATGGTTCATAACTTTACTATAAACTCTCATACACAAAAGAAAGGGAAAATAATATCTTTTGATATTATACCCCAAATCTGAGAATTTTAAGATCTTCCATTTCGGAAACTCAAGTCCACGTTCCGTTACATTCAAAGCCCTGCATATCTTAGATCACTATGGTTGTATGGACGGCAGGTGGAGTTTCCTGAAGAGTGTGTGTAGACTACTGGCCCAGCATTGTTTATATGACCAACATGCACATAGATATGGAACACATCAATGAAGAAAATTCGGAGCAACACACGCTTCAGGTACTCTTGTAATGAACTCAAACTTCATTCCGTTTGTTTATTTCGTCTAGTTGTTTGTTTTTATTTTATTTTTCAATCATTCTCTAATGATATCAAACCTCACTTATTTTGTTTCTGTTGAAGTTGTTTGCCTTTTTTCTGTCTTTATTTTTTGTGATTTTCACTTTCATTGCAGCTTTAATGAAGTGAAAATAAACCCATTTTCAAACTTGTGATCCATAATATATATGGCATTATGGATGATGTTTACAGCAATTAAATGTGAAAAAATTTGTTCTTTATGGTGAGCAAAATGGATATTCTTAGTGTTTTTCTTCTCATTTAGCCGAAGGAAGTTTAAAAGGCCATTTATTGACTTAAAAGGCCTTTTATTGACCCAAAGCTTGATCTGACAAAAGTCTCTAATCCATGTTGAAATTTCGGTAGAAACAGAGCCATGCATATCATACCTTGTTTACATAGGTGGATGGGAAGATAATTGTTCTTATTGTGCATGTAGATGACATAGTTGCAACAGACAATAATATGGACGAAGTAAGTCATCTCAACGCTCAACAATCATTTTGCTAAAGATTTGTGAATGGGTTTGCAAGTTTATGTGCTTTCTCAGAATTGAATTTTCCAGATAGAATAACCGAACTTTTATTTCATAGAGAAAGTATACTCATGATCTCCTTGAAGAAGCTAGTATGTAAGGTTGTAGCTCTGGATTGTGGTTGAGAGTCCATGGATGCATATCCTAGTAAATTTCATCTTGATTGAGGTTCTCGTATCTTTCGACATTTAAAGCAATCCCACATAAAGGGATTATGGTTTCTTGCCATAATAATTTACTCCTTAAAGATTGAGGCTTTTAATGATGCATATTGGGCATGTTCCATTGATTAGACTATCAATTTCATGTTATTCTACATGGTTAAAGGAAATTTAAGGAGTAAAGAATTAAGGACTAAAGAGTTGTAATAGATCAGGTACAAAAGCATAATACAGGGACACAAGCCTACAACGTATGAAGTTCATGAACGTTTGCGGTTGCTACTTCACTAAGAGACCTTGAAATGTCTAATTATGGGTCGTTATACAACAATAATATTTCCACTGTGTTACTTAAAATACGATATAGCATGATTGGACCAAGCATATGCAAACCAATCGACATTTATCAAGGAGAAAGTAGATGCAGGTTTGATGTGTACATCTTTTGTGAGATCAACAGATCAAGTGGTAGATATTTTCAAGTTGCTATGACTAATATTTGTGAACCAACTCATGGGGGAGTGTTCGATGTATGCATTAGGTTCTATAAATAAAAGAAAAGGTGTAGAGTGGAAACACATTCTACTTCTGTTTGTCTAGTTTCTCCATTCATTTCTCTTCTCGTCTACTCTCAAATTAACCTAATTGAAATGAACCTTAGGTTTTAATAAATAAAATAAGTGGTAAGTTGGAAACACATTCTATTTCTGTTTGTCCAGTTTTTCTGTTCATTTCTTTCTCTTCCCTCTCATCTCCAATCAACCTAACAAAAATGAATTACAACTCTTTTTTTCGAAGGAAGTGTCCCCAATAAGTTCATTCTTGTGTTATGAAGTAGGTTATTCAAAAAAGTTGTGTATGTTTTGGAAATTCGAAGTTATTAAATTCTTTTTCGTGTTATGGAGTAGGTTATTCAACAAAGTTGTTTATGTTTAACCTGTCAAGTTCATTTGATCTTCTCAATTATTGCATGATTTATGTCACTACGACTCATCTAACATGACCTTATTTGTGGTCTCATAGCCGGTTTGCTTATGAGATTTGCACTTCTGATTGGTCCTTTCATCCCCAACCATAAAGAATCTAGTTTGAAAGAGATCAATCAATTCCATTGGTAGGTTCCTTAATGAACTTGCCACCACATGCATTTTCATCAGATTTAGCTTGGATGGAGCCATGTAACAAAAGCTTTTGTAACATGGTTACCAATAAATTGTCTAACCACCTTATTGATGATGAATACTCAGACCTAAAGGGTATTTAGTTCAAAATTATTATTTGGATCATAATTGAAGCTTTCCGTGCTAAACCGGTCCATACACATTACTTTAGTAATATGTGAAGATATGAGGAGATGGTGAAAATTGACGATATTTATTTTGGAAAATTAGGTTTCATTTTTAGAGCAACGTACGATAAGGAGAATTGCTAATGGAATTACTGTAAGATGGTTAAAATAAAAAAGTGTGATTTGGGTCATACATGATCTATGATCGTAGATTCGTAGGACACCATTAAAATGATGGGACGAAATTATAGAACTTTGCATACATTCGTTTTTAATCCAATTTTTTGGCTACCAAATGCTACCTAAGAGAATTCTTGTAACAGGCTCTATTAAGTGGGAATTGTTCTTGGGGTTGTATAGAACCGTCCAAATTGGTCAAGCCGTCAAGGCCCCATTTGGTTCTTGTTTCTGTTCCTGATGTCTATTCTCACTCCCAAAATTTTGGGATTAATGTAGATAAACATATTTATGTTCCCAAAATTTTGGAGTAGTCTGAGAGTATTTCTTGAATTTCTTAAGAATCTAAGAAACTAAAGAATGTTGATTCTTATTTACTCCTACAAAACTATTTTCACAACCACCCCGTTGACCATCACCACCACCCCGTCGGCCACCACCAACATGCCGACCACCATACATTTAAATAAGAAAAAAAAAATGTTGCAACCAAATGCGTTTCTTATTTTTGTTCTCATAAATTAGAAGAAACAATTTCAGGACAACAGTTGTTACCAAACATGTTTCTATTCCCGAAATACTCGAGAACGGAAGTAAAATTCTCATCCCAGTTTATTAGAAGTAGAAACATAGAAGCAAAAACACTAACCAAACGCCACCCAATAATCTCATTTTGAGCTTCTACCCGACTATTAGAGGATAATTCAGTTTCTATGAGATGCATATATCTTTCATCATTGCAATTGAGGTACTTTAGTTTCAGTTGTATCAATTAGTTGTGCATTTCGGTGATTGAACCAATCATTTGGAAATCAATGAACAAAAACCAAAAAATTCAGACACCTAACTGAAGTAAATAGCAAGCAAGAATGAAGCGTTTGATTTTGCGTTTGCATACCTCGAGCTGATGTACGAAGGTACAGGTGTTGATGTGGCTTCCGTCGATATTCTTTGAGAATTTTGGTAATGGGAAATTGCATCATCAACCAATCCCCACTCTTTAGCCCTGACAGCTTTAGCGATTTCTTCTTTGGCCAAATCAATCGTTTCTGATGAGTTTGATGTGCTCGCGATAAGCAAAAATGTTAATCCAAAGGAAGAATTATCAAAGAAACGTTTGGAAGGAGGACTACCTTAAGTGGGATCTCCTTAGTCGTCCTTTCCGAGTTGGTTTACCCGAAACGACTGTTATTGTTATTGCCCTATATAGCTCAGGATCAGGATCAGGTAACACAAATGATGTGGGATTTAACCGCTCACTCGCACGCAGAGTGAACTTTGACAAACCACTATATCGTGGGGGCCGACATCAATGTAAGATTCAATACGCCCCCTCAAAGGTAGAGTGAACTTTGACAAACCACTACGAACGGATGTCGGGGGCCCAACATTGACGTGGGATTCAACAATGACTATACTATTCAGCTCATATTTTGTTCTTTGATTTAACTTTGATGGTTAATTCACAATAAATTAGTTCGTTTTGCTTTAATGGTTTAATCGGTTCATTCGATAGGGGTTTGGGTTATAAGGAAATTGAACGTTTTTCTTTGCAATATGTTTTTTTTTAAGAGTAAATCAATTTATTTTGGGACTTGACAACTCTTTCTAAACCACTACAACTTAATGATTTTTTAAAATTAGGGTTATTTTTTAATGTGCGTTTCATACGCTAGTGTATCATATATACAATATGTATAATATATGTTTATCAAATCTAAATACATATATGAACTTTTCATATTATTCTTTCAAGTTGTGACCACATGAACTGTATGAGTTTCATATGGAATCAGGGGGCTGCAAAAGTTATTCAATGAGCAAGAACTGAATCATCTGAGCAGTTCGTTTTTATCAACTTTTCTTTGTTTGTTCAACCCAAAGTTGTGTTCAAATCACGAATCACTAGAACATGTTCGCAAAATCTTCTTAGAAAGCAGAATTATTTCCTGCTTTATGTTTCTGTTGCAAGTGTTTAAAAACACTATGCAAACACCAGCTTAGTGTTCCTTCTTCTGTTTCTAAATAGAAACCTGGGAACAAAAAAAAATTGTCCTAGATTTTAGGACAACCTTTTGAGGATAGAAAGGAAACAGACCTCTCTTTGTTTCTACCACCTTGCCACCACCGCATGGTCAAAGATTCCTCAAGCATTAAACCCTCTTTTCTTACAAAAATGATCAATATAAAAGTCTCTCAGATCCCGATTGCATATCAACGTGTGGGCAATTCAAGTGTCCATTTTACTTCTTTTCTTACAAAAATGATCATGTTTTTTTTTCTTTCCAGAACTATAATTTGTTATCAATTAATTCTGGTTTACTAGACAAACCATCCGTCTATAAACATGTATGGGCATTTCTCTTATGATTTATCATCTCAACAAATGTCTGATTGGTTTTGAGCAACCAATAGACATGCATGGCCATTTTTTAATTCAAAGCCATGCATATCTTGGCACTCTGACAGGATCGGTATACATATTACTCTTTGTTTGTTCAACCCAAAGTTGCATGATGTGTTGCCAACTATGCCATGCTTAAGGGTCTTGTCTTTGGCTTGTCATGAAATAAGTGAGATACCTGATTCAGTCTGAAATTAAAGCATCTCAGGTACCTTAACTTGTCCTATACTAAGATCAAATGCTTGCCTGAGTCAGTGAGTTGTTTATCCAATTTGGAAACCCTCTTGTTAAAGGGATGTAGAAGGCTCCATAAGTTACCCTCAAGCATGGAAAATTTGGTGAACCTTCGGCATCTCAACTTTGCTGGTCCTTCAAAGTTAGAAGAAATGCCCATGGGGATCAGCAAATTGAAAAGCTTACGGACATTGCCAAAATTCAATGTGCACAAAAAAGGTAGTGAAGGATTGAGATTGGGGGACTTGAGGGGATTGTCCCTCTTGACGGGAACCCTTTCCATCACTGGGTTAAAAAAGGTGACGGGTGTTGCAGACGCAAAGGAGGCAAACTTGATGGATAAGCAGGGGATTGAAGGATTAGTGCTTCAATGGGGGTAAAAGGCAAAATATTTGTGACAACTCTTACTAAATGACAATACTTGACAACTCTTACCGCGGTTCGAGCAACTCCCAAAATTGAAGAAGCTTCACATTGAAGGCATGCACAAAGTAAAGAGTATGAGCACATCGGAAAGCAATCTTTTTTTCCCGGGGCTTGAGACTTTTAATATTGAGGATATGCCAGAGTAGGAGGTATGGTCACTTCCTGTTATTGCTTCTGATGGTGGTGGTAGTGACATTGGACAATTTGCTCATCTCCGCAAGTTTTCCATGAAGGGATGTCCCAAATTGGTCGCGGTTCCACCGTGTCTTAGACTTCATTCTCTTGTTGATTTAGTTATTGAATCATGTGATGGGGTGATTCTAAAAAATTTTACTGATCTCACCTCACTAACCCAATTGAGTATTAAATGTATCGAAGGCAGCGGCTTATACTTGTTAAGGGCGCCACTTGAGAAGCTTCACGTTAGCAATTGTAATGAGCTGGTGTCTTTGGGAGAAGAAGAGCAAGGTTTTCCTTTCAATATTCACAAATTAGAAATAAGAGGATGAGTTAGTCTGGAGAAGTTGCCAACGAGGATAAGCTCCCTAGAAGATTTGTGCATAGTGAAATGCCCAAGGCTAGTATGCTTTCTGGAGATACTCCAAGGGTTGCCTATGCTAAGGTCTCTTGTGATAAAAGGATGCCCACGTTTGAGGTGGTTTCCTGCAGCCACTAATAATCTCAAGACATTGGAGATAAGAGCTTGCAACAAGAAGCTGTTAGAATACAACTCAACGTTACTGCATGATTGCATGGCATTACTCCAAAGACTTGTCATTGAGGGGGTTACCAGTTCAGGAGCATTATTGGGGTCTGTGTCTGATTTTTCCAGCCTCACTGAATTGGTTATAAAAGATATTGATGATGTGGAGTCCTTCTCAAAAGAAGGGTTGCATACCCCCAACCTGAGGACACTTTCATTGGGCATTGTAGGCGTCTGAAGTCTGTGCCTCGCGACGTTCAAAGCCTTACATCCTTGACATTTCTATGGTTATCTAAACTACAAGTGGACTTTCTCGAAGGGAGTTTGCCTCCTAATCTCAAACATCTTGTAATTAAGCACTGCAAGAATGTGAAGCCTACGTCGGAGTAGGGCCTCCACAGACTCACCTCCCTCCAGACATTGTCCATCAAAGGAGGGTATGAATTCCTGGAGCTGCTGCGGGTATCCATTCCTCCTCCTCCTAAAGGATCAGGAGAAGAAAGATGTAACATTAACTACTCTCTCCTTTCTCCATCTCTAACTGAATTTTATATTTATGGATTTCAGAATATGAAGTCGCTCTCAGAGGGCCTCCAAAACCTGACCTCTCTTCAACAACTATGCATCTACAACTGCCCAAGCTTCAGTCATTGCCCCATAAGCATGTGCTTTCCATTCTTTCAAAGCTCATAATCTCCAACTGTCCACTTCTAAAACAAAGTTGTTTGAAGAAGGAAGAATACTGGTCCACCATTGTTTATATCCCTCAGGTGTATATAGACGACAAACGCATTGATGAAGAAAACTCAGAGTAGCATGGGGACTTCTGCTGCTGCTTGTTGTGAAGTCATCGATTTTATTTCTTGCGGCCCTTTTTTTTTTTCAACCGAATTTTATCTTCATTTGTATATTTATACTATTAGCTTGAGCTCTTTATGTTGTGCAAAAAGTTATATGTACTTTTTGAAGAAATTGGCAGATGAAACAAATATTTTAATTTTATGTATGTTAATAACTTTAAACTCTCATACACAAAACAAAGGGAAAAGAATATCTTCTGGTCTTATACCCCAAACCTGAAAACTTCTATTATCTGCCATTTCGGAACCTCAAGTTCACGCTTCGTTACATTCAAAGCCCTGTATATCGTAGATCACTATGGTTGTATGGACTGCAGGTGGAGTTTCTTGAAGAGGGTGTACTGTGCGGACTACTGGCCCAGCATTGTTTATATGCCCAATGTGCACCTAGATATGGAACGCATCGATGAAGAAAATTCACAGCAGCACGTGCTTCAGGTACTCCTACATTGAACTCAATCTCCATTCAATTTGTTTATTTCGTCAAGTTTTTTGTTTTTATTTTGTATTTCAATCATTCTCTAATGAACTCAATCCTCACTTATTTTGTTTCTGCTGATGTTGTTTGCCGCTTTTTTTTTTCTTCTTCTTCTTCTTTGTTTTTTGTGATTTTCAGTTTCATTACCACTTTAATGAAGTGAAAAAAACCATTTTCAAATTGTGGTCCATAATATATATGATATTTGTTATTTAATCCTCATGTTAGGTCATGCAAAAAGCAATAGACAATGTTGTGGCCCTGGCCCTCGGTATGTTAAAGATTCGAAACTTGCTGCTTGGGACCATGATTGAAGAGATTTGTCAAGAAGTGTTCCAAGAAAGAGGTTAATCGCTGTTTCGAATCGATATCAAGCTAAAAATATGGAAGGGGTGTCTTCATCGGTCTTCTGGCTTCTGCAGATCATATAAAAGATTCATTTACTTTCAGCAGTATTTGATTAGAGCCAAACTTGATTACTTGCTGTCGGTCATCCATAAGCTCAACCTTGTTGTTATATCATGATGCACTTAAGCATTGCCTCAAAATTTTTGAGTCTAAGCGGATGGACCGACTCTCTTCATCGGTCTTTAAGAAGAAGAAGAAGAAGAAGAAAGGCACAAATTGCAAAAGCAACATGAAAAGAATTCGGAATATGAATATTTAGATAATTATGACAAAGGATCAAACATTTGGCACATCATTTCATTTGCTTCATTTTCTATTAGATTCATAGTGGTTTTGTTGATGCATGGTAAGTTCAGTATACAAGGGCAATGAAAGTAATGGTTGTTGTGATTAAAACCGTTAGAATCCCACATCGAATTTATGAGGCCTCTCAAAGTAGTCTATAGCGATGGCAATTGAACCTAAACCAGACAGTTCAGTTTTGAAACCATTTAAATGGTTTTGATTTTAGAATTGAAAACCGAAGCAGTTTTGGTCCAAAACCAAAACCGTTGCCATTTCTAGTAGTCAATATATGAAAGGACTTATTTCACTTGACATCATATGGTTTTAGGTTGGAATTTCTTAACAAAAACACAGGAACATTCCATTTCACCAGACTGAAGAATCACCTCAAAATCAAATCTAACCGCCTAAGCTGTTCTGAATGTGCTATATGAGATGAATTAATTATGGTTCATCATTGAACTTTGAAGGAAGGGACAATTAATGCAATATATAATAATTGTAATAATTATTTCAATATATAAAAATCTTTTTGATTATTACAATATATAATAATTGTGTGTGAATTACTAAGAAATCAAAAGAGAGGGGGTTGATGTAAAACATGAGGCATCAGCCATGTCATTTGCATCTCAATCCTTATAATTTATAAAGAAATGCCTCTTTTCTGGCATCAGGAGATTTGCTAATGAAATAACCTGGTGCCTGAGGTATTCTTTTCTACACACATCAGAATACCAAACAGAAACTGAGAATCATCAAAATAAAGATTCAAAATATTTATCTGTTATTCATTGCTTACAGTAATAGCTAGTTGTGCGCCGATTTGCGAAGAAAGTTCGGTTATACATTGCTCATAGTTAGTTCTGTGCCGATTTGCTTAGAGGAAAAAGCAAATTTATTGGAAGCATTGGAAATATAAGAGAGCATTGATCATGGGACTAAAACATAATGAAGAAATTAATAGTAAATTTAAAGTTAGAATAAGATAAATCATAAATTAGGCTGTCTAATTGGGACTATTGACCACTTATCATTTACAATTTTATTATAGAAGATTGGTATTAGTTTGTAAATGAATGAATGGTCTTAGATCAGTATTAGTGTGTTTCCGTTTTGTAACTTATTCATTTTTTCTTCTCTTTTCTCTTTGGTTTTTTTTTTTCGGCTGTTTTTCCCTTAAAAATAATAAATAAGAAAATCCAGTTTATTGTTTCCTGGGAGTATAATATAACTTATTAACCATATTATTATTATTTTTCTTTCTTAAACCCTTTTCAAAAAATTTGGTTGCCAAAAAAAAAAAAAAAAACATCATCTAGTTTTTCCTTTCTGTTCTCATAAAGCATACGTGTTGAATCCCATATCACTTGTGTTACTTGATCTTGAGCTATATATAAAGTTTAAGACAATCCTCTTCTTTCAAGACGTCGAATTCCAACCACCGCCGGTCACTAGAATTTCTTTTTAATTACATTCAACTGATTTTTAGCAAAAAAAATTTAGTATACTTTTCAATTATATTAAACTAATATTTCATTTATAAATTAAATGAATGTAAAAATATACTAAAAATGTAACTAAAAGTACAATAAAAAATGTAACTAAAAAATATATTAACAATTATAATACACTAAAAGAAATACTTACATGTGAAGGCAGTCCAATACACGAAAACTCTCGCTATTACGGGTTTAGGAGGATCAGAAGTACGCAACCTTATCCTTATTTACAAAAATGATGTTTTCAATATTTGAATCCGGAACATTCATGTCACAATGAAACAACCTTACCATTGTATCCAAGATTCATTCTTTAAAGAAATAGTTACATGTAACTAAAAAAATTTCAACGGCCGGTAGATGGACTTCGGCGACCAGAGGCATGAGGTTCAACAGTAGCAGCGTCGGCAGAGTGTAATGCTGATGGCTACCAATACAAACCTTATTTGGAAGCATTGGAGATAAAATAAAACATAACTAAGGGATTAATATTAAACATAAAATAAAAATAGATAAATTATGAATTATATTATTTAATTGTGTCTATTGTCCAATTATCCCTTTACACTTTTAATCGGTATTAGTTTGTGAATGAATGATGTTAAATTGATATTGACTAATTTCACTCTCTCACTACTACCATTGATACCTCATCTAAAATTGGTTTTATACCACTCACCTCCCCTGTCATTTTGCCCTAAACCAAATAAAATATATATATTTTTTTATAAAAATTCATTAATACTCCTTTATTTTTAAAATTATTTTTTTTATTCTTAATTTTTTAAATAATTATATTTACTTCTCATCCTCCCCCACCCTTCCACCGCCACTGCCCACCGCCATCGTTCACCACCACCGCCACCGCCGGGGAGAGAGAGAGAGAGGGGATAGATAAAAAAATAAAAAATAAAAAATAAAAATATATATATATATATATATACTAGTTTTCCAAATTATTTTAAGTAAAAGGGGATAAAATTTAAGTTTTTAAAATAAAGGGGACAGAATGAAAGAAGATACAAAGTACAAGAAAGTAAAAGATGATTAATCTTAAATTAAGCTCCCCATCAGCGGAGTACAAATAACACAATCAAAAGTAGCAGTAGAAAGTGTAATATGCTTTATATATCAAATACTGTTCTGAAAAGTAACCAGACAACACCTTTGTGTTTTTCTTGGTTCCGATGAAAAAAATTTAATAATGTTTCTGTTTTATTCCGAGATTTTAGAACAATTTTTTCCGGATAGAACGGACAAAGAATTATCTTTTTTCCAATATTTTAGTTTCCATTTCATGTTTTTTTCCAGTAACCAAAAAAAATAAAATACGGAAACATAAACAGTAAACAGATATAAAATCGATATTTATATCTTATTATAAAATTTAAAAGTGGAAGACAATCATTTAGAATGAATTATGACTAATCTTTTCAATATTCTTACTCTTATTAAATCAATGGTCAAGATCTTCTTTTTCCAATATCAATAACATTAAATGAATAGAAAACTATATTTAATTCAAATTAATAATATTGAAAATAAATAAAAAAATTACTTCTAATTCCAATTATATATATTTCCAAGATAAAATAAATTATTATTTTGAATTAAAAATTATATTTATTTATTTATTTTTGTTTTGTTTTTTATTATCAATTCAAAATTTCATTCTACTTTTTTTTTTTTAAATTATATTCATAGTATTGGATTTTTTTAAAAAAATTAAATTAATTTTTATTCAAATAAAATTATTTTTAACTAATAATTCTATTTATTTATTTATTTTTGTTTCGTTGTTATTATCAATCATAACTTTCATTCATTTTTTTAAAAAAAAAATAAAAATTCGTAGGATTTTTTTAAAAAAATAATTAAATTAATTTTTATTCAAAAAATGGGATGAATTATATGGGCCGAAGATATTGGTCTTTCAAAGCTATTCTTTTTCTCAATAATCTATTTTAGTATTAAGCTTATCATAAATGAATATATTTTTTTTCATAATTGAAAAAAAAAATAGTTCTTGATCGATGAGCATTTTATAAATTAAAAATAATTTTTTTTTTTTTTTAAATTCAAATTCAAATTTCACGATTCATTATTTATTTAATTCACTTTTTGCAGTGATTTTAAAAAAATAATAATAATAATTCTCTCAAAAATTAAAAGTGCCACAAAAGTTATATAATTTTTTAGATGAAAATTACAGTTATTTTAAAGTAGTATAATAATTTTGAATTCATAAAAAAAATTATATACTAACATAGAATACATTGACTAAAATTTTAAGTTCGTATACTATTTCCCAAATAAAAAATAGACTTTAAAATTTATATCTATACAATTTACTAACTCATAATAATTTTACAGAACTTGAACGACACACAATATGTTGATATTTTTGTGATTTTTTTGCTTCGAAGTCATAAACCAATTTTGTCATTCTATAAGTTTGTAATTTTTATTTTGTTTATTTATATTTTATGGTTTCTAATTTCACCCAAATAGAAAATCGATATGATATAAATTAATTAAATTAGAATTTGTTAACTTGCAAAAAATTGATAAAATTAATCTTAACTAATGATTATTCATTTATTATTTCATATATATTAGTAAAAATTAATTTGTCGAAATATTATTTCACTTTTATAATTATTTATGTAATTTTTAATAATATATTTATTTTCCACATTTATAAAACGTCATTAGTTACTAAAATTTATGCATTTACTCCTTAATTTTGCTACCAAAACCAAATTATACTTACGTGTTTCATGCTTCAATATTACGAATTTATTGTAATTTTTTTCTAAGCCAACGATGTGCACGGGTGTAAAACTAGTGTTATACTTAAAATTGGAAGCCTAACCTTTCAAATGAACCAGAATGCTCCAAGGTCACTCCTTTTGCTTCTTATGCATTTGCCTTCTTTCAATTCATTTCCCAGTAGATATTTAATGACCTCAAATTCTCCATTGATAGTCTCCATTTCAAAGGGTTAAATTGATTGCATTCCCTTCATTGCTCCTAAATGTATGCATTGTGTTCTTCACAAGAATCATCATCTATAAATACGTCTTCTCTCAACTCATATTTGCTCTCATCCTTATTTTCCATCATCGATCTACAACATTGTTCATCGTCATTGGTCTCCCAAGTGTGTTTAAATATATTCTTATATTTATTTTGTCCTCTGTTGTTCGTGATTTTATTTTTATTTTTTATTTTTATTATTATTAATAATGTTTTATTTCAATATTTTTTGGTGCAAATTTTATTTAAATAATAAAAAAAATTGTAAAAAAAATCTCATCTAATGGTACTTAAAGAAAATATATACTTAAAAAAAAATTCTCACTAAATTGTCATATATCTTTGGATCCATACAATTTCTCTTAATTTTTCAATCATTCCATTAAAAATAAGAGAATAATGTTACTTTTTGTCTTTTTTGATTTTTTTTTTTTAAATTTAAATTTATTATTGTAGATTTTTTTTTCTAACTCCTACAGTTTATTACTATTTTTTATTGTTTTTCTTTTTATGTTTATTTTTTCCTTTTGTTTCTAGGTTTTTAATTTGGGTTTTTTCTGTAAAAATTGTAAAAAGAAAAATAAATAAATTAATATTAAATAAAAAATAATGAATAAAATAAAAATAAAAATAAAAAGATAGTAAAAAATAGAAAGAAAAAATAAAATAAAAAATAAAAAGAATGAAAGATTACATTTTAAGGGCATTTTTTACTATAAATATAATTGGGGTGTCTCAGGAAATGAGATTAACATTATAAGGAGTGTCTCAAGTATAATTCAAATTATATAGTGTATCTCAAATGTCATCGTTAGAATTTATGTTGAGTTATAGCGTAAATTAAAATTTAAAAGAAAAGTTGAAAAATTCCTCTCTTTTTTTTTTTTTTTTTTCTTTTTTAAAAAATATGACTTTATGTCCTTATTTTGGGTACATATTTTTTTGAGATGAAATTGTTGATTTTTTTTTTTTAATTACTTAAAGACTTCGCATAAAATATTTTAATATTCGTTTTTTAAAATAGTTTTAAAATTCACATTGTTGTTGAAAGTTCGAACACTCCCAATGATACATAGTTCAACTGGAAAAAAAAACACCTAACAGAAACAAAATATTTTCTCCTACACAAACAAATAAAAAATAAATTTAAACAACCAAAAAATATGCACATAAATTATTCAAAAATCCGCACATAGCGCGGACTTAAAACTAGTAATATAGAAAGTAGAAGGGACTAAAAGATAATTAACCTTAAATTAAGCTCCTCTACTAATGGAATACAAATAAGAGAAAAAGCCATGGTGGGTTGTTACAATTTCTAGGGGAAATTATATTCAACTAATATTCCATTGTCCGAAAATTAAATAAATGTATAAAATATACTTAAAAATATAACTAAAAAATATATTATTAAAATAGTTACATGTAATTAAAAATACACTAAAAGAAATAGTTACATGTAACTAAAAAAAATAGTTACACGTAACTAAAAAAATTCCAACAGCTGGTGGACGGACTTGGACGATCAAAGGCCTAAGGTCCAATGGTGGGGGTGGTAAATGTGGTGCCAACGACTAACAATGTAAACCTTAAGAAGCAGTGGAAATATATAGAAAATTGATCATAGAACTAAAATAAAAAATAAAACATAATTAAAGGTTTAATATAAAATTAAAATTAAATAAATTATGGATTAGTCTGCCAATCTCTTAGATTGGTATTGGCTTATTCCCCTCTCTTCAATAGAAATGAATGAATTACTACCCGCTTTCATACGCGGTGCACTCATTTTAAATTTTGGGGTTAATTTCTTTTTCAATCCTTATACTTAGTTTTCTTTTCATTTTAACCCCTCTAGTTTAAAACTCTATTCGTTCACCCCCTTCTAATTTTGACTAAAGTGTGAAACCCACATTTTATTCAAAAATAAAAATATAAAATGTATTAATTTTTTTAACTTAAATTTAATATTTAAAGGTAATAAGTGAGAAAAAGTAGCATTTTCTCTTCCTAACTCTTTTTTTTCCCCTCTATTTCTATTTTTTTTTTTTTCATTTTCAGCAAAGGCCAAATATTAGATTTTCAATTCATCCATTTTTAGCATATCAGATTAAGTTTCCGAATTATTTTAAGTAGAGGGGCATAAAATGTGAGTTTTTAAAATAAAGGGGAGAAAATGAAATAAGATACAAAGCACAAGGGTGTAAAAGATAATGAACCGCTGTAGTACAAATAGGAGAAGACATGGTGCGTGGTCGGTTGCTTTACAGCTGCTGAGTCCTTTTCTCAATCGATGCCTTTCTTGAAAATACTCATGTTTGGTCCCTCCACTTCATTCAATTTTTTCATGTGGTCCTCCTACACGTGTTTTTAGCAATCTAGCCCTCCATTTCATTATCCAAATTCTACAAGACCCTGTTAATAATGGACATTAATTTTGACGGAAGTTTGCCTGGAATATTTTAAAATTGTCCAAGGATAGAGATCACGGAACGAGGTGACTGTGCCGGTAGTTTTGGAGAGATAAAGAGCAGCCAGTTCTCTCTCTAAAGCCACCGGGAACAGAAAAGCGGCTCGTCTGTCTCGTCACGGTCCGCTTCTTCCTCTTCGTTAGGCTCCACCATCTTCTTTTTTCGCCACTACTATCTTCATTTTTTACCACCACCATTTTCATTTTTTATCATCGCTCGTGATTGAAACTTGTTATTGAAATTATATATGTAAAAGTTGAGCAATTTTTGAATGATAAATGTTTTATACTTAGTACTTGTTTTATAACAACTTAATTTTTAAGTGCTAAAAATTTAAGTGCTGAAAATTAAATGTTGAAATTTTAAGTGCTGAAAATTTAAAAAGGTTGTTTGATAAAATTGTGCTGAAAATAAAGTGCTGAATTTTTTTTATTTGTTTGATAACTAAAAATTGTTTAATTTACATAATTACCTTTGAATTAAGATAATGTGAAAAAATAAAAAATAAAAAAAATTGAGAACAAACCAATAAAATCAGGGTACCATTTTAAAAAAAATATATATATTAAAATTAAAAGTGAAAATTAACCTAAAAATGTAAATATTATGTGTTTTTTATGTAGTTTGATTACTTAAATTAAATTATAACAATAATTTAAATATAAAATAAAATTAAAACTATAAAATAATTCAAAATTAATTCAATTCTCATTAATCATAACTTTAATTAAACCCTCGTAGGGGATTAAGGGTAAAATAGTCAAAATATAATTTTTTTTAAGTAGAAAATAATGGAGTGCATTAAGCAAAATAAAATAAGTGAAAAGACCTTGACTTAATTTTTTATTCACATTTTGACTTAATTTTTAAATTAACTTAATTAATTAAATGATACTAATTATATTTATCAAACAAATTTAATTAATTAAATATTTAATATAATTAATTTTAAACACTTAATTTATTTTATCAAACATCCCATTAGTCCAAAACCAATAATGCACCTGTAGAAGATGCCACTTTTTATGATTTTCAGACCCCACGACCACATGTTTAGCTGATAGCCTCCTCAAGCTTTAACTCAATCACTATTCACCTCCATCTCTCTTCCATCCTTACTCTCTCTCTCGCCTTCCCTTGTACTGCTGCTGCTTCTTCTACTGCTGTTCCAAAATGGCCATAGGAGAAGTGTTCCTCTCTGCTTTTCTTCAAGTATTGTTTGACAGGTTGGCCTCTCCCCACTTGCTGAAGTTCCTTCGCCGGGAAAAAATTGAGAAGCAGCTGCTCAAGTCTACAGCTCTGCTGTCCACAGTCAAAGCCGTGCTTGCCGATGCGGAGGATAAGCAAATAATGGAGCAAGCCGTGAAGCAGTGGCTGGCGGAACTCCAAGATGTTGCTTACGATCTTGACGACATTGTGGACGAGTTGACCACCGAAGCTGCTCTGAGAAGCCGTTCCAACGAAGAAAATCAAGCCAGCATCTCTACCAGTAGTATCGGTAAGGTACGGAAAGTCCTGATCCCTGCTTGTTGTACCAGTTTCACTCCTAGTGTTCTTAAGTTTGACGGCAAGATGGTTTCGAAGATAGACGGTATCAATGATAGATTAGAAGGCCTCAAGAATCGGATTGATCTTCTGCATCTCACCGTGCATTTGGCCTCTAATAACGGAAGAGAACCAACTGCTCTAGCAACAACTAAAGGACATACCACTTCGCTGGTGCCTTGTGTATACGGCCGGGAAGCTGAAAAACTGGCCATACTCAACTCGCTGCTTCGGGAAGAACAGTGTAGCAGTGATGTTCAGGAAGTCCGTGTCATTTCCATCATTGGTATGGGTGGCATTGGCAAGACCACCCTGGCTCAACTCATCTACAACGACCCAGAAGTGACGAACTACTTTGGTCTCAAAGCTTGGGTGTGTGTTTCTGACGAGTTCGATGTGCTCAAGATAAGCAGGGCAATTTTCCGGTTGGTGACGAAAGAAAATGGCGACTCCATGGAGTTAGAGCCGATTCAAGTCCAGCTAAAGGAGGAAGTATCAAAGAAGAAGTTCCTCCTTGTTTTAGACGACGTTTGGAATGAAGACTACCTCAAGTGGGATCACCTTAAACGTCCTTTCCAGGTTGGTCTACCTGGAAGCACCATTATTGTTACTACTCGCAACATAAACGTAGCATCAACTATGGGAAGCTCCTCTTCTCATCATTATCTGAGGGAGTTAGAGCATCAATATTGTATGTGTCTATTGGCTCAGCATGCTCTTGGAACAACTGATTTTGATGCACATCATCAAGATTTGAAAGCCGTCGGGGAGGAAATAGTGCAAAAGTGTAAAGGGTCGCCTCTTGCAGTAAAGGCACTTGGAGGCCTACTACGCACTAAATTAGCAAGCCCCAAGGATTGGGAAGACGTTCTGCATAGCAACATGTGGGATTTGCCCGATCGTGGCATCCCTCAGGCTCTTTTGTTGAGCTATCATCATCTCGCGCCTCTGTTGAAGGACTTGGTTGCGTACACCGCACTATTTCCCAAGGACTATGTCTTTGACAAGGATGAGCTCATTTTGTTATGGATGGCGCAAGGTCTACTCCCGCAACCCACAAATACAAAAGAACAAGTGGAAGAATTTGGTTGCCGATGTTTTAAGGATCTGTTTGATAGGTCATTTTTCCAACCATTAAACAACACCGAGGCAAAATTCGTGATGCATGATCTCATGAATGATCTTGCTAGGAAGGTTGCTGGGGAAACCTTTCTCGGGTTGGAAGCTGCCGATGAAGATTACAGAATTTCTGAAAAGGCCAGGCATTTCTCGTACGTTCCTCAACAGTGTGAGATCTCCCAAAAATACGTTGATTTTTATAAAAGTCAATCACAATTGAGGACTTTCTTAGCCATCCGTCTCAATCCGCATGAACAAACATACGGCTTTTCTAACATTGTTTTGCATAACGTGCTGCCAAATTTGTTGTGCTTAAGGGTCTTGTCTTTGGCACGTTATCATCTAACTGAGATACCTGATTCAATCGGCAACTTAAAGCATCTCAGGTATCTTGACTTCTCTAGAACCCGCATCAAATGCTTGCCCAATTCAATCAGTTCTTTGTATAATTTGCAAACACTGTTGTTAAAGAATTGCCAACACCTTTGTAAGTTGCCGTCAAGCATGGAGAGTTTCGTCAACCTCCGACATCTTGACATTGCTGGTACTTTAGTATTAAAAGAGATGCCCTCGGGGATTGGAAAATTGACAGGTTTACGGACGTTGTCGAAATTCGTCGTGGGCAAAAGAAGTGGTGGAGGATTGGGATTGGGGGAGTTAGGTCACCTATCCCTCTTGCAGGGAAGTCTTTCGATCATCGGTTTGGAAAACGTGATGGATGTTTCGGCGGCAGAGGATGCTAACTTGAAGAATAAGCATGGCATTCATGAATTAGTACTTCAATGGAGTAAGAATCGGAATATCTCCAGCAATGGAAGTGTTGCAATGGATGTACTTGACAATCTAAGGCCTCCAGTAGGATTGGAAAAGCTTGAAATTGATTCTTATGGTGGCCTGAAGTTTCCTAGTTGGTTGGGAGATCTGTCATTGAAACAAGTAGTGGAGGTGAAACTCACTAATTGCGAGGAATGTACATCGTTACCACCGTTGGGGCAGTTGCCAAAACTGAAGAAGGTGGAAATTAAAGGCATGCGCGGAGTTAATAGCATTGGTGTCGAGTTCTACTATTCAGATAGAGGTGTTCCATTAGAAAGCCATCTTTTTTTCTCATCGCTTGAGACCTTACGTATTGAGGATATGCCGGAGTTGGAGGTCTGGTCCCTTCCTATTGGTGGTGAACATTTTGCTCGCCTTTGCAATCTTTCAATAAAGAGATGTCCCAAACTCGATAAGATTCCACCCCGTCTAAGTCTTCCTTCTCTTGTTGATTTAAGTCTTGAATCATGTGATGGGGTGATTCTAAAAAGTTTCGTTGATATCACTTCACTTGCCCGGTTTAGTATTGAAGGTATCAAAGGCTTGCGCCATCTGGTTGAAGAAGAAGGCGGTTTAAGGTTGTTGAGGGCGCCACTTGAAAGGCTTGTGGTTGGCAATTGCAATGAGCTTGTGTCTTTGGGAGAAGAAGAGCAAGGTTTGCCTTCCAATATTCAGATATTAAACATAAGAGAGTGTGTTAGTTTGGAGAAGTTGCCGACAAGGATGAGATCTCTGGAGAAGTTGAGGATTGAAAAATGCCCAAAGCTAGTATGCTTTCCGGAGACAACCCAAGGGTTGCCGAAGCTGAAATTGCTTAAAATAGATCAATGCTCAGTTCTGGAGTCACTGGCTAAAGAAATGTCACAACTCCAAATCTTGCGAATCTGTAATTGCCCAAGCTTGAGGCTGCTTCCTGATAGCATGCCTTCACTTGAAACCCTTTACATCACTAAGGTTCACAATTCTAGAGGGCTATTGTCATCTTTGTCTAATTTATCAAGCCTCACTGATTTGGATATAAGGGAATGTGATGATCTGGAATCCTTCCCGGATGGAGTAAATTGCGTACCCACGAACCTAAGAGGCCTTCAGATCTGGAGTTGCAAGAATCTCAAGTGCATGCCCTGTGACATTCAAAGCCTTACATCACTAACCTTGTCAGGACTTTCTCAGGTGGTCTTTGTCGATGGGGGTTTGCCTCCCAACCTCATTTGTCTCCGTATCCATGGCTGCAAGAACCTGAAACCTCTGTCAGAATGGGGCCTCCACAGACTCACCTCTCTTCAGTTATTATACTTTAGCGGCTATGAATACACAAAGTTGCTGATGGAACCCATTCCTCCTCTTCCTACAAGTGGAACAGCAGGAGCAGGAGAAGCAAGTGGTGACATTAACTACTCTCTCCTTCCTCCATCTCTTACTGCATTAAATATAGAAGAATGTCCGAATTTGGAATCGCTCGCAGATGGCCTCCAAAACATCACTTCTCTTGAAAAACTATGGATCAAAGACTGCCCCAAGCTTCAATCATTGCCCCACAAGGATGTGCTTTCCACGCTCAAAAACCTGGTCATATGCGACAGTCCGCTTCTAACACGACGTTGTTTGAACAAGAAGAAAAAGAAGAACAATAAAGATGTTGTTGGAGACTACTGGCCAATCATTGTTTATATCCCCATTGTGTTCATAGATTGGGAACGCATCGATGAAGAGATTTCAGAGTAGCATGCACTTTCTTATACTGTTGTTTACGATACCTTTGTAATGAACTCAATCTTCATTTGAATACATCTCACGTACTGGTGGAAGACAAAGGCCATTTCAATATCTGAACTCAATCTGCATTGCTTGTGTGTGTGTGTATATCTTGAGTTGCTTACCAAAAGATTTTTTATTTTTATTTTTTAAATCTTTTTTACTGAAAAATAATACCTTTTAACTTATTTACACAAAAATTATAAGCCGGACTACCACTGAAGTCGGGAGTTGTACTCTCGGTTTTATCTTTTTTTTTTTTTTTAAAAGGCCGGGGTTGTAAACCCCGCTTATGCAGTTTAGTTTTGTTTTGTTTTTAAGTAGCCGGAACTCGGAAGTCTTACTTTGGGCTGTTGAATGTGAAAGCAAGAAGTAAGACTTCCGGCAATATTATTTCTTTAAAAATATTAATGGGTAATTTTTTTGGGCAATTTTAAGTTAATAAACTGTGAATTATCCGTAGCCAAAACGGACCCAATTTTTTTGTACATAAATTATTCTCATAACACTATATAACACAACTTACAACGCCAAAAACGGAGTAATAAATGATTTTTAAAAAATCTTCAAAGTTTATTGAATGAGCTATTTCAATGATGATGCAATTTTTTCCAACAATTTTGAGTTAACAAACGGTGGCTTATTTGTATCCAAAATGGACCCAATTTTTTTTTAACATAAACTACGTTCATAACACTACATAATGCAACTTACAACACGAAAATGGTTAAAAGTAATGACTTTTCTGATCAGGTTTATGCTTTACATTACTTGAGTTTAGACGTAATTACTAAACAAACAAAAATATTTCATTAATTGTTTTTTCAACATCTCCTCTTGATCACCTATGGCTATGGTAACTATCTTAATTTTTATATGCCTAAATTTGAATTCAAAATTATTTTGCTTTATGTCTTTCTTTTTCTTTCATTTGATTAAGTCTAAAAGCTCATTCATTTATGAGGTAAAACAATACCTTATGTTCCTTTTGATTTTTGTGTCCCAAAATTTAAGACCGGCCTTTTAGGGTTGATGTAGAGCCCTATGAAGCATAGACACACGACATGGATACGATATGGACACGGTGACACCATAATTTTTCAAAAATCCGGACACGAACACCGCGGAGACATGCCAATAAACAAATATATATTTTTACATAAATTTGCCTAATTAACCAAAAATCCGGACACCGACACTCGGCCTCCGATGGAGTGTCGGGGCTTCCCAGGTAGGGCCTAGCCATTTAAATTTAGGTCACCAGCCCGTCTCGCCTATCTAATTATTAAAAAAAATGCCTATATATTAAATAAATATATCACATACACCCCATGGCTTGTAACATAGTAGTTATCTTCGCAAGTAGGCAGGTTTGGACAGGGACATAGGACCCGATTGCCCTACAAATTTTTGCAATTTGTTAGGCTAGCCCAGCCGCCATAGGCCAATAGTAAAAAAGAAGAAAAATGTAAAAGCGTGGAGTACTACCGCATCCAAATCTTTGACCAGGGAATGGGAGAATTCCCACTATCGCTAGTAGGCCAATCGGGCCGTGAGCGCGGTGGAAACGGACATCCTGAAAAGCCAACCCCAACCGCTAGTGTTTGGTTTCATCAGAATTCAACCCTTAGAATTTAAATTGGAAACGAAAGCATGTAAGTGTCGAATATTTTTTTTTTCCTTTTTTGTTCTCAGAAAAGTGGGGATTAAAAATCAGTTTATGTCCTGTTTCAATACTTAGAAAGTAGAAACAGAACAGAATTGTACTTGTTCCCATCTCCAAGACTTTAAAAAATTGTCTACAATTATCCATGTGTCAGGTGGTTTGCTGCAAGCACTAACAATATAGGACATTGCAACAACTAGCTGTAAGGTAATAATTTGGCTTTGTTGCAGGATTACAACATGCCATCACTCAAAGGCTTCTATCAAGGGTTGTTACTATCAGGTTTCTCCAACCAAACGATGTGTTCATAATATCAGAAATTCAGTTACTTGGTGGGAAGTCTTTAATTTGAGCCGAACTCCTGGTTCCATTGTTCAAGTTCTTGCCCCTTGCGCTTTTGCAGACTGGGCCTAATTACAGTCATTGCCTTATTGAAAATCTTCGTATCTTAATCACCTAAGCTGGTGCAACAACAATTATAATATCATTTTCGTTTGATTCGTAATACATGAAATACAAAATCTGATAAAAAAGAAAGACGAGAAACAATATTGGCAATTGCACACCGAGGGATGAAAATCTGATCATAAAGTAGAGAATAACAAGCAATAAGTAACAGTCACGTGAGTTTGTAACATTGTTATAATAGGCGCGCCTAGACCCAAGGCTCATCAAGTCCCAGGTTTGATGCCTCGCTTAGCACAGGCCTAACTCCTTCAATAAGGCGTGTGCCTCGTGGTATTAGTCCCAAGGATAAGCAAGACGCACCTTGTTAATATTTTGGGAACCACATCAGAATGATACCTAATTTAACGCACTCTTATGGCTATATGATGGGGAATGTATAGCCTAAGTGCATAGAATTATTACAATATATGAAAATCCTTTTGGTTTTGAATTGGTTTTAACGAGGCAGGGGAGCCACCTTGGGGCCAGGTTAGGCTCGTTGGATTTTCCTAAAAAAAGAATTAATTAGCTCATTTATGTCATGCGACCGGCTTTTTCACTCACTGCTTAGCTTCTTGACGTACTTTTTAAATTTTGAACATTAACAATAGCTTACCTTCTGTCCCTTCAGCAAGCTTCTCTAGATCTCCACCCATTGGAACAGCAAGAGCAGGTGAGCAAAGAGGTGATATTAACTACTCTATCCTTCCTCCATCTCTTACCGAATTTCATATAAGTGGATGCCCGAATCCGGTATGGCTCTTAGAGGGTCTCCAAAACCTCACTCTCTTCAAACACTCAGAGATCAGATTCTGCTCCAAGCTTCAGTCATTGCCTCACGAGGGTGTGCTTTCCAGTCTTGAAACTCTGAGCATCTTCAGCTGTCCACTTCTAACACAACGCTGTTTGGAGAAGAAGAAGAAGAAGAAGAAAGGTGATGGAGACTACTGGCCCATCATTGGTTATATCCCCCAAGTGAAGATAGACGGTGAACGAATCGATGAAGAAGATTCAGAGTAGCATGCACTTCTAGATCTACATCTCATTTTTCTTATTCAAACGTTTCCTCTATCATATACATGCCTTTTTTATAGTCCACATGTTTTATGTCTGAAACAAAAATCTATTAACCAATAATGAATTTGATCCTAATCCAGTCTGCTTGAGAAACTGATCGCATTAACAAACAATCATAGTGGCTTTAATTCTTTATTTTGCTTTAGAAATAATGAATTTGAGTAAACCAAAAACTTCCACAATCCCATTTCTAGAGTAACCAAGCACAGCTATTTTTTTTTCCTTGATGCAGGAGGAACGTTCACTAGTTATTTTCCCAATTTAGTCTTCCTTTTAGATATATAAAGAGGTGTATAGATCTTATTTCAAATATATAAAAAAATTGGTGCGGCGAGGAGAAAAGCCTTCCCCCCCCCCCCCCCCCCCCCCTAGCTATGTCCATCCCGCAGAGCCGAACCACCATCGTGGTTGCACCCTCTGTCCCGCGACAGCTTGCCCTTCCTCACGGTTGCTGCTGTCCCTCGACTGTCCAGACGCTATCATGTGTGCCTCATGTCTAGTGGCTGATCCTCTCCTGTACATCATGGACCGCTGATTGTCAATGCAGTCAGAAGCATCAAGCATGTTGGCTGGAGGGATGTAGCGCTGCGGCTCCCAGGCAGGCGTCAACAATACATGGCGTCCCTTTGGAATCAAGAAAGTGAGCCCGTGGCATGCAGCTATCCCGTCGCTCTCACTGTTGTCCCACTGCTACGCCTGTTGTCACACTGCTCCACCCCTTGTCGCCTGGCGTTTCAATTGTTACTATTTATCACCAGGTGTTCCAGTTGTCACCGTTCCAGCTGTCGCCGTTTATCGCACGGCCTTCCAGTTGTCTCCAACTGTCGCATGTAGCAGCTTCGCAGGCCCCTTTGTCCTGCGGTTGTTCAAGTTTGTGGCCTCCTGTCTGGCTGCTGTTCAAGTCACGGCCCCCTGTCCCGAGGCTGGTTTTCAAGTTTAGGACCACCTGTCTTGCAGCTTTCCAAGCTTGCGGCCCTTTGTCCCACGGTTATCTAGGTCTGCACCCTCCTGTCCCACGGCTGTCTAAGTCTACGGCCCCATGTTCCCTGGCCGTCCAAGTCGGTGGCCTCCTGTCTTGCGGCTGTCAAAGTTCGGCAACAGCTTCAAAAGTTGCTTTTGATCATCCCATTCTCAGTTGAATGTGACAAACACCAAAATATTACCCGATTTTCATATAGAAAAAAAATGTGGAATAGAAATAGAAATAGAAGAACAAAAGAAAACATGTTTTCATATTATTCTTAGTTTTTATTTTGATCAAATATTTGCAAACCGGATAGAAACATATTCTAGTTCTCCCATATATGTTTTTGTGTTTCTTCACACTGAAACATAAAGGAAAGCATTAAGGTGGTGTTTGGTTCGTGTTTTTGCTTTTCTATTTCTACTTCTAATAAATAGGGATGAAAATTTTGTTTCCGTTTTGAAATATATCGGTAATAGAAATATGTTTGGTTGCAACATTTGTTCTTTTTTTTTTTCTTTTAAATGTAAGACCATAAATACACATATTTTTTAGGCGGCGGAATGCTGACGGCCAACGGATGGTGGTGGGAATAGATTTGTAGGAGCGAAAAGGAATCAACATTTTTTTTGTTTATCAAATTTTTAAGGAATTCAAGATATACTTCCAAAATACTTCTCAAAATTTGGAAATAAAAACGTGTTTACCAAATACGTTTCTATATAAAAATACGTTTCTATATATTAATCCAAAAATATGAGAGCAGGAACATAATCCAAGGAACGGAAACAGTTTAGAACTAAACGAGGCCTAAGGTGGCTCTGATTTATTGCCGTTTCAGTTATGCTACCTCATACCTTGGAACATATACAAATATGTAAAAAAAAAAATCAAGGGAAAAAATACATAAACACAGAAATGCATATGTATACATACATATGTGTACATATTTTTAAAGCACAGAAATATAGGGAACAAAAAACACTGAAGCAAAAGCACTCCGTAAAAAATATAAATTACTTTGTCCAACATAAAAACAAGAACATAAGCTAAGGATTGAGAACAATTTGAAGTCACCAAACAAGGGTATTGCAAAATCCGAGATCCTCTTGAGCAATTCACTATCTTCTACTACAAAAATTTATTTCTGTACTTCAATATCATCAATATACATGTATATATACAATCAATCCAAGTATCTATAATGGTATATAAATCACATTAAAAAAAAAAAAAAAAAAGGGAACGACAAAAATACACAAACTCGTAGATGCAAACCGGAAATAAAAACAAATGCCTCCCAAACACTACCTTCTCTCTTACCATCTTCAAATTGTTAGGTTCTCTTGGATGGCGAGGAACGATCCGACTATGTTCCCGCCCACATCTGGGAACGTTTCGCACCCCGGTAAAGGCCTAACCTTACCTTTTCTATCGACTTCAACAGGATACTTCATGAGGTGTCCTCTCATTTCGGTGATATCCTCGGCCACAAATTGATTCCAATTCATCTCGGCCATTGATCTAACACGCCTCACGCATTCGATGGTCTCTGGTTGCGCAAAACAGTCCTCTAAAACTCCGAGATGCTCTGCCCATAGGGACATTCTGTATCCATATATCTAAAGCAAAAAAAAACATATGTTTTCCAGGCGAAATAGCCACTCAGAAATTAAAAAAAAAAAACAGAAACAAAAAAAAATATATATATATATATATATATATATATATTTGTTGATGATCCCGGATTTTTTTTTCTAGAATGATAAACATGAGAACTGAATAGAAAATAATGTGGCTGCTTCTAGTTTCTTGTGGGACATTTTAGTGTTTCTGTTCTCATTTTTTTCGATCTGTTCTCAATAACTTAGAAAACAAACAGAAATTCGGAAAAAATTCTGAGAAACTGCCATGATTTTGTACTAAAATCTTGTAGCTAATCAGGAACAGATTTTTTGGGGGCTGCTAATAATACTACGACAATAACTAAACCTTTGTCCCACTTAAATAGGGTCAGCTACATTAATCCGTTTACACCATAGTGATCAATCAAAAGCCTTTGTAATTATACAATCGTCTATTTTTTTTTCTAATCATATATATGGAGAAACTTATTTTTAGTCCTAACCAACTTATTTTCAACTTATTTTTTTAGCTCATACCAATATCAGCTAACATTTACTATGATATCAAAAGCGATTTTGACAACTATTTATTATTAACTCAATATATTCAGACTCAGTTTGGCCCCCCTTTGACTTTTCAGAAGACTTTTCAGGAGCTATTGAATATGAGTTTTTAAAAAAGAGTTGCTGAAATTGAAAGACAGCTGTGTGAATGTCCGGTAAACTTGTCAAAAAACAGTTATTGAAAGGAGAAGCACGCAATGAGCATTTGAGAAACAATAAAATGACTAAAACCGACATCACTCACATTAAAATATTTTCGTCCAGTACCAAATATTTACAATAAAATGTTGTATATAAAAGATGGACATACTAAAGACCCCTAAAGGCCCAAAACTGCATTTCCACCATAATTATTTCTTATAATTTTGTTTTAAAATAGGGACACAACAGGAAAATATTTTTTGGTTCCCATATTTCTATTTTCACTCTTCTTGATCGCTCACTATCACGTAAATGGATTCATGTAACTGACCCTACTTAAGTGAGATAAATCTTTTTCTTAATTCCCGATATATGCGAGCTACTAAAACTATTATCATCAACTATTAGAGAATTACCTGTCCAAGTGGATTCGATGACTTTCTAGCCCATGTATGGTATGGTTGATAGGCTCCCATTGCAATCTCAGTATCTCTACTGCCCTCCAAGGACCGTTGGTTGATGTTCGCTGAACCCAATATAACATACTCATCATCCACTATCATGCCTTTTGAATGAACATAAATCATGAATCTACGGTTTCTCCGACTGAGTTCCTGAAAAAAGCAGAAATTTATCGGAATTGGATCACATTTTTCATAGAAATAAAAAGGAAAAATAAGCAAGAAAGAAAATAGGAGAGGAGATGATTAGAGGCACGTTTTGTTTGCAATCTGAATATAGTTTTCTGAAAATACATTGGGTTATTTTTCACCTCGACAATGGTTTTTCTAAAGTTGCGAAACAATTTCTTGAAATTGTGAAAACTGGTTTGATTTGGCTAAAGGTTTTTGTTTTTGAAAATAGAATCACTGTTTTAATGTGTTAAGATTGAGTAGTAGAAACAATGTGACTGAAAATTTTGAAAACGTGACAAGAGAGGGTTGATGTGATTGATCGAAAATGTCTGTGGGATCAAAGAGAGAGAGAGAGAGAGATGAGGGGGGAGCTGACATGGTTGATTGAAACTGCGGGTAAGAGAGAGAAGCGAAATAGAGAAAACGGTGAAAAGGTGAAGAAAGGGAAAAAAATACGAAATTATTTTGTGGGAAGCCAACGGGCCTACCTCACTCTCAAAAGCCGCCTTGAAAGAGGAGGATTGCCCTACGCTTAATATATAGCTCATGATCAGATAACACAAACGATGTGAGATTCAACAAACCCCCTCACGCATAAAATGGACTTTTTGACAAACCACTGCGAATGGATATCGGGAGCCCAACATTGATGAGGGATTTAAGAAACCCAACCTCAGACGAGAGTCCTAGCTAATACTATGTAGGAAGCCAATGGGCCTCACTCACTCTCAAAAGATATATTGAAAGAGGAGGGTTACCCAATGTTTTATATATAGCTCAGGATCAGATTAACACAAGCAACATGGAATTCAACATATTTTAATATTAAAAAACTAGTGAGATTAGTTGAGCATTGTGAAAAAATTATTTATGAAAAAACAATGTGTCATAAAAAGAAAAGTAGGTGATTTTTTATTTTTTTTTCGGGTTTCGAAAATGGATAATGTATCCAAACCGCAAACCAGACATACATATAGTTTTTAGCTATAGTTTTATACAAGGGAAAATCTGTTTGGACAACTTCTAAAAGCAGCAACTTTAGATCAGCGAAAATTTGGAAACATTTTTCCAGTTGCAAACCAAACAGACCCTAAACATTTTTTTAATAGACATGGCTAAAGAAAATTTAAGGGTAAAGGATGTAAGGAAGAGACCCGAGGGGTGTTTGCTGCATTAGGACTTTCAGCGTTAGAAGGTTCATTTGTGTCGATAGCTTCCCGGTTCCCAAGACAAAAGAAGTTCAGGAAATCTTGCGGCGAGTAAGAACTCTCAAGCCCGACCTCCAACAGAGCTTTGTAGATGGTCTCGTACATCATTTGCATTGTCTTATTCTGCGAAATAAACAAAATATTCATTGCAAGTCCTATTATTTTATAGCAGATATTAGTGCCGTGTTCATACTTGATTCATACCTGCCAAAATAAAATTCTCTGAGTCGCAGCTGCTGTTGGATTACCCTCCGGCCACATTGGGATAACAACATATGCAACAAACCTTTCATGTGATCTGATTTTATTAGCAATTTTAAGGGCAATTTCCATTGGAATCAAATTGTTAGCACCTGAAGAAAACAAATAAATGTAAAAGATTATAGTTTTCAATTAATATTTCAAGACAGTTTGAAAAAGGGTGGAGAGAGAAAAAAACCACTACACTAATAATTCTGCTGCTTGACAACCAGTTTTTAGGACTCATTGCCGACTCATTCCCATCCGGTTAACTTCTAGATAACCTCCATTAGGCCCTGTTTGTTTAAATTTTCTCTTCCTAGATTTGTTTCTGTTCTTCTCCCAGAATTGTAGAACAAATTTCTGGGAACGGAACTGAATTGTTCACAGATTTCTGTTTCTATTCCAAATCTTCCGAGAATAGAAACCCTAACGAACGGCACATTAATTAACAAAGATTTGAAACCTCCAGAAATCATCAGCAAAGCTTCTGAGACAGTCAATCTTAGGAAAGAAGAAGGGGAGGAAGATATTTCTTACCTACATCTTTATACGAATTCCAACCATATGAAGACCCGATGAAGTATTGATTCTCAATATAAATAAACTTCTGGGCAGCACGAATGGCCTTCACATATGCTGTATGGATGCTCATATCAATAAGCACATTCTTCCCACATACCAAATTCTGTAAAAAAAACAAAGTAAAAAATAATTTATTTCCCCTTTTTCATTTACGCATAAAGAGCAAAACAAAAAAAAATAATGGATAAATTTTAATTCACTCACCTTCGCAGAAGCATCTTTTGGGTCCTTAGGAAAACCTTTAACAGAAGTTGAATCTATTGAACGAAAAATCTGCAAATAAAAACCATTAAAATGATTATGGTAGGCCTGTACATGGATCGGACTTGGATCATTTATTAATAGGATAGTTTGATTCGATCATCAACGGACATTGGATCATATACTTTGTTTGATCATATCGGAATAGGACGGATTGTTTTGTATTCAGATTATATATTGTTTTGTATTCAGATTATATATATTGTTTCTGTGGTTTTTTTTTCTTTTTGCTAAACATATAAAACTTCACTCGTTTTGATGTCTAACATTACTTAATAATTATATTTTTTTTATTATCTTTATGTAATATATATTTAACAATGCATGCATAGTTAATTATTTAGGCATATAATACCATATTTTCATTACATAAATCTATTTTATAAAACAAATTGCTATACATATTCACAGACATATTTTAAACATATATTTTGCTTACATATTTGATGGGCATATTAAAGGAAAAAATGTGTCGTTCCAAATGAATTTCTTTCTCGTTCAATTTCTTTCATTTCTTCAAAAGTTCCCTTTTTCGATTTAATACCACTTACACCCCTTGTCATTTCTTAAAAAGCTGACAACATCCGTTCATATATTTGAACTACCAAGGAAACTCCTTGCCCGGAAAAAAAAATAGAACAAAATTACTTTTATCCTTCATTATAAGTAAAGAAATTGTAAAAGTAAAAACAAAAAATGGGGAACACAATTACTATTGTACCCTTTATTAAAAATAAAACTACACTTATTTTCAATAATTTTAACAATTTCATTTTTTATTATTCTTTTCCATCTTCATGATCTCTAACAAACAGGAAGGACTAAACCCAACCAACCCTTTACCTCCACGGGCCCACCTCACCGGCTCCTACTATTGCTCTCTCTCTAAACTTCATTATCTTCCATCCTCATCAAATCCCAATCCACAATTACCGCCACAATGATGTCCCAAAACTCCCAAACCACCTATATTTGAAAGAGAAAGGAGAGATCTCATTCTTTAGATCTAATTTTTTTCATTACAATCTCCAATCCGAGACAAAGGAGGCGGTGGTGAAGAGGGTTGTGGATTAGCGTTTGGTGGGTGGCTCGATCTGAGACAAAGAGGTTGTAGTGATGAGTTTGGTAACTGGAGTTGTTGTGGATTGGCGGTGGTGGGTGGCGCCAATCTGAGATAGAGACAGAAAGGCGACGGGGTTTATTGGAGTTTCAGGTTGGCAGTTGTGGGTGGATTGAGGTCTGTGGTCAGTAATGCTCCTTAGGTTGCCGGGGGGGGGGGGGGGGGGGGGGGGGTGAGAGAGAGAGAGATGGGCAGCACTGACCGAAGGCACAAATTGTGTGCCAGTGGCAAACAGGATGTATGCCATTCTTCTTCCCCTTCAACTTGTTTATTTTTAACTTTTATTTAGATGATAAAAAATTAAATAAATGAGAGACTAAACCACAATTTATACCCTTAGTGTTTTCCAGATGTTTCACTTAGGCTTTCCAGTTTTAAGATAATGGTATTTTGGTATTTAATTGCAAAAGAATAGGGTCAATTTAGCAAATTAAAAGCATAAGTTGATTTTCAAAAGGCAAAATAGGCAATTTACTTTTGATTTTTCATTGAAGGGATGTTGGTCTGTGAAGAACTCAATATGACATAGGGTTCCTATGGTTTGGGTGAAAATGACATGAGGCGTTAATTGTATAAACCTTTATTTCCCTCTCTGCATCCCTAACTATGGAACTTTTCTCTATTAAAACCCATGTTCCCTCTCTCTCTCTCTCTCTCTCTCTCCCCATCCCTAGCCAATCACCCCTTCTCTCAAATCCGACGACCGTTGCATCCCTAACTATGGAACTTTTCTCTATTAAAACCCATGTTCCCTCTCTCTCTCTCTCTCCCCATCCCTAGCCAATCACCCCTTCTCTCAAATCCGACGACCGTTGCACCACACACCTCTATCAACACCACCACAAGCAATCACGAAACAATCTTCTTTCGACCCACTATTTGATTGTATTAAAATTTTAAAACTATTTTCTCCAAAAATTGGGATTTTACACTCCATGTTTAATTTTTAATTTTATTAGTTCTTTTTATTACTTTTTGCTTTCTTGAATGTTTGTATGAATATTATCGAGGAATAATTAGGCCCGCAGTATTCGCTAGTTGTATGATAAAATCACTTGGATCAGATTATTATTAAACCGGATTGATCTATAACCATATCCAATCCATTAATTAGTCAGCTTATCTTATTCGGATCATAAGTAAATTACCAAATCATAAGGCCAGATCCAGATCGAATTTGGATCAAAATTTGATCAATTGACAACCTGAGATTATGGTACAGTGTAGAGTAAAACCAATTAGAAACACACAATTGATTGTTATCAAATACCTGAACATGCCAACCCTCAGCATCGTCATCGCCAACATAAGGAGTATCCGAAACCCCTAGTATATCAGGTATTCTTTCAATTCTAAGCAGAGCATCATCATATGACATCTTTAGTTTCTTTATGCCATGGGGCTTTGAAGCCTTTAGCCATCGCTCCTCAAAGTTGGTGAGAATATCATAAGCTGCTGGACCGTCAATTTTACAATGCAAATCATGCCATGGTTCTCTTGGACAACCCGCAACATTACCCTGTTTGGGTAGTATAATTAAATGCGTATTAGAATCTAGAAATACCTTTGGCCGAAAAATACTTTTGTAAGAAATAATGAATCAATGATGGTCAAATTGATACCCAAAAATTTTTAACTACTTCAGACAATATAAAGAGAAGGGAAAAAAATGTTAGCCACCAAATTCTGATTTTGGTTTAACAAGTTTGTGGTGTCAATCTCTAAAAGAAAATATTGTGGGATTATGGTCCAATTTTAGAAACAATCACAAAAGCACAAAACGCACATATATGCGTGTGTACATAAAAAATACATACACATGGGTATACGTATACATACATATGTTCACACTAGATATATACGAAATAATACATAGTACATACATATATACTTATACATGTGTATATCTGCATATATACATGCTTGTATTGCCTATACCAACCATGCCATGCCTTACCCTACCTTTTTAAACATTCATGTTCGAAACATATACAAGTCGACATTTTTATCATGTTTGCCTAGTTTCCATTTTTGCACTTTCCACTGCTGGATCAAATACTTGGTAGATGAATTTAAGACAAGATCAAAATATTTGAATTATTGTACAACATTCAATATTTAACAGCCCGATTCATGTGATTAAAAAAAAAATTGCTTGTAACATTACCACAAAAGTAGGGTTATGATAGTCATCTGCATGGACGGTCGGTAGAGTCCTTAATATGGGATGTTGTGGAGTATCGTATCGCCCATCACACAAGTCGAGGCCCCCAACAAAAGCAATGATTTTTCTTCTATTACTGCCGGCGTCAGCATCCACAATTACAGTTTTTTGATGGTGTGTATAAATTGTTTCGACTTCCTGATCAAAAATCATATACATAATCAATTACCTCACAATGTTATTTATTCATAACAATCAGCTGAACTGCATATATGATGTAAATCCACAGACAATGGTTTATGGCCCAACTAAAATAGATAAGTGACAAAGTAAATGGTTAACTGGTTTTTGATTCATATATCATCTAAATCTACAATGAAAGTAACTATATGTTCAAATCATATTCTTCATATAATATTTGGAAAGTTCTGCCACTAGAAGATGTGATTGTCATGTTGAACTAAGATAAGTTAAAAAAGTAAATGATTAGTTGGTCTTTGATTCATACATCAACTAAATCTACTGTTGAATTCCACATCGCTTGTGTTACCTGAACCTGAGCTATATATAAAGTCTAGAGCAATTTCATCTTACAAGGCATCTTTTGAGAATAAGTTAGACCCATTGAGTTTCTACATAGTATCAGAGTCAGCACTCTTATCTGATGTTGGGCATGTTGAATCCCACATCGATGTTGGGCCCCCCAATATCTGTCCGTAGTGGTTTAAAGTCCACCATGTGCCTGAGGGGGCTTGTTGAATCCCATATCGATGTTAGGCATTTCTCCCGATATCAGTTCGAAGTGGTTTGTCAAAATGAGGGGGCATGTTGAATCCCACATCGCTTGTGTTACCTAATCCTAAGCTATATATATAGCGTAGAGCAATCCTCATCTTACAAGGCATCTTTTAAGAGTGAGTTAGGCCCATTATAGAAGTAATTATATATTAATACCAAATTCTTCTATATTTGGCAAATTTTGCCACTAGAAGATGTGATTGTCATGTTGAAATCATGAAGATCAACATGCCGACAAAAGTGTTTATTGAAGTGAAAGACAGCCCCAAATCTAAGGGAAGGTTCTGGTTTGTAAGGTAACTAGGTAAGTAGTGCAAGAATAACGTCATGCATCTATTGTGGATGCACACAGCACTCTCGGTGTATGTGACTCGTTTCTTTAGTCTAAAACCAAAGAAAGCAACCCTATATCAGCATTAGCTCAATAAAGTTCCTACACGTCCACCACTTTTGATTTTTTTTTTTCTGACTAAAAGACGTTTATGTTAAACAACATATATTCAATGTCTTTTACTTTCTCTCATGAGGCCACAAGAATACACATATTCTTCTATTAAGTTGTCTTCGGTTTAATATTATGTATGCGCATGTCGCAAAACTCTGAACTCAAGATTTTAATTTCAAACAGGAAGTAGAAAAAACTGACACATGCAACAAAAGCCACGATATGAAACCAAAGAGTTCTCTAGATTGTTGTTTATGAGCCGGGAAGTCAAGATTTCCAACATAGCCACAATATGAAACCAAAAAAGTAGAAAATTTGATCAACTTTGGAGAATTTGGCGTGTATATTGATCCTTAAAACACAAAAAACATGTGGGAAACCTAGCATTTGGCAACATAAATGCTCCCTAAAAAAGAAGGTAGACATACCCTTTGTTTGACCCAGCTGTGTCGCTTTCCACCCGTACGAGGGCAAAGTAGCACTTGAACTGAAGAATGCTTGAAAAAACGGCGAGTTTCTTCATCGTGGGTTTGCATGATTCCATCCTATATTCATCACAGTTGGTGAGTAAAACATAAGGCCAACAAAAATCAAATATTTAATATGATCGATGAATATTAATCTGAGATTTATAATAAATATTACAAATAAATAAATAAATTGGAATGCTGTGATTGAAATAGACACTTCTCTATATATCAATTTATTCATAAAAAAATCATGTAGAAGCTCAAATGAAGCACTCTTAGATGCTCACGTAGAAGCTCCATATATCAATTTATTCACAAAAAAATCATGAAATAAAACGAGGAAACAAGCTTGCACTGTGTAAAACTTGCCAGAAGAGGGAAGCCAACAACTCTTGAGATTTAGGCTTCTAAGCTAAGTAAATTTGTGTAAGCTAGGTATATAATTTTGGGTTGCAATTGTGAATGCATTTTATTCTCAAAGGTAATATCGATATGCCCATGTATCAACATATACCTATAATCGGTGGATACGTATAATGTGCATCAGTTCTATAAATTTCAGGGAACCCATTTTTAAATGGAATAATTGATCAATAGTCCCAATTAAACATAATTTATCCTATTTTAATTTTAAGTTTAGTATTAATCCCTTGATTATATTTTACACTGTTTTTTAATCCCATAGTCAATGCTCCCTTATATCTCCAATACTTCCAGTTAAGATTTGCATCGTCGGTCACCGGCGCCACCCTCTGCCACTGCCCGTCATTGAACCTCAAGCCTCCGACGGTTGGAATTTTTTTTAGTTACATATAACTATTTTTTTAGTGTATTTTTTTAATTGCATGTAGTAGTTTTTAATGTACTTTTTAGTTACATTTTATATGTGTTCTTTTATTTACATTTTAGTATATTTTTTTAGTTACGTTTCTAGTGTATTTTTTAGTTACATTCACATAATTTTCCAATGACCGGCAACCGGGAAATTAGTTGAATATAACTAAAAAGTACACTAGAAAAATGTTACAGAAAAAGTAATTAAATGTACCTAAAAAATATTTGGCAACTAGAATTTCGACAACCAGCGCCCGGTGGTGCCTGCGATCCGGCGTCCGAACTATGGTTGCCTGCAACAATTGGTGACATAACCCTAATTGGAACATTAGTGTTTCTATGCATTATGATAGATGGGACTATAAGTAAAATACTTATGTGATCTGGGAGTTTTCATTAATTCAATGTCATTTTTAGGACCTCCCACCAACTATCCCTTTTTAAATTCCCTACCGAATATCAAATTTACAATTTCATGAACATGACATTACAATACTGAAAATCAACCAACAGATACATACTGGCAACAATAATACCATTATTAAAGCTTTAAAATTAAAAAAGAAGTTAAAGAACTTACTGTTTTGTAACCTAAGATGCTTCTTGACGTAGGATCATCCCATATAAGAAGCAGAACCCTCACTCCTTCTTGAGACTTGGCCTTCAAAAGACTACCCAAGGAGAAATCTTTGGCATACCCAACATCCCTAACCAGTGTAACTTGGTGCCAAACAGACCACCCCGTAATATAAATCAAACGCCGGGCCTGACGTATTGCATCAAAGATGTCTTGCCAGCACTTCCCATGAACATATTGCATCCCGTAGTCAAGCTTTAAATTAGGGAGACACCCATCAGGTACATGAGCATCTTGATACAGAGTCACTTTCCCGCATCTCCTGAGAGGGAAATACGTCCCGGGGACACCAAAATAGTCTGGACCGGCCCCAACTCCATAATGGTAAATGCTCAATTTCCCTATAGGAGTATAGCAAATCGATATATGCAAAGCAGCTCCAGGCTTGCAGGCCTTCCCATTACTATTGAGTATTGGAAAAAATCCTTCTACTTTTCCTCCATTGTAGAGCTGTTCTACAGGAATAGCCACAACTCCCATGAGCTGTGACCCCACAACATCACTGTCCTTGACGTAGAAATGAACTTCTGCAGCCTGATGAGCAATGGGAACCGAAAAGTGTTGCATCCAAACAGGATTCTCACTGTTGCTAATTACAAAAGTTCTTCCAATCACAGCTCTTGCAACAGAAATAGATACGTACGGATCGCTAGTGATCTTTCGACTCACGCTCCCTTCAATCTTGCTGGTCATGTTCCCAGGCAATTTGTTAAACATGTCCCCCAAGGTTTTATGGAACATGTCCATGTTCGGAAGGTTTTTTGCCTCATACACCCAAATATCTAAGTTCCCATGTAAAAGCATAACTTTCAAAGAGTGTTTAGAGCCCGAAAATGGTACAATCTGTGTACTCTGATCACTAGGTAAATTCCCAGATGATGGTGAATGGGACAAAGATGAATAAGCAGGGGACTGGGGTCCACTCGAATAAGACGGCTCCCAACTACTTGAGAACGAGTTATTTGGATAACCGATGCTACCCTCAGTATCATACTTTGTGCTCATACTGTGATATACAGGCGGAGCATGTGGTGCTGTTGGGGCTGCAGGGGCTGGGGGTGATGCTGGTGCTGATGGGTGATTATCAGACAAATTCATATTAGTTAAAAGATCGTCTATAGGTGGGTAAACAGCTGGATAATTTGGAGTGTTATCGTTGATATGGTCATGATTATTTGCTGACCCAACCAAAGAAGATGAACTATCTTGACGTTGATGGCCAGAAAAGGTATTAACACCGAGTGGGACATTGGAGAGGCTATCCTGATGTTGTAATGGGGCCAAGTGTTGGTAATGGTAATGGGAGCTTGAGGGATTGTGTTGAAAACTGTTATGGTGTTGGAGAGAGTGTTGAGGAGATGAAGGGGAAACTGATGGAGAAGGGTATCTATCGTGGGGATAAGGAAGGGGACCGGAATATGAAGGTGGCCCGTGGTAGAGATATTCTAAGGGACCAGAGTGGGAGGCATTTGGAGGTGGGGGCGGCGGTGCTGACGGTGAATATGGATAGGGAAGAGGGCCTGAATGTGAAGTATTGTATGGGGGTGGATAATTATGATAAGGGGAAGATGGATATGGACTGGGAGTCGAATTTGGGGGGTATGGAGCAGAATTTGGAGAAGGTGGGTAGAAACCAGAATTTTGAGGTGGGTAGGGATAATTTGGAGATGGTGGAACTTGAGGGTATCCATAGGAACTGTTGTATAGATATGGAGATTGAGAATTGTAATTATCCATCACTAAACCAATTCAAAATAAAAAGTAAATAAGCAAAATTATCAACCAACGGCTCCAATATTCCTAGAATCTCCTAGGGTTCGTTTCTTAAGTTTCGAATCAATTCTAAAATGAAGAACACGAAATTCAGCTAGAAAGATAATTACAGTAGCAGAGAGATCCTTGGAAACTGTTTCTTCTAAAATGAAAAGTTCCAAATTAGAGATTGGAGACACCGAATTGGAGGGAAAATGAGGGAAACGATCAAATGGGTTTAAGTTTATGACGGAGATTCACAATTCAAGATCATGGAACGATGTTGAATTGAGCTGTCAAGATCATAAACTGATCAAAACAAAATACAACAGGAGGAAACAAGACAGAGAGAGAGTACCTTTTGCAGAGACGATCTTTGGGAAAAGGGATAGCAGATTGAAAAGATCCAAATAGGAAGAAAAATGGGAGAGGTTTTAGAAACAGAGGGAGACGACAGTTCCCGGGGGCACGGCATGGACGACCCCCCACCTGCTCCCGCAAAAAATCGTGCGTAAACGTAACGCGTTGCGTATAATAGAAAGTGATCTTAAATAATTTATTCCATAACTCCTCTTTTAAAATAAAACTAATTTTAGATGTGCTGATTTTTTAATTTATTTTTATTTTTCTATAGTCACTTTTTAATATTAAAACATAAAATATTGAGATATCCTTAAGTTATTTTTGTAGTGATATAACCAAAAATAAATACATAAATTTTAGTGACTAATGAAATTTTATAAATATCAAAAATAAAAATACTATTAAAAATTACATAAATAATAATAAAAATGAAATTATATTTCTACAGATTTATTTTTACTAATATACTAGGAAATAACAATAAATTAAAATTAATTTTATCAGTTTTTGTAAGTCAATAAATTCTATTTTTTAATTAATTTATATCGTATTTACTTTCTTTTTAGGTAAAAATATTTTTTGAATCACAATAGTTATTTTTTAAGTAATTTAAAATGTGCACCGAGTGCAAGTAATCGTACTCCATTTGTGCATTAATTATAAAAAGAGGCTTTTACCAAACAATCTCAAAAAAATATCAAAACTACCAATTAAACCTACAATTTTTTCTGTGAACCAAGTGGTCTTTATTGCATTTTCGTAACTAAAATGTCTCTATTTAATGCACCGCTTCATAACAGCTTCTAATCAACTCCCCCTAATACAGAACTAAATTGGGTAACTTGTGATCATAAAAGCCAGAACAAAAATACTAGTTTTGATCTTATTCCGAACGTGAAACAACAAAATTTTACACATCGATTATGGGTGAATAATTCTCTTTAAAATGATATATCAATCACATTTTTTGAACCTATTTATCGTAATAAGTATGATTGTTACATGTAACATTTATTATTTAGACCACGTTAGATGTAACATGTACTTATGATCGTCTATCTCTAAATATATTAGTATGTTGAATGTAACATCTTAACAGATTATTAAATATAACATTTTAATAACCTACTAGTTTCTTACTAGATATGAATCGTATTTCATGTAAATGTTACATGTGATATCTTATAGTTCGTGTGGCACCAATATTAAATGTAACATTCGGTGATTAATATTATTACTTTTTTTAGAGCTCTAAATTGGGATGCATGTGGATGTTAGATATGTTATAATTTTTTGCTACTTTAATTGATTAATTAAAGTGAGATTCATTAATTAATTTAATCAGGTTATTATTCTATTGCGTTCCTCGTCGTTTGAGGATCGACGTAGTATATTTATATGCCAAAAATAATTAAGTTTTGAATAAAATTTTCATTTCAAAAGAACCCATTTGATATTAGTTGAAGATATAATGGATGAGTTATTCCACATTAGTTAGGAAATGAGAACTTGAGTTGTAAGGTGTAGTTATTCCACATTAATTGTGGAGGAAAAACTCAAGCTTGTATCAACTTATAAGTTAGGAACAAAGGCAAGCCACTAACTATGAAATCTAAACTTGAATCGGGTCGGGTTAGGGTTCAGGTCGGGTCAATCCAATTTGTATTTGGATCGGTTTTGGTCTAGGTTCGGTTCGAGTCACATCTTAACCCACCAGAATAGTTTAAAATTTAATTAGTGGCAGTTAAGCAGTTAATTAACTGCTTAATAGTTAATTTTGAATTAGCAGCAATGAACAAACATAAAGGTTCATTAGGTGACGGTTCGCGTTAATGTTGACACGACCAAATGCCTTTTCAAAGTTGCATCTATTCAATGGTGACTTTTAGTCTTCTATAAATAAGAGACTTCTCATTCATTTCATTTAGTCTCATGCACAATATTATCACTTCATATCACCACTAAAGCACAAAACTATTTAGAATTTGGTGAAGAGTTTAAGTACAAGTCTAGTTCACCGAAGTTTTTGGTTTCAAGTATTTGTTCCAGAAACTCGAAGATTGTTGTACCTTGGGAGATAGACGTTCATTCAACCATTAGCAACAATGTGGGGGGCATGAATTTGTTTTAAGGGCATATAGTCAAACTCTAGTCTTGATATACTTCAATTCTATTCGTTGTTTAAATATTCGGGTAAGTTGTCATTTAAAGTTTAAAACACTGTTTTTGTTATATTAACGTTAACACATTTTGTCATTGTTACTTCTTATATTTCTGTTGTGTAAATGTTTACTTTTGCTTCTGTGTTGTTGTTTATGTTTCTATTATGTAAACATTAACGTCACGATTCTGGTTTAGTATACACTTTAAATTACTTTACAAAATTTTCATATTTTGATTTCACTCCCTATACATGATTAGTTAATGTCCACTTTAATATTGTTTAATAACTTCCATGATTATTTAAATATTTATTTTGAAATTTCAGTAATTATCACTAACAAGATATAATATTAACTAAGATGTTAATGTTATATATAACATTATATATTTTTTGTCCCACATGATTGTTGAATATAATATCTAATGTAATAGAAATTAAAAATTCTGGAAGTACCATGTTGAATGTTGTATAAATGTGAAAATTGGAACTAATGAAAAAAATAGTGAATTTTGATATCATTTTGAAGGCAACGATCCTCGTGAAGAACATAGGGGTCGGAGAAGGAGGATGAATAGAAGTCGCCCCCTTCCCCGATAGGAAAGAGATAGGGGCGGTGACGAACAAAGGGTGGATGGTGAGATCAACGTCATCCACGGCAGACTCAGCCTGGGGGAAGAGACCTTCTCCTCCAAGAAAAGGTATGAGCATAAAGCCAAGCGAAAAATATACGAGGACATCTTTGTAGTAAGCACGATTGACGCTGCGGAGCACAACGTCATTTTTTTCAGTGAGGCAGACCTTAGGGGTGTGCATGTCCTTCATGATGATGCCCTCGTCATAGTCGCTCTCATCAACCACTTCAAAATGGGGAGGATCCTGGTGGACGGTCGTATCTCCGCCGATATCATCTTCAAATGGGCATTCGAAAGGATGGACGTGAACCCCAACATCGTAAAGCCGTCAAAAGCCCCTTGGTCGGTTTTGGGAGAGATGTTGTCAACGCTGCTAGATGGGTATTGTTTTCCGTCACGGTCGGAGCCCACCCCAGGACCTCAACTGTATAGATCAAATTTTTTATCGTGGATAGACTGTCACCTTATAATATGATCATGGGTCGTCCCACAGTGGCGGCTCTCATGGAGGCCTGTTCTCCGTTTTACCAGTCAGTGAAGTTTTCCACGGAGAAGGGTATGGGAGTGGTGAGAGGAGACTAGGAGTCATCTCAGGCTTGTGCTCGGAAGGCACTGAAAAAAAGAAAATAGCAATCAAAGGCAAAGCCGGGGCTCGGGGAACCCGAACTCATGGCTCTGGATTGGAGACCTGGGCTGGTACCCATCGACGATCCTAGAGAGGAGGAGGTCGGTCCCCGACCACACGAGGAACTGGCAGATATTCTCATCCACCCAACAATTAAGAAAGAATAGTAAGGATCGGAGCTAGCCTCGCATCCGAACAGAGAGCTGAACTTACCGAGCTGCTCCGAAAAAATTATGATGTCTTCGCATGGTCCCATGATGAGCTGCCGGGGATCGCCCCCGAGTGTGGCGATGCATCGCCTGCACGCTAACCCACACCACCCTCTCGTGAGATAGAAGCGGAGAAAGTTTCATCTGGAGTGCCAAAAGATTATCGAAGAAGAAATGGACAAACTGATCAAATTCGACGTCGTCAAAGAAGTCAAGTTCCCCGACTGGCTAGCAAATGTGGTCCTGGCCCCCAAGGTCGGCAAAAATTGGCGCCTTTGTATCGACTTCAAGGACCTGAACAAAGCATAGCCAAAGGACTTCTTCCCCCTCCCCAGAATCGGCATCATCTTTCACGCCAAGACAAAGAATGAGCGTTTGAGTTTTCTCGACGCTTATGTCGGGTACAACCAAATCCCTATGTTCCCCTCCGAAAAGAGCAAGACATCCTTCATCACAGACAAGTGGACATACTGCCACAAGGTCATGCCATTTGGTTTGAGTAATATCGGAGCGACGTACCAATGACTGGTGAACAAAATGTTCAAGGAGGAAATCGGTCAAATGATGGAGGTTTACATCAATGAAATGTTGGTTAAGAGATCGAGGGCCCCTGACCACACTCAATATATCCAGAAACTGCTTCAGTAAGCTCAGGGCTCACCGCATAAAACTCAACCCCCACAAATGATTTTTGGAGTTTCTACAGGAAAGTTCCTCGGGTACATGGTCTCCCAGTGCGGCATCGATGCTAATCCTAATTAGATAACCGCAGTACTCAGAATTAACTCTCCTCAGAATAAGAAAGAGGTGTAGATGCTGACGGAGAGGCTCGCTACCCATAATCGGTTCATCTCATGAGCGTCGGAGAAATGCATGCCCTTCTTCAAGGTGCTAAGGGGCAACAACAACTTTGGATGGACAGAGGAATACGAAACAGCTTTCTAGGAGCTCAAAATTATCTCTCATCTGCCCCTCTACTCAGTACCCCGAATGCGGGCGAAACTCTATACTTACATATTTTTGTCTCTCCAACGATGGTTAGCGCGACCCTTGTAAGGGAGGACACCGGTGTTCAGCACCCCGTCTATTACTCCAACAGAGTCCTCTCGAATGTCGAGACCAGGTACACCAAATTTGAAAAACTTGCTTATACCCTGCTGATGGCCTCCCGAAAACTAAAGCAATACTTCCAAGCCCACACGATCATCGTCCTAACTAACCATTCGATAAAGTAGATTCTACATTCACCGGACGTCTCGGGATAGTTAATGAAGTACAACCTCGAGCTAGGACAGTTCCACATTGAATATCGCCCTAGGACCGCCATTAAAGGCCAGGTCCTAGTAGATTTCATTGCCGAGCTCACATTCCCTTATGATCCAGAGCCACTTGCTGGCGACCTGGGAGCAAAACCCCTACAAGTGAAGGGAATGTTAAGGGCCTCGAATCCAAATTACGATCCGACAACATGGAAGTTTTTCACTGATGGGTCGTCCAACACCAACGGTTGTAGGGTGAGAATAGTACTCGTTGCCTCCGACAACGAAGAGATCGAATATGCCCTGAGGCTATGGTTCAGAGCAACTAATAATGGGGCTGAATACGAGGCATTGCTTGCCGGCCTACTCTTAGCCCAGGAATTTAATATGAACACGATCACCGTCTTTTGCGACTCTCAGCTAATCGTCAACCAGGTCAACGGAGATTATTTAGCGAAGGATCCTAGTATGATCGTTTATCTAGAAAGAGTTAAGGCCTTGATGGCAAAATTTGAAGAAATCCATGTGACCCAAATACCCCGACAAGAGAACCGGCTCGCGGATGCACTAGCAAATCTCGCCTCAGCGGTAGAATGGACTCTAAAAAGGAGCATGCTCGTTGAGTACCTGGATGCTTCGAGCATAGTGATATCCGACCATGGGGCATCAATCTATGTGCTCAGCAACCAACCCACTTAGATGGATTCAATACGATAATACTTGGAGGACGAAACGTTGCCCGACGACCGAAATGGGGAAAGAAAGATACGATATAGATCTGCCTGATATTGCATCATGGACGAGATCCTTTACCAATGCTCCTTCTCAGGCCCATATTCTCGATGCCTTCGACTAGAAAAGGCCGACTACGTAATGAGGGAAGTCCATGAAGAGATATGTGGTAATCACTCGAGAGGCAAAGCTCTGGCTGGTAAGCTGCTCCGCCAAGGGTACTTCTAGCCCAAAATGCTTGAGGACGCGACTGAATTTGTGAAAAAATGCAACAAGTGCCAACGCTTCGGCCCCCACCCTCATCTGCCTCCAACGACCATGGTCCCGATGATAAGCCTATAGCCATTCGCCTAGTGGAAAATAGATCTGCTAGGCCCTTTTCCTCAAGGCACCGGCCAAATAAAGTTCTTAGTCGTCTCTATTTATTACTTCACCAAGTGGGTAGAGGCCAAACCGCTAGCGCGCATCACCAAAGAAAAAATCTAAGACTTCGTTTGGAAATTGATGATGTGCCAGTTCAGAATCCCAAAGGCAATCGTATCCGACAACGACACTTATTTTGACAATGATTTGTTTGTTGCCTTTTGTTTCGACCTCGGTATCCAAACTCATTTTGCATCACCAGGTCACCCACAGGCTAATGGCTAAGTCGAGGTCACCAACCGAACAATCCTGCACAATCTGAAGACCAGGCTCGACAAGGCCATGGGGAGGTAGATGGAGGACCTTTATCCCGTTCTTTAGGCGTATTACACCACTTTTCGCACCCTAACAAGAGAAACACCATTCGTAATAGCGTTTGGATCCGAGTCCGTGATCCTTGCAGAGATCGAAATGCCAGCCTTTTGAACGTCTGTTAAGGGTCAAGACCAAGAAGCAAATGAGTCCATGCTGGCCCTTAATCTAGACTTGCTAGAAGAACGACGAGAGAACGCTCAAATACGCCAAGCAGCTTACCAACAATGGGCAGCTCGGTACTACGATAGGAGGGTACGCCCGCTCCATTTTGAGGTTGGAGACCTCATCCTCAGGAAGGTGACCTTAGCAACTAAAGAGAAAAATGCAGAGAAGTTAGCCCCTAGCTGGGAGGGACCTTACCGCGTCATCAGAATTGCAAAGCCAGGCACATACGAGCTCGAGACTGAGGAGGGAGTCCCGCTACGACACCCATGGAATGCCGACCATCTCAAGCAATACCACTATAGAGATTAGGCCATTTTGTAAACATTCCATTTTCATGCCAAGTGTAATGTATTTTCATAGCAATGCAATGGCTTTTCAAGCAACAATATTCTACTAAAGCAATACTCCAAAAAACCCAGTGAACGCGCCCCAATTTTCCAGAGAAAACCAAAAATAAATATATATATATAGATATATGTTTATATATGCTTGGCGCTAGTAAAATGAGAAGGGTTTTTAAAAACGTCGATTTTCTCATTAAAATGTACTTAAGCCTATTTTAGAAAAATGAGTCGCCACCTAGCATTGGGTTTAAATGATGTGCTAGGTCACCATATTTTTCTTTTTTGAAAATAATTTAAAAATGGCTTAAGTAAAATTTAACTCCAAAAATAATATGGTCTAACCAGAGATTCGTTTAAAGAGTTCGGGGGGTCAGTTACGCTCGGGGAAGGTGTCAAGTACCCCAAGACGCCCGTCCAAAGACGGTACCTTATCCGATTAAGTCCAATTAGAATTTAAATCCGAATGTTCTTATTTTATTTTTAAATTCTCCTTATATACACATACACACACATTTGAGGGAAGTGATCCCCCTTCTAAACCTAGACCGTTCTGATTGAAGGTTGGGAATTTTCTACCTCGTATTGTTAGTACATTATATTTAATACAAAATTAAATAAAACACCCGCACACACGCATCGAGGAGAGTAATTCCCTTCTAAATTTATGCCGTTCAAATTGAAGGTTGGGAATTTTCCACCTCATATTGTTAGTACATTATATTTAATACAAATTAAATAAAACACCCGCACACACGCATCGAGGAGAGTAATTCCTTTCTAAATTTAGCCATTCAAATTGAAGGTTGGGAATTTTCCACCTCATATTGTCAGTACATTATATTTAATACAAATTAAATAAAACACCCGCACACACGCATCGAGGAGAGTAATTCCCTTCTAAATTTAGCCATTCAAATTGAAGGTTGGGAATTTTCCACCTCGTATTGTTAGGACATTATATTTAATACAAATTAAATAAAACACCCGCACACACGCATCGAGGAGAGTAATTCCCTTCTAAATTTTAGCCATTCAAATTGAAGGTTGAGAATTTTCCACCTCGTATTGTTAGCACATTATATTTAATACAAATTAAATAAAACACCCGCACACACGCATCGAGGAGAGTAATTCCCTTCTAAATCTTAGACATTCAAATTGAAGGTTGGGAATTTTCCACCTCGTATTGTTAGCACATTATATTTAATACAAATTAAATAAAACACCCGTACACACGCATCGAGGAGAGTAATTCCCTTCTAAATTTAGCCATTCAAATTGAAGGTTGGGAATTTTCCACCTCGTATTGTTAGCACATTATATTTAATACAAATTAAATAAAACATCCGTACACACGCATCGAGGAGAGTAATTCCCCTCTAAATCTTAGCCATTCAAATTGAAGGTTGAGAATTTTCCACCTCGTATTATTAAAAAAAAAAAAAAAAAAAAAAAAGAAAAAAAAAAAAAAATAATAATAATAATAATAAAAAAAAATAAATAAATAAATAAAAAGAAAATAAAAAGTAATAAATAAATAAATAATAAAGGAAGAAGAAAAAAAAAATCTAATTTACAAAAAAAAAAAATTAGTATAATAACAACTTAAAAAAATAAGAGTAAGATTTACAACAGATGAAAATTTACCACCTTCTTGGAGATTTTTCTTCTTCAAAATTACAATAAAATGAAAATAATATTATTTTCTTCAAAAAAAAATTCAGATTTCTCCTCTCCCTTACAAAAATTTCTCTCAAAAAATTTCTTCCAACCAAAAATCTCCTCCCCCTCCCTCTTGTGATCCTTCCTCTATTTATAGGAAGGATCACTCAAGATCCTTCCGACAGCCGTGCGAAAAAGAGGGGAAAAAGGGGGGTGGATGCACCGAAATTTGGTGCACCCACCCCCTTTTGGGTGCACCAAAAATGGTGCACCCAAAAAAAGGGGGGGGGCTGGCCCCCCCTGCTGGCCGCATGTGCGGCCAGCAGTGCTGGTCGCTACAGCGACCTTAATGCACCCCCCCACCCCCGTTCGGTCCAGGCCTCTCTCGTTCTCGTCTGTTTCTGGTCCATTTTGTTCCGAATTAACGCGTTTTTATTCCACTTCGAAAAATCTACAAAACCAAAAAAAATAAATTAATTAATTACTAATATTTAATTTACTTAAGAGATTAATAAAACTTAATTTAGCAGTATTAAACCGCACAAATACGGTACAATCAAAATAAAATAAATAGAAAAATAAAATAAAAAATAACTATAAAATAAAGTATATTTTTTTGCGGAGCGGTCAAAATGCCGTGTCTACACCCAGAAACATCAAGGACTGTCCCGAAGAGCCACATTCTAGCCAGTAGCACGAATAATGAAACTACTCTCACTACGGGTTGGCGGGCCAAAAGGATTCCAGAACCAAATGGCATCAAAATACACACCAAGTGTAAATTTTTGGCCGAGCTACACTCTCAAGGCAACACCAGCCTGAATCCACGGATTTGGACTCCACTAAAAAAAAAATGACGAGCTGAGATCCACGAGGGCTCCACACGGGCACTAAGTTTTGAAAGTTAAACAAGTCTACCATAGTAGCCGACCACATTACCCCGAGCACATCAGTGGGGATCATGCCTATTTACAGTCGGGCTGAATGTAGAAACGACTAACTTCCTATATCCTAAAGAGAAGAGATGAGCGAGAAGAAAGTTGGGACATGTAATTGCTAAAAACAAAATCTTCTGTGTATTATATTCAAAATATGAGGGCTTACATCAGTGGGGTTTATGCCCATTTACACAATATGCCAGACAAAAAAAAAAGTTCAAGTCTTCAAAAATATCCGGGCCGAGGATCTGGCACCACGCCCAGGACCGCCAAGGGGCCTATTCTTCTCCAAAGACACATTCGACTTCTACAATGTCAACCGTCTTGTCCTCATACCCGTCTTCTTTTTCCCCATCGACCTCCTCATCATCTCCTTCTTCAGCCTCCGCCTCTTGAGCTTGCTCTTGTGAGATCACCTTGGCTGCCCTTTCTACCACCAGCTCTCCTTGCTTGGGATACTCCATCCCAACCCTCGAATAGTTGAAATCGGGACAGTGGCTCTGAAGAAAGTGAATCGTGGCCTTATGACCATCGTCCATGTACTCGGTAGCCAGCTCATACTTTAGGTTCTTGAATTTTGCGCCCGACTTGTAGTCTTGGACAGCTTTTCGGATCGCCTTCGCTTTGAGCATATCTTTTTTCTTTAGCCTTTTCTCCAATTCGTCCACCTTCTTCTCCAGGTCGGTCTTTTGCTTTTGAAGGTTGTCCCGTTCTTGGGTGACGAGGACATGTCGGGATTAGAGATTGTTATGAGCTTGGGTGGTGAGCCAGGAGGTCATCACTTAGTTTGTTCACCTTCGCCTCTGCCACAGTCTTTTCCAACCAGATGATTGACTCCTCCATGGCTCTCTCGGAGATTCGGTCTTACACTATCGACATTCAGAGCATGCACTGCATCAAGACGGCGAATTCAGAATACTTGGAAAAATTTGATAAATTGATAAAAGCAAAATAGAAGCATAATTAATGGGGTCCTTACCGAGATCTGGTCGCAGACAGCTTGGCACATGAGGTTATCGGTGCTCTCATTCTCTATCAAGGTTTTGTCATTAAGAGAGGTGATGCGGGCAGAGGTAAGCAGGCATCACCTTCGGACTTTTTAGTAGGGCCCGGTCGGCCGAGAGCCCTATGTTTGGGATCCCAAAGAAGCAGCCGTCGACCGTCAGTTCGGAGGAAGCCCCGACCATGAGCTTGGCCCTCTTGGATAACTTTTTCTTTTTTTTGTGTTGCCTTCGTGGGCCTTCCTCTTCCCCTTGTCGGAAGCTTAGGAGAAGGTGTCTTCGCTTCCAGTACAGGTGGACTGACGGGAACCCGACTTTGACTACGGGGTATCCCTTATCACAACCCCAGGAAGAGCGGGGGAGCAGCTCCGGGTAGGCATTGTCAGGTACCGTTGTTGTTATTGTTGTTGCCGTGACGACGTTGGGAGAAGTTGGGATATCCGACCAGCCTGGGATCTCCCAGTGTACTCCGAGCCGCCGACCTTTGCTGCCTCGACGGCCTCTTGGGCCTTATTCTCCAACAACTTCTGAACAACCATCGCCTTGTCCATAGCTGCAATATTCAATAAGATATTTAAAATTTCCGTTATCCAGGCTGACACCATCCAGTTCTACACAAGAGTATCTACGCGGTTAAGCTGGGAATAATATAAAAATTCAAGTATGAAGAATTGACAGTGCCGAACTCACTTACTGTTGCTTGAGTTCGGAGGGATGTCGAGGACAAGCGGAGTGCCCGGTGGGAGGTACCAGTAGATGGTGAAAAGATGAGAATCGATCAGGGTGTTCACGTTCCTGAAGACCGTCCTCAAAACCTTGTCCCTCTGTTGGAGAATCTCCTTACTCATCTTGGGCCTCTTCTTCTTGGAAACTTCTTTCATCGCACGAAATCACAACGGGAAATTATTAATGCAAGTGTAAAAGATAAGTCCAAGAACAAAAATCCCCCCGAGGGACAATAATCTTATCGGCTTTTTCCCATTCCATTTGAAGGGGGTATTTTCTTTTGTTTTTCGGGCCAGATTGTTAACCACTCCCTCCGCGATAAAAGAACCAAGGCTTCCAATTGTGAATGGAAGAGTCAAGGTCCTTCAAGAAAGTTAACCTAGACGAGATAAAGCACCACCCAACGCCTCAGGGAACTGGCTTGGGGTAGAATAGAGCCTTGAAAAGCTTAACGCTCGGCTCGAGTCCCTCGAACCCAAAGATGATATACGATGCCACCAGAGCCCTCATACTGTTCGGAGCAATTTGTGATGGACACAAACGACACTCCTCGAATAAGGCCCAAATCCACCAATGGATCGGGAATCAGAGACCCACCTCCAGTTGTTGCTTATAAACGGTTATATAGCCAGCCAGTGGCATACAAGCCCGATCGTCGAGCCTGGGAACAATAGTCTTAACGTGCTCTGGAAAGAAGTATTCACTTCGGCAGTTGAAAATAGACTCTTCTGTCATATTTGTTTTTGTGTTCTATACCGGACTCGAGATCAGGACCTTTATGAAAAGTTTATCCGGCCTAGCATTGTGCACCTTGTTTTCACGAAGTAGCTGGGGCAAAGAAACGCTGGAGGGAATCTCCACCATGGTAAAGGTGTCAGGAGGGACCCTGACCTCAGGGTCATGTAATGTAAATGCACCCCCGCTCTCGTTGACACGACTCACCGCGACCGCGCAGTCGACCAAGAATGACTGGATCGCATCGTTCATTCGTGGATCCTAGCAATGGCAGTCAATGAGACATCTCTTGGAGCAGGACGGTGCTTAACCCAGAAGGACAGAGAGCCAGCGGACGTCCGTTCCGAGGAATCGGACCCCGAGCTGGAGGACAAACCCAAAGAGGAAAAAGAAGAGGAGGAAGACATTTTGTCTGGACAAAGAAGAAAAAAAGTACCAATGCCGAGGAGAAGGAAGAGCTCTAAAAATTTCGCAAATGTTGAATAAGTGAAGAGGCCCCCTTCTTATAAAAAAGAATGTGCCTATACGAAGAGTCGCCCAACTCAAGGGTCATGGATGCGTCGATTGACATGCCTACTGCCACGTGGCGCCCATCCAGCGGTTGTGGTATTGGCTTCCTATACAAGCTAGAATGAGGGCACGTATAACCTACGCGCCACGTGTGGACCAAGAAGCCTCAAACTATCATTCCTTCCAAGATGTTGAAGTAAGAAAAAATGCCCGAGCTGAAAAGCCGATGTACTCCCAGCTTGAACATGTTAAAAAATGGGGAAGCCTAAAATTTTCCTTCCTTCCAAGCTATTAAAGTAAGAAGAAATGCCCGAGCTAACGAGTCGACGTACACCCAGCTCGAACATGATAAAAATGAGGGAAGCCTCAAACCTTCATTTCTTCCAAGCTATTGAAGTAAGAAGAATTGTCTGAGTTGACGAGCCAATGTACTCCCAGCTCGGACATGATCAAAAAGGTGAATCCTCGAGCCTTCCTTCTTTCCAAGATGTCCAAATAAGAAGAAATGCCCGAGCTGACGAGCCGACGTACTCCCAGCTCGGACATGATAAAAAAAGAAAAAGCCTCAAACATTCCTTCATTCCAAACTGTTGAAGTAAGAAGAAATGCTCGAGCTGACGCGCCGACGTACTCCCAACTCGGATATGATAAAAAAGGGAGAAGCCTCCAACCTTTCTTCCTTCCAAGATGTTAAAGTAAGAAGAAATACCCGTGCTGACGAGCCAACGTATTCCCAGCCCGGACATAATGAAAAATGGGGAAGCCTCAAACCTTCATTCCTTCCAAGCTGTTGAAGAAGAATTGCCCGAGCTGACGAGTCGACGTACTCCCAGCTCGGACATAATCAAAAGAAGGAAGCCTCAAACCTTCCTTCTTTCCAGGATGTTAAAGTAAGAAGAAATACCCAAGCTGACGAACCAATGTACTCCTAGCTCGGACATAATAAAAAAAGGGGAAGCCTCAAACCTTCATTCATTCCTTCCAAGCTGTTAAAGTAAGAAGAAATGCTCGAGCTGACGAGCTGATGTACTCCCATCTCGAACATGATAAAAAGAGGGAAGTCACAAACCTTCATTCCTTCCAAGATGTTGAAGTAAGAAGAATTTCCAGAGCTGACGAGTTGACGTACTCTCAGCTTGGACATGGTCAAAAGGGGAAAGCCTCGAACCTTCATTCCTTCCAAGATGTTGAAGTAAGAAGAAATGCCCGAGCCAACGAGCCGTCGTACTCTCAGCTCAGGCATACCCCAAATATGAAGACCTTTGAAGATTTTGCCATGATCTTAGTTGACGAGCTGCCGTACTCTCAGCTCGGACGTGCCCAAAATATGAAGACTCTCTTGGAAGATTCTGCCATGGTCCGAGCTGACGAGCCGCCATACTCTCAACTCAGACATGCCCAAAATATGAAGACCCTTTGAAGATTCAGTTATGGTCCGAGCTGACGAGCCAACGTACTCATTCAGTTATTGTCTGAGCTAACGAGCCTCCATACTTTCAGGTCGGACATGCCCAAAATATGAAGACCCTCTTGAAAGATTCTTTCGTGGTCCGAGCTGACGAGTCGCCGTACTCTCAGCTCGGACATGCCCAAAATATAAGACCCTTTGAAAATTTAGGTATGGTCCAAGCTGACGAGCTGTCGTACTCTCAGCTCGGACATGCCCAAAATATGAAGACCCTTTGAAGATTCTGGCATGGTCTGAGCTGATGAACCATCGTACTCTCAGCTCGAATATGCCCAAAATATGGAGACCCTTTGAAGATTCTGCTATGATCCGAGCTGACGAGCCGTCATACTCTTAGCTTGGACGTGCCTTAAATATGAAGACCCTTTGAAGTATGGAGTATTGCCCGAGCTAACGAGCCGTCATACTCTCAGCTCAGATATGCCCAAAATATGAAGACCCTTTAAAGATTCAGGTATAGTCCGAGCTGACGAGTCGCCATACTCTCAGCTCAAACATGCCTAAAATATGAAAACCCTTTAAAGATTATATCATGGTCCGAGCTGACGAGCCGTCGTACTCTCTGCTCAGACATGCCCAAAATATGAAGACTATTTGAAGTTTGGAGCATTGCCCGATCTGACAAGTTACTGTACTCTCAGCTCGGGCTTTTCAAGTATGAAACCCATCATTTTCACGTTGGAGAGTAGCGAGCCGAGGTGAAGGATTTCAAGCCGAGATGACAAACTGCCTTACCCTCAGCCCGAATTCTACATACTTAAGAGGTCTTAAAAGTTGTTTTTGGTTTCTAGAGTCATTTTTAACACCTTCTCCGCCATCCGATCATCCCGAATGGCTAACAACGAGCCACTACTCTCCATTTCTAAGGGGCCGATACATAAATCAAGTTTCAGGCCATTGGAAGATGTAGTTTTGGCTTGCAGATTCGATTTCTTGGCCACCGGCTTTGATCTAGCATCAACTCGACACATTCTAAATACACCGGGGCCCCAGTATTTGTGGCCAACAGGGCCATTGATCAGTAACCACAATAGCGACGTTCAACAAAAAGAACAACAAGTAAAAGCCGAGTTTATACAGAATTAATTCATGAAAATCCCGAACCAATCACGTTCCGCTCTCGCCCTTGGGACTTGGGGGGCAACTGATGTGGGAGAATTTCGTCACATACATCACATGGAGAGTATCGCTCCAAGTATGAAAAAATGGTCGGGCTGGGAGCCGGGGTTCCCTCCGGGCCGAACTGAAAATCGTTCTGTCGGGTTGAAGAAGTCCGACCGAGCCGGTAAACGCTGGTCCGAGCTGACGAACTCGAGCACTCTCCACTCGTCATCTCCGTACTCGGGGCCTCTTCGGGCCATCTTGAGATTCCGACCCATGGGCCTCTACAGGTAGGCCTAAAAGCCCAACCCAAATAATCAGAACACTAATCTGCTTGCTCATTGGCTGCCCAACAAATTAGGATGATTAACCCCAATTTAGCTCTCTAATTTTGTGGTGCTAGTTGAGCCCGTCGCCTATAAATACTTAATGGCATCCAATGCCCAACGGTACGTCTTCTCTACTGAAATTAGAGCATTTTTTAGCCCTTCTCCTCCGGATACTTATTCTCACTTCGGAGGGATTTTACCAGGCACAAACCCGATGAGTTTGTGTGCAGTTGCACGGAGTGAAGGAGCGGAGTTCAACTCGAAGATCGGAACGGAGTCCAGAGAGGAATTCATCTTGGAGTCCAAATAGGATCTCGGGTCGAATTGAGAACTCGGAATTCATTAGGACCTCTAAATTCTCGAGTCTCCCACGTCATTAACAATCTCTTACGCATATTACCTTTCCGGACCATATTGTTGGTTGCTCACCAATTCTAGACACTAATAGAATATATAAAAATTTAGACAATTTTAAAGTGTGTCCAATTATGGGGTGAAAAGAAAAAAATCATTATATAGAGAGTATTTTGGAGTTCTCTCAAATTCTAACCATTAGTGATATTATGTGCTTTTAATGAAATTATGACAATAAAATAATTGAAAACCTTTAATATACTTACACATTAAAAGTATTAAATTGGTAGAATTATGATAATAAAATCAATTGAAAAATACTTATAGTAATTAGAATATACTCAAAAAATTATGAGAAATAAAAAAAAATAGAATTGGTGAATTCTCATTCATTTGAAAACTTAGGCCTTCACTTTTAGTTTTTACTATATGATATAGATGTAGATATGGATATCTCTCTTGCCTTTTCCTTTTTTTTTTTAAATTGTACTTTTAATTTTAATATTTCTTTTCTTTTTTTATTTGTGGTAAATAAAAAATAAAAATTTATAAATTTTAGTAAGTAATGAAGTTTTATAAATATTGAAAATAAATATATAATTAAAAATTACATAAATAATCATAGTAAAATAATATTTCTACAAATTATTTTTTTACTAATAAATAAATAACCACAAATTAAGATTAATTTTATCAATTTTTGTAAGTCAACAAATTCTAATTTTATATATAAAGGAATAAAAAAATTAGAACCCATCAATTTTTTTTTCCAAACTTGAAAAATGCATCATTTAACCTCATTAAAATTTTCTCTCTTTTTCAATTTTTAAGAATTAGATATTGATATAATAAGATATATGTTAAATGAAGCCTACTTTGTTCACATGTGAAGCCTTCCAAATGCTCTCCAACATCTTTCATTTCAACTATGATCCACCGATTAATCATCTATGATAAAGAGGTGGCCCCAACAATTCTATTTTTGTTAAATTAAACTTGAGCTTACTTCAAATTATGCTATCTCACTCTTAAATTAACTATTAAACTATGTTTGGTGGAAAAAATGAGTGGATGAAAAAATAAAAAATAAAATGAGGTGGAAAAATATTTTTTTTTTGTGTTTGGTAAGTGGGATGAAAATGATGGGGTTGGAAAGAAAAATATATTGAAATTACCATTATACCCATATTAGATTCTTTTTCTGTAATATATAGGGATAAATTAGTAAATTGCATGAGTATATTTTTTTTTTTTTTTTTTTCTTTAATACACATAAAATATTATTTTCTCTCATTTCACATCCCTCCAATCAAACAATATAAGAAAAATAAATTTTCTTCCACAAAGAATAAAAATATTTTCTTTTTTATTTCTCTTTCTCTTTTTTTTTTCATTCTTCCAACCAAACATACCCTTACAGTCGTTCATCCATTTTATTAAAATTTAAATTATTAAAAGGCTCATCATTTAATGTAAATTTTTCTTTGTGAGAAAATCGCCTTCTAATTCAAATATTTTTAAAGGTAATCCAAAGCAGAAATTAATAAATATGTTAAAAATATAACTCTAACCCGACCTATTTATTTTTCAGTTCACCCAAAATCAACCTGTTTAACCTTTTTATTAAACAATTTGTGTTTTGTTAATCTACTTGAATTTTATCAAAACAACAACAATAATAATAACAATTTTTTTGTCCCAACTAAGTAGAATCGGCTACTTGAATTTAATAAAAAAAATATCATTAAATAATTTGTTGTGTATTCTTCATACTTCTTCAATATTTATTCAAATTATGTATTCGAAAACAGACCAAAACACTCAAACTTAACCAAAATAAGTTTTAAATACTGTATTTAAACTATGGAATTTCAATCATCATTGATTTTACTACAACTAAATATAGATTCATCGAATAAAAAAAACTAAAGTAGACTAAAAAATAACCAAATTAGCAAATGAAATAATGAAAAAGTCATAAAAGATTTCAACAAAAGTACAAAATTCACAAAGAGTAAAGAAATTCAACTGAAGTACGAAATTATTAAGGAGGATTTGTTTAATTTGGGAACAAGTTTCTTTTGTGGTGCGGAATTGCCTACCAGTTTTACTAGTACTTTGTTTGCCCTTATCCCTAAGAAGGATAACCATGTGTCACTTGCAAATTTTTGGCCGATTAGCTTGTGTAGATTTTCAAATAAGCTGCTAATCAAGATCCTAGCTAATAGAATTGTTTCCTTGTTGCCTAAGATTAATTTTCCTGAACAAAGTGGATTGTGCAAAGTAGATATATTATGGACATTATTATGTTGGCCTAGAAGATGGTTCATGAATTTTAGTATGAGGTACATAGGGGCAACATCGTCATTAAGATGGACGTGGTGAAAGCTTAGGACATCTTGATGTTTTTTACTGTTGTCTTAAGAAAAATTAATTTTTGCAAGGTTTTGATTGATATGGTTTTTGCAGGGTATATCTAATTGCCATTTCTATGCTTGTAAATGGTGGTATTGGTGGATTTTTCAAATCTAGTAGAGGGATGGGAGAAGGAGACCCGTTATCCCTATCCTTTTTATTATTGCTTTTGAAGTGTTCTCAAGGGAAATTGATTAAAGTAGATGATATTCAAATGTATACACAACGAGAGACTGATCATCCTATTTCTCATCTTTCCTATACTGATGATGTGGTGGTGTTTCTTAATGGTAGGAAAGGATCCATTGATAGATTCATGAAGTTCTTGAATGATTTTGAATTGTGTTCTAGGCTGATGGCGAATGTGAAAAAGAGCCAAATTTTCTCACTAGATAATTTAGCTCATTCTCATTCTCATTGGGTGTTGAGGCAAATAGGCTTTAAAATAGGATGTTTTTCTTTGACTTAGGTTGTTGATTTATTAAAGGTAGAATTTTTATTTATTTATTTGATGATCTTCTTAGGAAGATTAGATAGAAGGTTGCAAGAGGACATTGGATTTTTATTTATTTTTAATGGTGGAAGACTCATTCTTTTGAAGTATGTTCTTCACAGTATGACTTCTACATGTTCATGGAGATTTCTCCTCCTGTCCCTGTTGTTTGGATATTGAGAAGATTCTAACTACATTCTTTTGGGGTTTTAATCCGGATAGGAAAAAAGTTACATTGGAAGAGATGGAGAAATCTTTGTTCCCCTACTGATGAGAATGTTCTTGGGATTCTGAAACTTATAGGATGTCTTATGTCTTTTCAGATGAATCTTTAGTGGAGATTTGAAAAAGGCTCAACTCTTTGGGCTTGGTTTTTTGAAATGTAAGTATAGTCGGGCTTGTCCTATATCGAAGTGCAAAAATTTTGTTCATCAAAGCCATGTGTGGAGTGTCTCACTTGAAGAAAAATTCCATGTTAAGGATCATGTTCAATTTTTGATTGGTATCAAGCATGTTTTCTTTTGGTGAGACAATTAACTTACTCCAGGTCCAATGCGTGAGTTGTTGGTAGATGCAAGATCTTCTAATTTTCTAGTTAAAGATGTTCGGTCAGCCAATAAAGAGCAGGATATTCATCTTATTCAGACTCTTATTCCTGATGATTATGTGATTGGACTATAGGGTATCGGTTTCCTAATATTTGTGATCATGATGTTATGGTTTGACAAACTTCTAAATCAAGATTTTTTTGTTTAAATCTACTTAGGAAGTTGCTTGGAAATAGCGTGAAGCTCATGCTTTCTTTACACATGTTACTTACCATTAAGATTATATATTTTATGTGAAGGTTCTTACACCACATCGTTCTTATGAATGAGGCAATTCAGAAAAAAAATGTGTCGATCTGCGTTCAATGTAATTGTTGTTGTATGTCTTAGGCTGAATCATTGGATCATCTATTTTTTTTAAAGGGAAGGTGCCTTAGAGTGTGTGGGTTGCTTTTGGGGAGACTTCATGGAAAAAGATGTGTTTGTTAGATTGGTTGGTTGGTGGTAGCTTCATAAATCTTTAATTTTTCATACACATCATGTCTTGCTTCTTCTTTCGGTGCTTTGAGGGAAATTTAGAAAATAGGTAATAAGTTTAGGTTTGATGGGGCTCATTATGATATTCAACATGTTTTGTTCAATATTCATTAAACCATGGCTATTTTTACTTTTATGTTGATCGAAGAGAAATCCAAGGTTCAATTAGTCTTTTAGAATCCGCCTTGTGATGGACTAAAATTCAATTTAGATGGAAGTTCTAGAGATAACCCTAGATTATATTGGCGACGATGGTACTATTCGGGATTCTAAGAGAATCTTAGTCCCCGTTTGGTAATCGTTTCCATTCCAAAAATTCCCACCCCATTCCTAGATTTTTGGGAATTCTGTTTGGGAATAGCGTTTAGTAATTTTTGTTTCCGTTTCCATTTCATTCCTATTTGAGAATTGTACCCACTTTTTTCTTAAGAAATGAGAAACAAAAAAAAATTGTTTCTCATTATTCTCATTCCATTCCCAAAACACATGGTCACTGTTCACCCGCCGGCCGACCACCTTTCGCCGCCGGACACCATCGCCGGTCACCATTCGGCCGGAAATTTTTCGGCCACTGTCACCCACCCGCCACCGCTCCCGGTCGGCGACGGCGGGGGGCCATTGCCTTCGCCGTCGCCGGCGGGAGTCACCGCCGGCCGCCAGCAATGGCGCCACCGCCGTCAGGCCAAAACAGGAAAAAAAAAAAAAGATTTTAGAATGAAATCGTTACCAAACACAATTCTCTTCCCAAAACAAAAAATAAAAAATAAAAATTATCGTTACCAAACGCGATTCTACTCCTAAGAAGAAAACAAAATTCTCATCCCATTCCATCCCATTACCAAACGCCACCTTAATTTTTAGATTTTCTTAATTTATTGGGTTTGGTACTAGTTTGCTTGGTGGAACTAAAACATTGTATATTACGTTTTAGTTGTGCGTTAATCACAACTGTGAATCTTTGGATATTATCACAATCAATATTTGCTAGAAACTCTGTACTAATGTGAAGGATACTGTCTTTAACTAGAGATATAATTTTTTTGACTTTTCATGTTCATGCTTCGATTTCTCATTGTTACAGGAATACTAACACGACTATTTATTTTTTGGCTGATCTTATAGGAGATTATGGAAAGTCAAATGGAGATAAATATTTCCTTTGACAATGAAAAGAAGAGATCATGGAAAGTCAAATGAATATTTTATTTTCCCTTTAATATTTTCCTTATTTATGTATTTTCCTTATTCATATATTTTATTAATATACTATAAATACCCCAAATCCCTATCAATAAAGCAATGTAATTCACTTCTTCTATATGGTATACGAGCTTTCGATCCCAAAACCCTAGCCGCCTATAGAGAAAGAAAGCTTACAGTCGTCGCCGGCTTTCATGGCCTCTAGCTACGAACTCCGATGGTGGTTACCATGAAACAAATTCTCCTACACAATTTTCAATTATTTTTTATTCTTTTTTTTTTTCTCAATGCCATATTCTGTCATAATCATTATGGTACACAGAGCCTGAACCATTCTCTTTCTTCCTCACAAAACCCTAAAACCGTGAGCAACCTCCCTCCTTCTTTGCTCAATCGGCTGCAAAAGCTTCTCCACTTAAAATACCCTTTCTCCATCTCCATTCCTTGTTAACCAATCTTAGGAGTGCTGGTGAGAATCAAAGTTTTTGGTCTTAATTAGATTACTCGACCTCAATTAGATGCTGGGTGGATAGCGGACGTGTTGGAGCAGTTTGGGCTAAAACCATATACCAAACTAATACTATGCGGGTTGTACTACTTAAACCGTGGACTGCCCAATAATGTATGGGTTGGAGTGCGCAGGTTGACTAATTTAAACCATGGCTGCCCAATAGTGTACGGGTTAGGCATATTTCGGGTTGAGTTAATGAGAACCATGGGTTGTCCAAGTATTTTTGGGTTGAACCTTAAATATAATAAATATTGCTAAAAAAAAAATCATGAATTACTAAAACTTGCAACAAAATTGTCACCAAATTGTATTAACACTAAAACAAGAAAAAACTAAAATGTAATTTGTAAACCATAAAAAAATTAATAAAAAATTATAAGCGTAAATAAATAATAAAGTCTAAACCTACAAATTTAGTAAACACTATGGGTGAGTAGTGGGCGGGTTGGGACGGTTTGGGCCAAAATCGCGGATCAAACCAATACTATGCGGGTTGGGTCAATTTGAACCGTAGACCGCCCACTATAACCAATTTGTGTTTTGGTGCCGGTATTGCAATTTGGGTGATTTTGGCGGATTAACCCAAGCTGCTGAACACCCATGCCGCTGTGCAAGGATGGATGGATTTTATTTTTCCTAATTTTAGAAAGTTAAGGTAGGTTTGAAATCTGTGGTACATGGGCCTGAGCCCCATCATCAAATCAGCAGAATTTATAGAACTTGGAAACCTTCGGCTTAAGGGTGATGCCCAAATAAAGCCCAAATCGCTTCCTTGGATTTCAAAGCCACTCTGAGAGAGAGAGAGAGAGAGAGAGAGAGGTCCTTGCAGAAGTTTCGAACAAGAAAAGAGAGCATCAGATAGTAGACTTTTTGCGAATCAAATGGCACGAGTTGAGGAAGGGCAGAGAAGAGCCGGGAGAGGACCTCCGCCTTCTTCAAGAGGTCCACCGGGACCTCCGCTTCCACCGCCGCCGGCTAGGGGCGGTCCTCGCTTCGAACCCGTCGATCGCGAGAAGGTACACGAATCTCACTCCGACCTCGGAACGCAAAAGTTTCGGTTTTATGTGCATTCATTGTGCCTTGAGTTTTCTAGGGATGTGGATGTATTCGAGCTGTGTCTCTGGGCGTGTGCGTGTTTTCTTCAAATGTTAGGGGTTGAATTTTATCGGACGATATATGATTATCATTATTGCGTAGTTAATTAAGGACAAAGGTGCATTGGCATTTTTTTTTTTGGGAACTTGACATGGATTATATTCACGTGGCTTGAGTAAAGGAAATGAACTTAAAAGTTATCGTCTGCACAACCAGAGCACACTTCCCATGGGAATTGTTCCTGAAACGGAGGACATAGGTTTGTATAGTTGTATTGGGTTCTGTTACCTAACCTGGTAAGCTTTAGTCTGAGTAAGTGGTTAAGGCCCCGTTTGGATATTGTTTCCGTTACCCGATTTCTGATCCCGCTCCCAAAATTTTGGGATTAATGTATAGAAACGCCCTTGGTAAATACATTTCTGTTCTCAAAATTTTGGGGATAATTTGGGAGTAATTATTGAATTTCTCAAGAATCTATGAAATAAAAAAAATGTTGATTCCTATTCACTCCCACAAAACGATTCCCACCATCACCCTGCTGCCGCAACCACCATTTAGAAAAAAAAGAGAAATAATTTCAGGACAATGATCGTTACCAAACATGTTTTCTCTTCCCAGAATACTCTGGAACGGAAACAGAATTCCCATCCCAGTTTATTGGAAGTAAAAACACTAACCGATCGCCACCTAAATCTTCTTCATGCATGGGAGGTGGAGGAAACTTTGGCACTCTTTGAGTTGCTGAATATCCAAGATGTTTCTCCATTAGTCACATTGTTTTCCTCCATGTTATTCCTTACTATGTGCATAGAAGATGGATTAAGATATTAAAATGGCTTGCACACCTACTTTGAAGAATTCATCAAATAGGAAGCATGGCTAAGTTCTGGTGGGAGGATTGGATGTTCTATAAAGGAGAGAGTTAGACATAGTAAGACGTGGAAAGAAAAAATTAAGTACTTAATGGCGTTGAATCTGAGGAGATGGCCTTGGAATGAGCTTCTGTGCACAAATGTATTAACATGCCTCTCTAGGTGGGGAAAAGGCTTCTTGTTGTGTATTTTATACGTAAATCATCACTCCAATTGAAGTTACGCTTACCTGGTTTAGTTGATTTCAGTTGGGAGGTATTGTGTTACTTTTTTTAGAAAGTTAATTTTCATGGGCATTGTGAAATCAGGAACCACACATTATAAATGCCAACATCTTGCTTACCTTATGTGATGATATAAAGGAAATGCTTGGACAGTATCAATTGTCCCCAACCGAAGTGATTGTGCCAAAACTTCATTGAACTGGGTTATGCGCACGGCCGCACGCATATAAGCAGAAAATTGGCCTTATATGATAGATCAAAAGAATGTTGTTGGATGAAAGAGGATCTAAATTCAAATTTCTTGCAGCATAACAAAATTTAGGCTCATTTAGAAAGTAATAGAAGAGGAGCAAAGGAAGCATGAAAATACTAAGCATAAGATGTCATCTAGTAGAATAAAAAAAGGCAACCGGTGCTACAAAGCTCCCTTTGTGCGGGGTCCGGGGAAGTGTCGGACCACTTGGGTATATTGTACATAGCCTTGCCTTGCTTTTGCAAGAGGCTGTTTCTATGACTCGAACGCGTGACCGCCAAGTCACATGGCTACATGTCATCTAGTAGACTAGCAATATAAATTGTATCTAGTTCCGATTTGTAATTGAGTAATTGTTGTTCGCTTTCTGACACTATGCATGTTATAATACATGGTTTGCATGTTCTGATCTAGTTTTAAGATTTAGTTTTCCACTATTGAGATTTGTTACTTCATTTTGATGTATTGGATGAGGATATTTGTTTCAATTCTTCTTAGTTTTAATAATTAAATTTCCCACCACCTTGCAGACTTGTCCTTTGCTGCTTCGAGTCTTCACCAAGGTAAACACACTACTGCTTCAAGTTTCTCCTGCAAATCTGCTTTTTTTTACCGTGTTTCTAGGTGTCAACTTTGTAATAGTACTCTTACTTCTGAATAAAGCAACTTGTATTCACTTCTTACTATTCATTTTTTTAAAAAAATAAATATTAGTTGGTTGGCCTTCGATGCTATTGACATGGTTATTGAAGAGAGAAGGAGGAAAATTTAATAAAATTTAATTCTTGGGAGATCATCTCAATTGGTATTTAATCTTGAAGGCTTCCAATTAGAAGTCTATGCCCTATTTTTTCCTTTTCTTTTTTTGGTCTCCACATTATTCTGACATTTTTCATTTTTCGCTTACTCTGTCTTTCTCAAGCAATTTTTTTTTTTACATTTGTTAGGAGGTTCGAACCTAAAATCATGGTAGTAAGTGGAGTAACTTTTTTTTATATATAGGCTACTTTGGGGGGCCTCGAAGATTCAATATGAAATTTTAACACCCACCCTCACGTGCAACGCGGCCTTGCATGTGATGCGATCAAACATATAGAAGAGAGAAGACAAACACTCAAATAATCAGAGACAAACAAATGAGACTTCCCAACTTATCTCTGATACCATGTTAGGAGGTTCCAACCTAAAACCCTATAGTATAAAGTGGAGTAACTCCTTTTATATATAGACAACTAAGCCTTACAGATTCAATGTGGGATTCTGACAACATCAAAAATGATGATAAAATTGTACAAAAGGTGCAGGAAAAGCCAGAAAGGAAAATGTGATGTGGCATGCTGGCCGGTTTATGAAACCTAAATCTAAGCCACATAGGCGAGTTTTATGATGGTTATATCTTAGGAAAAAATTAGGACATTGTAACTTTTATGTGATAAGTGGGTCTTGGCCTAGGGGGATTTAAATTAATTGGTTAGTATGTGAATTGTAAAATTCAATGCCATGCAACTACAGGAAGTTATTTATTATTTGACTGAATATATACAACAATGGTAACATGGATTATAAAAAAACATTGATTTACTTCTGAAAATTATACAGAGCGGAGGTCATCACACTGATGCAGATTTTGCCGTGAGAGGCAAGGAGCCTAAAGATGAGGTTCAAATATATACGTGGATGGATGCTACTCTCCGCGAGTTAACTGATCTCGTATGTAGAGTCATTGCTCTCTCTGTATCTATCTATCTATCTATCTATCTATCTATCTATCTATCTATCTATCCATATGTATATATGTGTGCACGTCCATCTATGATATTGTTGTGGTGAGAGAATGGAAGTTCTTAATTTGTCACTACTGATACAATTACTGACCATGATGGTACTATCTAGGGACCTCTTTGTATTCTGATTAATTTTTTTTGTTTAAAGTATTCTATGCTAAATTTTCTTCGTAATAAATATGCATTTTTGTTGTGGTTCCTGCTACTGATTGCAATTTCTTTTCCAGGTTAAAGAGGTATCTCCAGAAGCAAGGAGAAGATATGCGACTTTGTCATTCGCTTTTGTATATCCTGATAAACTTGGCCGTTTTGTCGTACGAGAGGTCTCCCCCATCTTTCTCCTCTCAATGTGTTTGTATATGTGTGTGTATGTGTTCATCTGCATATATTTAGTTGTAGGTGGCAAATTTAGGGAGGGCCACATGTCAGTTTTTGTTAGATAATTTGATGGATATTAATCCAATGGACGAAATTGGAAAGATTTGACGTCTCTAGGGACTTGATTGAAAAAATTGAAACATGGAGGACGAAAATGATATAGGGGGCCACCAGTATAATTAGCCGTGTTAATTATTTGATGGGTTAATTTCAATTTGCACCTTGTGGTTAGACTGAATTGCAGTTTTCACCCTTGTTATTTTCATCACCACTTGCACTCTTTGTGCTTACTACTTAAGTGCAAAAGTTAAGGGCCCGTTTGGTTAGTGTTTCCAACCCAACTCAACCCAACCCAACCCAACCCAACCCATCCCATCTCATCCCAAAAATTTTGAGATTGATGTTTGGGAATGCGTTTGGCAAACCCAATTCTGTTCCCAACTCAACTAAAAAATGTGAGAACAACTTTAGGGACACGTTTGGACAAAAGTAAAAAAAAAATCAAATAATTAAATAATAAATGACAATTTACTCTTTAAATTTTTTAATAGGAATTATGTTAATACTAATCTAAAACTTAGGGCTAGATGGGGTATTTTCCTTTTGTTTACATCTGCATCCTCATCTTCTTCTTCCCAACAACCCCCAAGCCGGCGACCATCCACCGCGCTAGCAACTCCAGCCATCCATGCTGCACCACCACAACTGCACCAAACCATAACCACCACCATGCCGAACCAAGATCCGAGTACCCCTTAATCATCTCCTCTCTCTATCTTATATATATATATATATGAAATCGATCCTTGCTCGGATCCTTAGATCGGTGCTCGAATTTTTGACCATTGATTTCCCATATTTTAGTTTGACTATTAATTGTACTTTGATGAGATTGAATTCTGTCCATTGATATCCCCATATTTTAAAAGGTTGGAAGAACATTTTCTCAGCCAGACTCGAGACGACCGGACAGTGGTAGCAAAACACTGGCTGAACTTAAATTTCAGGTAATAACCGATTAATCTCCTCTTGGATGCATACTTTCTGCATTATTAAAAAAAAAATAAAAAAAATCTGGTTTTGTTTTGAAAAAAAAAAAAAATCATGTCTACCATTTGCAGATTGGAGACTACTTGGATGTGGCAATTCTGTAGAGAGAAACAAAAATTGTGCCACAATGTGGTGAATCTGTTTCTGTTCTGTTCCTTGATTTTTAGAACAGAAACATATTTTCTTTTTATGTTTTCCTTTTCTATTTCAAGCTTTCTGGGAACAGATTGAGAACCTAAACAAAAAGGCACTAATCAGACTGCACCTAGTTTAACCTTTTTTGGCCTGTGAGTTTAGTTGAATATTTGTAGACTCTATGTGGTAAGTTATTGTATGATTTATGTTTGTGTTTTGTTGGGTACTCATACAAGTTTCAATTGTGGCAATGTAGCCCTAGGGTCTAGGGTTTGGAGATATGCATTATACACACACACACAGCAATTTGAATATTGGGAATGTTGTTTTAGAGGGTTTTTACCCTTTATATTTTCTGTCGTCGTAAAATATATGCAAAATATATTTTTTTTTAAAAGGGTTTTTCCCTTTCTACCGTTTCACACTAATATTCCTATTTTAAAAAATAAAATATTTTTTATTCGTAGATTTTTTTTATAATTATTTTTCACCCTGCATACCCCCATAACTCCAGTTCGTCTTCCTCCTCTAGTTTCCTCTCTCCCTCTCCCTCTCCATTTGCGCATTTCCGATGCAGAGAGAGAGAGGAAGAAGAGGGGTGAAGGTGGCGGAGGAGGGGTAAAAATAATTTTTAAGAAATTTTTTTGTTTTTTTTTTAAATAGAGATGTTAGTGATATTTTTTGGAAAATAAGATGATAAAATTATTTAAAAAAAATAAGGATGGACATTTGCGTTTATTTACATAAAAAGGATCAAATGGGTTGACGTGTATTTACTAAATAAGCAAGAATTTTTAATTTTTTAGTGTATTTATATTCAATTAGGATTATTATAGTGTCAACATTTTTTTTAAACATATTTGAATTTATTATATTGTCTTTAAATTGTTTTATTTATTATTATTTTTTATTCTATTTTCTTTAAGGACAATTCGTTTAACCGTTTTATTTTTATAATTGTATCCTATTGTTTAACTTAATTTCTAGTTTTATAATAAATTTCTAACTAAAAAGTAAAGTTAATAGTAATTAAAATTATTTAAAAAATAATTGTAAAAATTTTAGGTGAAAAGTGGGTGATGACGTGGGTATGCAAATGGCGTTTAACTATGGTTGAACTTAAGAATATAAATTATTTATGAGAGTTTATGGGATCCACGGTAAAAGTGCAAAATAGAATAAGACAATTTACTCACACACACATAATATATATATATATATATATATATATATATACTAGGGCATAACTCGTGCATGAAGGCACGGGTAAAAAAAAAAAATTAAACAGAAAAATGTTATAATCTCATCTGTTTGTACAATACTTTATACTTGTTTTTTTAAAAATCAAATAACCCAATATCTACAATAAAGGCAAAAAATAGTTACCGCCAATCCAAATCTCATTATAATTTATTTTTAAAAAATATTTTTTTAATTTTTTTTTACAATTAGTACACTAGTCACAATTGAACATCGATAATTAATTATACAACAATAATAACAAACAATCGAGTTCCACAGTTATATAATTGTATGGCACAACATAACACAACACCAAGTGCAACTGGAATCAATATGAAATCGAAATGGATAAACAACTGGAATCGATATGAAATCAGAAAATTCCATCAAAGAATGGATAAGATAATGGTGAAATTATCAAAATCTGACTGACATTCGATTCCTGTGACGGCCTAGATTGGGATTCAAATTCAGTGAATAAACTAAAGATATCCAAATAATAAAAGAGCAAAACCAAAATAGAGTCAATGATCCACCAAATCGTGGCCAAATCTAGGAAATAAAAATATTACAAAAATTAAATTTGGCCAAATGCAAGAAATAAAAATATTCCTAAAATTGCTGGTAAAAAGACAATAAAAAACTCATGAACTTATTTTAAGCAACATCTTGGTCCAAGTACAAACACCATAAAACATTGACAATAATTAGATACACAACACCTTCAATTCGCTTTCGTGGACAAAATCTCAAAGCCATTCTTCATTTGCGAATGGATGAAAGGCATTAGTGCTATCCATTTCAATTCATAATTGGAACTCAAAAAATAATCCAAAAAGATGTATACTTGAAGGAGCTGAAACGTAACTCTTAAAGTTAGAACCATACCCACACCTTCAATTCGCTTCCGTCAATAAATTCTCAAAGCCATTCTTTAACTTCAATTGGTCGAAAGGCGTTAACGCTATCCATTTCAATTCATAATTGGAACTCAAAAAATAATCCAAAGAGATCTATACTTCAAGGAACTCGAACGTAGCTCTTAAAGTTAGAACCATACTCACACCTTCAATTCGTTTTCGTCGACAAATTCTCAAAGTCATTCTTCAACTGCAATTGGACGAAAGGTGTTAGTGCTATCATCAACTCTTGTTTTTGTAATGAACACGGCATAAACAAATATGATTAATAAGAAATTTAAAATATAAACATAATCCCATTTGTTTATACGACACTCTAATATTTGAAAATTGGACATAATCCCCTTTATTTATTTAACATTCCAAACTATCAACTCATATTTTTAAATAAACACAACATTAATAAACACAACTAACAATCACGCAAACAATAACTAACACAATGAACTTTAACAATATGACAAATAATGACAATTAATCATATACATTTTAAATTTAGTAATGATAAGTCCATCACCCAGGACTATTGGAACTTATAAATTTCTACGTGCTGAACTCAAAGTCATTCTTCAACTACAATTGGATGAAAGGCATTAGTGCTATCATCAACTCTTGTTTTTGTAATGAATACGGCATAAACAAATATGATTAATAAGAAATTTAAAATATAAACATAATCCCATTTGTTTATACGACACTCTAATATTTGAAAATTGGATATAATCCCCTTTATTTATTTAACATTCCAAACTATCAACTCATATTTTTAAATAACACAACATTAATAAACACAACTAACAATCACGCAAACAATAACTAACACAATGAACTTTAACAATATGACAAATAATGACAATTAATCATATACATTTTAAATTTAGTAATGATAAGTCCACCACCCAGGACTACTAGAACTTATAAATTTCAACGTGCTGAACTCAAAGTCATTCTTCCACTGCAATTGGACGAAAGGCATTAGTGCTATCATCAACTCTTGTTTTTGTAATGAATACGGTATAAACAAACATGATTAATAAGAAATTTAAAATATAGACATAATCTCCTTTATTTATACGACACTCTAATATTTGAAAATTGAACATAATCCCCTTTATTTATTTGACATTCCAAACTATCAACTCATATTTTCAAACAACACAACATTAATAAACACAACAACTAACAATCATTCAAACAATAACTAACACAATGAACTTTAACAATATGACAAATAATGACAATTAATCATATATATTATAAATTTGGTAATGATAAGTCCACCACCCAAGACTACTGGAACTTACCTTAATCACCGAAAGTATATTTCTATATCATAGTTTTGCAAGCTGCTAACCGATCTGTTGCAACATCAACTCCAGTCACAGAAACTGAACATGCAAGATTGTTGAACATCAAACAAAGTCTAGTACTTAAAGAAATAATATAAGTAAAAATTAATTAGGAAGGACACTTTAAACCCCCGTCAATCAACATTGGAGAGAGGAAGGGGATAAAAATAGTGAGATTCAACTCCTCAGTATTGGCTCAGGAAAAAAATGATTTCACCTTTATGAATTTTAACAATACTACAATGATTTTCTATATCCAAGGTGCATTCTTGATGTTTTTATATGCATGCTAAAAAAAATAAAAAAATTACTTGTAGTGTAAAATGAAACTGGATTCAAAGTAGTTGTCACAACTTATAAAAAAAAATAGTACTTGAACATTTCATGGCCTAAAATCGGATTCAAGAGAAGAATCAATTCCTACAGCTAATAAAGAATCATTTTTTGTGCGTTAATTAGGATCAATACGTTGTGGTTGAGGGAGTGAAAGTGTTAAATTTAGTATATCGATAGTATCCGATTGCATTCCATTTTTATTATATAAAAAAGATTAATTATACTTTGCACCCCTATAGTTAGACCAAATTACACTTTACACATCAAAAAATGCTTTTATACCTTTTTTTTTTAAACTATAAAATGAGACACCAATGAGATGGGAAATGCATACCGAAACCTTCGGGTCATAACGATTCTCCCTTTGCAAAGCAAAAATATATCACCGAATGAGGGGCAATCCAGGATGGTCTAATGAATTCCTCTACCCCCCAAGTCACTGGAAATTTATGAAAATTCTTACTTAAGAAAGATGCACAAAATCAATTTCAGATGGTAGCCTAGTGGTGGACCTACTACATTCGCACACAACTCAATCCAAAAAAGATTACTATGTTTTAAAGAATATAAACAATCAATAATACAACAATAATAGCAAACAATTTAGACAATAGAAAGTTGAAATCGATCCTAAATAAACAATACTCCAACACAACACCCAGTGCACGTGGAACTTTTTTGATTCGAGTGCGATTAAGTGATTAATAGATAAAGTGACTATGTCTTCGCCAAAGCAATTACATGATTGAGAAAATAAATTAAAATGTGTTAGAAATTACAAATTTAATTGAATACCTGTTGTCTGAATCCACTGATTTGTAGTCCTCTTGGTTAATTGTACAATGACTCGAGCCAGTAGATCTCAATCCTGTATAGTCAAATTCAAATCAATGTTTTGGTCTCATAAATAAAAAAATAAGGTAAACTATTTGTTTACTGGCATTGGTACTTTTATGATATTTAAGACAAATTATAACAAGACTTCAGGATAAACGATGTTCGTTGTTGACAGAGATCCCCGATCAGGTAGTAGGACACTCAATCGATCAAATGACGTACATCTCGATAGAGCAACGTAAAGTTGACCATGACTGAACACCGGCATGGTCAAGTCAACTCCAACATATTTTACAGACTGTCCCTGGGATTTATTGATGGTCATGGCATATGCCAAATGAACCGGGAATTGGCGTCTCGTCATTTTGAACGGAAATTTAATAGTTGAAAGTGTCAAAGAAATTCTTGGAATGAACGCAGTATTTCCAGCTTTTTCCCCAGTTAAAATTCTTGCCTCAATTACACGCGAGACACATCTTACAACCATCAATCTTGTGCCATTGCAAAGCCCCTCATTCGGTGCGATATTTCGCAGCAACATAATTGGACAACCAACTTTAAGATCTAGCTTAAAAGGGGGCAATCCAGGGGGGTCTAATGAATTCAAATACTCATTAGGATAACGATTTGTAATTTGAGGATCAGCTCTATCTTCTTCAGACATTTTATCCGCTGCCAAGTACGTAATGGTATCGCCAGGAAACATTTCTAAAGCCTTTGAATTTACTACGCTAACATCATCATTTCGTGGAGAAAGAATGGTTCGCTCAGTAAGAAACGTAGAAGTGACAATACTTGGCGTATTAAGTCCTGGATAAACAGATGATATTAACTCATCGATATTACGACAACAGTATATGTTTGATGGCAACTGTATACTTTCATGAGGATTCTTTCCAATATGAAATTTGAAACATAAACATCCAATTTAGTTACTTTGAAAAAGTAATTAAGTATTCACAAATTGTAAAACTCGATAACGACAACTGACAACTGCAGTTTACCAGAAGTAGAAATTTAGAGAATTCCGTATTTCGATTGTTTGTGCTACTTAAGCGCATGTTTAATTCCAGTGTCAAGACAGTAATATGCTTCCAAAGGTTGGAACGTCTCAACGTCGAAGCAACAATTTGCTGGCGGACTCCTTTTGGTATAACAGGTAGGATTTGCCTAAAATCTCCCCCAAGTACTACAGTTATACCCCTGAATGGCTTGTTGTTATCTCGAATATCTTACAACGTTCGATCGACAGTTTCAACGCAGTATCTATGTTGCATTGGAACTTCATCCCAAATAATAAGTTTGGTCTCCCTGAACAACTCAGAATGCAACGATTGTTTACTGAAACCACATACTAAATTATCCAGTATGTCCAATGGGATGCGGAATGTAGAATGTGCCGTTCGGCCTCCTTCTAGTAATAGCGATGCTATACCAGACGATGCGACTGTAATAACAATATGACCAAGAGAACGACATTTTGTTGCAATTGTATTATAGAGAAATGTTTTTCCAGTACCAGCACCACCATTGAGGAAGAACATAGTTCATCTATTAGCAAACACGGAAGAAATTATTGATTCATAAGCACTACGCTGTCCATCATTAAGGCGATCGATGTTAGTCTCAACATCCAATCGCTGCGACTTATGTTGTAATTATATGTGTTCCCATATTAGCCTATTTCCTACAACTGTATTCCAATCCATTACAGGTAGTGGCATTGGCAGAAAATCGATTAAACTTTTGCCACATTCTTGCAATAGTTGATTCAAAAGATACAAACCATAATCTTTAATCTGGTATTCAGTTGGGTCAGAAATTTTGTATATATATGTAGTTTATGTGGTATATCATCACATAAATACAATGAAAATCGATCTTATAATTCATGTGGATTTATCGGTGCACAATATGTTAGAAGTACACAGAACAATGTCCTTAACTGATGACCAGTTCTAATGATGGACGCTTCTTGAAGACATTGTATCCACTCACCATTATCTTCTAAGAGTCCCATTGCCACACATGCAGCCTTAAATGTCACATGTTCAAAGTTATTCACGGTACGTAGGCACTTAAATGACTTTGGTCCTTTGGTAACTGTTAACAGTAGACGTAGATAAAATCGTTCACCCGAAGTAGGAGGCACAAAGTACATTCTACCAATAGCAAACACTTTTTGTCTTGGTTTCCATCTTTTTTCATTTTTCATCCAAACAAAGTATTGGGGAAACTCCTGATAAATATATGCACGCGCCTCCTCATGTGCTGCGCAATAGGAAAAATAACCCGTAAGAGTTGATACTTGTGATTGTGCCCTGGAAACAATAGTTTCCATACTTTCATTAGGATTAAAGAGAACTCGATGCATTCCAGGCAAATGGATTTCCAATCGTACAACATTTGAACTCTCGTCATGCAAAGGGAAACTAAAAAGTCTCCAAGCCGCTTCCGATAGCCCTATGTATCTTGTATCAAGATATTGCTTGATTTCATCTATTTCTCCCAAAGTCAATGTTGTTCGATCCCCACCTTTGTAGATATACTTGTGAATATATTTAACACATCGAATTTCAGCGCAAACCTCAACATTAATATGACAATCGAATATTCTTGAAAGGTGCGGATTGTAAGGAACGACATCCCTATTATCAACTTGGTGTCCCCTAACAATATAAACTTTACCATTATTCCGACGACGGTAAATGAGATAACTATCTTGATCCATTGTTGTTTCATTTGCCCAAACCCTTGGATACCTCTTCGTACATTTGCCATTTTCCGTGCAAATAGATTTTGGATTTCGAATGCCGCATGGCCCATGAATCATACATTTTTTTACAGTCTGAAAAAGCTCTGGTTCTTCTACTTGATCTGGGAATTCTGCACATACTATTCGATCCACTTGATCACATGTTCGAATTTTATGTGGCCCTTCAAGAAAAATAAGCAAGTGCATGTGTGACAATCTTCTTTTTTGATACTCAATTGTGAAAACATGGGCAACCTTTTTTCCAAAAACTTGTGTTTTTTCAATATCTTTCATCAAAGCATTCCTCTTTTGTTGGAAAACACGGGCAATTAAGTCTGGGCGATTACTTGGCTTTTGATTTTGAAGTAAGGCTGAAGTCACTTCATTCCAATGAGGATTTGCAGTCATAGTTAGAAAAACATCTGGATGATGGTTGTGATGCGTTATAGCCATTGAATCTTGAAATATTTCAAACATATGCCTTGGTCCACCGATGAATGAAGAAGGTAAAACTATTCGCCTACCTATTTGATCAGGTCCCAACCCGTCAAATGATACGTCGGTAAGGTTTTGATATAGTTCAGCACGTAGATTTGACTGATTAAGTTTGTAGTAATTCAATCGATTTTGCTCTGTTGCAGCCTAAGCATCAACCAAGAATTCTTGGAATAAATTTCCACCCCTTAGAATCGATGAGTACTCAGTCGGTCGTTCAAACAATCGATAACTATAAAATTACATCTGAGTTAACCGATCATCTGTATGTTGACCATTTAACACATCCCACTGTCTAAATCCAAGTTCTCATCCAAGCTCACCAAAAGGAAAGAATAGAACATAATGCAACGGTAAATATGCAGGATGACATTAATTAATTCTCAATAATTCGTTACCTGCCCTTAAGTGTAGAACAATGTCTCTCATACCGCCAAAATGAGTTCCGTCCCCTGGTAATATGACTGCAACCTCATCCGTCGTAGGCAAATTGTACTGTCGTCGATCTGCACTTGAATTGTATTGAAGAATTGCAGGCAACGTTTGAAAATTCAAATCCAGTTGATTTAGAATTGCGTGAGCCTGCCGAAACTTATTCGTGAATGCATTGTATTGCAACAAACTATCTTGAATAATTTGTAGAACATCACTTCTCAAAGAAAGATTTCTGCGACATCTAATACTATGAGCGTGCGCTGGATCATAAATATACAATTGGGCGTAAATAGGATCTTGTCCGTCTTCAGGAATTAATGATCCTGTTCGATGGCGTAGTTCACCATGAATAGTAAATGATGTTGGACCTCTTCCAGTAAATACTCTTTGATCCAATCTAGCTCCAAGGCTTGTAAAAGCATTTGTTGCATTATACTCTCGAATGTGATGACGGAATGATATAGATCTTTCATCTATCCCATCAAATAACGCTTTGATTTGTAGAGGTGGCATTGTGAGCAAAGGTAATCTAACCTTACCTTGTAAGCAACATGTTCCAAATAAAGGACGTGTTGTTGTTGATTTGGACAATCTTTCGTCCATCCAATGCAAAGCAGAACGATAAGTGCATACGACATCCATTTTACCTAGACAATGACGTTTCGATGTTGTATTATCCAAATGACTAATTGGTATATTTTGCAAGTCATCATTGGCTTGGCTTTCATCAAAACATTCACCCGCAGATGTTGGCCTACACCAAAGGAGAAAATAATTCTTAATCCTAACAACTTAAATGATCTAGGAAGAGAGGATAATTTTACCATATATGATCGGAATCTAAGACATTTGGTTGCAATTCCAATCTATTACGTTTTCTTCCCGTTCGTTGTGCAGGAGCAACGTTCGATATGTTCTGAGTGGTTATCGTCAAATAATTATTAACATAGTCAAAGTAAATGTAATGCACATTAATTTAGATAATTAACTGGATCACACCTGTTCATTTTGCAAAATTGTCTCTTCATCGATAATGGGCATAGGAGATAAGTTTGTATTTGTAGCATGTTCAGTATCCACAGTCATGGGTCATTGCAGATCTTCAGTCATAAATCCACCATTTGTACGACACAAAAACTGATGACTAATTCTCTCACGTTGTCTTCTCGCTCGTTGTGCTAGTGCAGCTTTTGATACGATCTATAGCAATACAAATATCATTTGTTCGAATTTAACTATAGCAAGATATAGTTAAAGAGTAGGCGACACACCTGTTCATCTTGAATCATTTCGGCATCCACCATTGGTGTATCAGTTAGATCATTATTAATGTCCACGACCGTTAGCAGTTGTGGAACATGTATGATGGATGGGCCAGTTGCAAGCTCAGTATGACATTCTCTCTCTCTCTCCCTTCGAGCTTGTTGTGGATGGCAGCTTTTGATATGTTCTATGATCATTGGCCATGCAATTAAGTTGGTGAAAAATTATTTTACGATTTGGTCAAACAAACGAAAGAAAGATTACACACCTGTTCACATTGCACAACGGAGTGTATGCGTACTCTCTTTTTATGAGCTTGTTCGACTCTTTCTCGTTCCCTTCTTTTTTTTTGGGCCAAGGAGGCGGTTGATACGTTCTAGAGATATGAAAAAAACGAACGACATGTTTAATTTTTTATCTATGTTGAAGTGTATTTCAAGTGTTTAAATGTTTTAGAGAACGATCATGAAAACTATAGATTTACATTATTGACGTAATAATGGTGTATGAAATTAGATTTAAACATGTTCAATCAATAAAAGCTGTAAAGGTAGTTTGATAACTAAAATATTCATACCAAATTGAGAAGAACGTTCTCTTTTCCTTTCTCATTTCCTTTGCAATTTGCATCTTTATTTTGCATGGCTATTCCGTTATCCTTAAAAGAATGAACCGTAGAATCGCAAAGATATAAAAAAAAGATTTAAAGCAATTATATATTTTTAACAGTGTTTGATTTCTTTTAGGATAGAAAGCTATAATATATAAGATAGATGATAAAAAAAACAACTTCAAGCAAACTTTCAAGGAAAAAAAAAATTAATTAACTTCGTCATTGCCAATTTGGACCAAAAATTGAAATAAAACCAAATAAAAAAAATGGACAATTGAAAAATAAAAAAATGAACAATTGAAAAACGAAAACTAATATAACAATATTCATAATCCAACACATTCATGGAGATTAAGATAAAATAAATCATTAATCTTATATTGGTCAGTAATGCAGGTAAATTAAGATATTTTTCAGAGCTAGAGTAAAGAAAATAATCAAACGATTGATAGATTTGGTAAAAAAAATATTGATGTAGAACCGTAAAAAGCCATAAATTAGCCGTTACCTTTCGATGGCAGAAGAAGAAATCAACCGTTTCGTTACCTTTTGAAAGAGTCAATATTCATAATCTAACACATTCATAGAGATTAAGATAAAACAAATCAGTCCTATATTCCAACAGAAATAAAGATAATATTGGTAACTAATGCAGGTAAATTAAGATATCTTTCAAAAGTAAGAACAAAGAAAAGAATCAAATGATTGACAGATTTAGTAGATAAACATTGATGTAAAACCCTAGGAAGCAGTAAATTAGCCATTACCTTTCGATGGCGGAAGAAATCATTCGTTACCTTTCAATGGCGGAAATTAGCCGTTACCTTTTGAAAATTGATTTACAGAGAAACCATTGGGAAAAATGGCCATCAACCTATCCTTGAATGATTCAAACCAAATTACAAATAGTTTACACACAAATATAGCGAAAGATTCAAACCAAATTACAAATGATCAACGAAATGGAATGCAAACTAAAACAGTGAACTGAGAGAAAAAACCAAATTTGAAGTAAACCAACGCAATGGACTCGAAGAAATTCAGGTAGAACAGTATGTTAGTATGGTCACTGCACAATATAAACGAAATAAATCCAGGTAGGAGAGACAATGAATCTAGAGAAAAAAAAAAAAAAAAGAGAGAAAGAGATAAACATACCGTTCTATCTGAGTCGACTCAATCTAGACGGCGAGGAGGTGAAGGATATAGACCAAGTAAACCAAATAAATCCAGGTAGGAGAGGCGATGAATCTAGGGGAAAAAAAAAGAGATAAACATATTGCTCTATTTCTGTTATATTTCACGGCGAAGAGGTGAAGGATAAACATATTGTTCTATTTCTATTCCAAAATTGATTTCAATTTGAAACCCAAAATCAACGGTGATTTCAAAAACAAAACTAATTCAATTTCAAAATAAAAAAGTAATTGAAAATCAAAACTAAAAAAGATAAATAAAAAGAAAAAATAAACCAAGACAGAAAAACAGAGAATGAATAATTAAAAATAAAAGACAATATTTTGCAAACTATTTCTCAAAAGGACAGAAATATCTCTTACATATCAACTAAAAGAAAAATGCGAGACTAATCTTCATTAAGAAGTGTAACAATGATTCTCTCTCTCTCTACAGGAGTAGTTTTTTTCGCCAAATAAGAAGTGTAACAATGATTCTATTCTTGTTCAATGATTCTATTCTTGTTCAAGATAGCTAATCAATCCACTTTAAACATGCTTTTGTTTTCCAAATAATCATTGTTACCTCTGTCTACTCTCTCTCTAGCTACACACTCTCTTTCTCTCTAAAGCAAAGGCACGTGAATGAGTGTATATTATATATTTCTCGCGACGGTGAAGGTTTCGGCGATCGATCGACGGTGGTAGAGCTAGGTCGGTTGAGAGATTCAACAACCACCAATGAACCACAATCGACCCTCGCCGTGCAGACAATCGACCATCACCGTTTCTATTTCAAAATTGATTTCAATTTGAAGCATACTTTTCTATTTTTGTTCCAAAATTGATTTCAATTTCAAACCCAAAACTAATTCAATTTAGGGCATCGGTGAAGGTTTCGGCAATTGATCGACGGTGGTAGGGCTAGGTCGATTGGGAGATTCAACAACCACCAATGAACTAATTTCAAGCATACTTTTCTATTTCTGTTCCAAAATTGATTTCAATTTTAAACCCAAAACTAATTCAATTTAGGGCGACGGTGAAGGTTTCGGCGATCGATCGACGGTGGTAGGGCTAGGTCGGTTGGGAGATTCAACAACCACCAATGAACCACGATCGACCCTCGCCGTACAGACAATCGACCATCACCGTCTTCTGTTCTATTTCTGTTCCAAAATTGATTTCAATTTCAAGCATACTTTTCTATTTCTATTCCAAAATTGATTTCAATTTCAAACCCAAAACTAATTCAATTTAGGGCGACGGTGAAGGTTTCGGAGATCGATCGACGGTGGTAGGGCTAGGTCGGTTGGGGGATTCAACAACCACCAATGAACTACAATTGACCCTCACCGTGCAGACAATCGACCATCACCTTCGTTTGTTCTATTTTTGTTCCAATATTCAAACCCAAAACTAATTCAAATTGAGTTCTGTTCCAATCAGGATTTAAATAGTGATTTGAAAACCCAAAATCGGGAGATTGAAAACCCAAAATCTGTTCCAAAACTAATACTCAAATACAAACCTAATTCTTCAATCTCAATCAATCGCAGTGTTCTGTTCCAAGAGAGATTGAAAACCCAAAATCTGTTCCAAAACTATTACTCAAATACAAACTAATTCAACAACCAGATTGGTTGGGAGATTAAAACCCAAAATCAACGGTGCTAGGGCTAGATTCAACAACCAAATCGGTTCCCAAATAGAAGAATAGAGCGAGAGATGTACCTAGATCGGTTAGTTCAGGCGATGGAATTGGCGGCTCTTCAATCTCAATCGATCGTCGTGTTCTGTTCCAAAATTGATTTGGAAACCCAAAATAAACGGTGCTAGGGCTAGATTCAACAACCAAATCGGTTCCCAAATAGAAGAATAGAGCGAGAGATGTATCTAGATCGGTTGGTTCAAGCGATGGAACTGGCCGCGGCGGCGATCTTCGACGTGGCGGAGAAATGGCGAATGGCGACGATCTCAGTAGTGTCTGATGGTGACGGAGCGGAGCACCAGTTTGTAGAGAGAGAGAGAGAGAGCGCGAGTGAGAGAGAGCGGAGCACAGGTCTGTAGAGAGAGAGCGTGACTGATAAGGAGAACCGGTTTGGAGAGAGAGAGAGAGAGCGAAAAATGTCTGTAGAGTGAGCTAAAGGCCAATTAATTATGAACGCTAATTTTTGTCTTCATCAAAAACAAAAAAGTAGACACTATATCACTTTGTTGTAAATTAATAATTAACAATAAAATTGTCAATTATATCATATATCCTGGATCGAAAACACAAACAGATATTATCAAACTCTACCATAATCAGTATAAATATTGATGGATAATTTTGACTTTTTAAAGTTTGATCATTTACTTTAACAAAAATTGCAACACTTGCACTTCAATTTAAAACATGCAGACATAAGTGATTACAAAAATAACACATAAAATGCAATTATTTTGATAATTTAAGTGCCAACATCCTTAAAAAAAAAGAAAAAAAATAACAAAAAAATCAAGGTGGAGATAATGGTAAAAGTCACCTCTCTCAATCTTAGCGTGATAGGATCCGAGGCAACCTATTTTAAAAAAGTAAAAAAAATAATAATTATTTTTTACCCGCTCTTACTTTGATCTTGTTTCATTTTTAACCCTTCAACTCTAAAAAAAACTACACATCAACTCTAAAATAATAAAATTGTCAATTATCTCATATATCCTAGATTGAAAACGCAATCAGATATTATCAAACTCTACCATAATCAGTATAAATATTAATGGATAATTTTGACTTTTTAAAGTTTGATCATTTACTTTAACAAAAATTGCAACACTTGCACTTCAATTTAAAACATGCAGACATAAGTGATTACAAAAATAACACATAAAATGCAAAACTACACATCACCTCTTTCAACTCTTTGAAACTCGCACTTTCGTGCACAAAAAAAAAAAAAATCAAAAAATTGAGAGGAAAGCAAAACTATTTGTGTGAATTTTATAAATCTTCATTAGATTGTTTTATTCTGTACCTGAAATCAAAATCTATGATATAAATCACAAATTATATTGTCAAGATCTTGAAAGAGATTCATCGAGAGAATTGTGAAAGTGATGCAGACAGATTATGACATAGAGATATAAAATAAAACTAATTATATTGTCAAGACAAATCAAACTAATTTAAGTTTAAAAGTGGAAAAAAATTACCGAAAATCAATAGATCGAAGCTGCGGATCTTCACCTGCAAAAAAAAAAAAAAAAAAAAAAAAAAACATTCAAATTAAGTACCTAGATCAATTCCCAAATAGAAGGTTAAAAATACATTCAAAATCAGTTTCTCGCGACGGTGAAGGTTTGCAATCGACCATCGCCGTGCAGACCCTCGTTGTCCAAAATTGATTTCTATTTCTGTTCTCCAATCAATTCCCAAATAGAAGAAGAGTGCGAGAGACGTACCTAGAGAGGCCCCGTGGTGGTTGTGGCCTTCGAAGAGGAGAGAGAGAATGGCGCCGTGGTGGTTGGTTCAGGCGATGGAACTGGCGTTGATGCGGTGGTGCCGGCAGCGGTGGTCTTCGGCGTGGCAGAGAAACAACGATGGCGAGTGGCGATGGTGACAATCTCAGTAGGATCTTCACCTGCAAAAAAAAAAAAAAAAAAAAAAAAAACATTCAAATTAAGTATAAAGTCCTAATTATGCCAAAACATCAGTTTCTCGCGACGGTGAAGGTTTGCAATCGACCATCGCCGTGCAGACCCTCGCCGTCCAAAATTGATTTCTATTTATGTTCTCCAATCGAAGAGGCGTACCTAGATCAGTTCCCAAATAGAAGAAGAGAGCGAGAGATGTACCTAGAGAGGCCCCGTGGTGGTTGTGGCCTTTGAAGAGGAGAGAGAGAGTGGCACCGTGGTAGTTGGTTCAAGCGATGGAACTGGCGTCAATGCGGTAATGCCGGCAGCGATGGTCTTCGGTGTGGCAGAGAAACGACGACGGCGAGTGGCGATGGCGACGATCTCAGTAGCGTCTGCAGGAGAGTCGTCGGCGATGGCGACGGGGCGAAGAAACGGTGAAGATTTGGGAAGCGAGAGGGAGAGAGTGAAACCCAAATCTGAGAGAGAGAGAGAGAGAGAGCGCCAGGTCTGAGACAGAGGAGAGAGCGGGAGTAATGAGGAGCAGAGGTCTATAGAGGGAGAGAGAGAGAGAACGTGAGTGGATTGATCTAAGCCCTTAGATCAAAAGTCATCTAAGGCCAAAAATGTCTCTTGGTTGATAATGTATCTCAGCCCTTGGATATGAGATCCAAGGGCCACAAATCTCTCCCGCCCAAAAATGTCTTTGACACTGTAGCACACATTTTCAATTTAGGATCTAATTTATATTATATATATATATATATATATATATATATATATATATATATATATATATATATATATATATATATTGTTAAAACAGAGAAGATAGATAGGAGAATTCAATTTTCATTTCATCATTTTTCTTTGATAATATTTACATCAATATATATAGATACAAAATTATTCCAATATATATTTAAGAGGTTGGTTGAGAAATCACATTAAATATGGAGTTGGGGAAGGTGAGCATTGAATATGGTGGATGAGCATTTAATATGGTGGTTTGGAGAAGATAACTATTAATGAACTCATTAATGGTGGACTCACGCCAACACTCCCCCTCAAGTTGGTGCATATAGATCTCGGATGCCCAATTTACCAAGTGAGTTGTAGAAGCTTCTGCTACTTACAGCTTTTGTAAATATATCTGCTAATCGGTCTTCAGATTTAACAAATGAGAATCGAATTATCTTGGCCTCAAGATTTTGTTTGATGAAGTGTCGGTCTACTTCCACGTGTTTGGTTCGATCGTGTTGCACTGGATTATTAGAAATGTCAATTGCAGCCCTATTATCACAGAATAGGTCCATCTCGCAGCCAGGAGCAAAGCCAATCTCAGTTAATAGTCTTCGAAGCCATAGAAGTTCATAAAGGCCCTTAGCCATCCTGCGAAACTCGGCTTCAGCACTTGATAATGCTACCACCTTTTGCTTTTTTACTTCTCCATGTAACTAGGTTACCTCCAACAAATGTAAAATAGCCTGAGGTGGATTTTCTATTGGAAATATTTTCTGCCCAGTCAGCATCTGTGTAACCTTCCACCCGTAGATTATTATTTCTCGTAAACATAAGTCCTTTTCCGGGGAAAGACTTCAGGTATCGGAGAATCTGAATTACCGCATTCATATGATCTTCACTTGGACAGTGCATGAATTGACTTACTACACTCACTGCATATGCGATGCCAGGTCACGTATGAGAAAGATAAATAAGTTTTCCAACTATTCTCTAGTACCTTCATTTGTCAGTTGACACTTGTCCTGAGTATTCCCCAAGCTTGTAATTTTGGATTATTAGTGTATCTGTAGGCTTACAATCCAGTAATCCAACTTCTGATAATAAATCTAAGATATATTTTCATTGGGAAAGGAATATGCCTTGTTTTGACTTAGCAACTTCAATTCCCAGAAAATATTTGAGTTCTCCTAAACTTTTCATCTCAAAATCTGTTGTCAATTGCTCTTGAAGCCTTGCTATTTCCTTTGGGTCATCTCCTATAATGATTATATCATCTACATAGACTATCAAAGTTGTTATCTTACCCTGGTAATGCTTTAGGAATAACGTATGGTCTGAGTTGCTTTGTTGATAGACATATTTCTTCATTGCCGAGTTCAAACGTCCAAACCACACTCTAGGAGATTGTTTTAAGCCATACAAAGTTCGTTGTAACTTGCACACAATCTTAGATTTAGAGTTTGCAGTAAATCCTGGAGGGATATCCATATAGATTTCTTCTTCAAGATCTCCATGAAGAAAGGCATTTTTAACGTCAAACTGGTGCAATGGCCAATCAAGATTTGCTGCAAGAGATAGTAGAACCCTGACAGTACTCAACTTGGCCACAAGTGAGAATGTTTCTTGATAGTCTACGCCTTAGGTTTGCGTATAGCCCTTTGCCACCAGTCTTGCTTTGTACCTTTCAACGGATCCATCGGCTTTGTTCTTGATGGAGAATACACACTTACACCCCACTGTTTTTTTACCTTCTGGTTGGGGAACAAGAGTCCATGTCTCATTTTTAAGCAACGCCTTCATTTTTTCCTTCATAGTTTTGACCCACCTAGGGTCTTCTATAGCCTCTTCAACATTTGTGGGAATATGATGCGAGGAAAGTTCATTTACACAATTTTTGAAGGGTTCAGACAGCTTCTTTGTAGACACATAATTGGCAATTTGATATCTTGATCTGTGGTTCTTCAGTTCTGGAGAATATCTGTTCGGCGGTTTGTCCCAATTGTGCCTGAAAGGTAATTCATAGCCAACAGGAGTATCTACGTTAGTAGAAATGGTAGGAGAGTTGGGGGGGGGGGGTACTGCTATTTCAGCTTCTAGAGATGTCGGCACTGGATCTGGAGTCGGCTCCTCAATGGTCGATTGAGGAGCAGCTGGTGTTGTCTCAGCGTCCTTGAACCAGTCGAAAGTCAACCAATTCAACTCTTCTTCTTCTCGTGTCTCCCCCTGAAGAGAAGAATTGGATGTGGCAGGAGAGTAGAAAGTGTCAGATTCAAGAAATGTGGCATCCATAGTCACATAGGTGTACCAAGTAGTTGGGTCGTAGCATCGGTACCTTTTTTGGTATACAGCATATCCCAAAAAAAGACAACGAATAGCACATGGATCAAGTTTCGTGCGTTGGTTCTTGTGGAGGTGAACAAACGCAACACACCCAAAGACACGAGGCAAAAGTATCAATACTGTGGGTAGTGACACATAGGTTGACAAGGCCTGTACTGGAGTCTTGAACCCAAGAACTTTTGAAGGCATGAGGTTAATGAGATGGACAGCCGTGGCAACAACATCAGCCAAGTGGTGACTTCGTACATGAGCTCCAAGTAATAGTGCTCGAGCAGTTTCTAGAATGTGACGATTCTTGCGCTCGGCTACACCATTTTGTTGTTGAGTCTAGGGACATGAGGTCTCATGGATTAGTCCATGGTGTTGGAAATAACCACAGAGCTCTTGATGATTAACATACTCTCCACCATTATCGGATCTAAGAATGCGAATCTTAGCAGAAAACTGAGTTTGAATCATTGTATGAAATGATTGAAACACCCGAGAAACTTTATTTTTATGTTTCAACCGATAAAGTCAAGTCATTCGAGTACCATCATCAATGAATATCACAAACCAGCAGACACCAGATATAGTAGATTTTGGGGAAGAACCCCACACGTCAGAGTGAATCAGAGTAAAATGAACATCACTTTTATTCATACTCAATGGGTAAGTGGCTCGATGACTTTTAGCTAGAATGCAAGTCTCACATTTGAAATCTACATTTGACAAGCCTGAAAATAAATCAGGAAGCACATGTTGAAGATATCCAAACAACGGATGGCCTAACCGACGGTGCCAAAGCAAAATTTGTTCTACTCTGAGGTTGCTTGGGCGGCGAATGTGGTGTGCTCGGCTGATACTGAAATCTTCCACATAATAGAGCCCCATCTCCGTGTTCCACACCCAATTATCTCCTTAGTGAGAATGTCTCGAATAAGACAAAACGCAGGATAAATGAGCACAATACAATTCAAATCTTTAGTAACTTGACTCACAGATAGTAACTTGTGAGAGAGAGAAGGCACTAGTAAAGTATTAGGTAATGGTAGGGTTGGTGACAACATTTCAGTCCCAGTCCCTGTTACCAAAGAGGTGCCTCCATTAGCATTAACAATGCTAGCTCGCCGGGGATGGGAGGTCTGAGAAAAATTATTTGCATCAAATGTCATATGGTCTGTTGCTCCGGAATCAATTATCTAAGTATTGTGATCAACATCCCGATTAGAACCAAGTAGAGCATTACCTGGGTCAACGTTTGGACTATCAGCTGCAGCCACCGCAGCCATGCCAGTACTATTATTATTCCCACTTCCATCATGGTGCTTTCGAGCTTGGAGTTCGTGCCACCAATCGGGATACCCGTGAAACTTGAAACAGGCCTCACGCGTATGCTTTGTACTCCCACAGTGAGAGCATTTAGTGCCATCAGAGATGGCTCGGGATCTGGAGTTATAACCGGGTTTGCCACCATGAAAAGAGAGAGACCTGGAGGATGTTTGTGGCTGCGAGCCATGTTTGAGACTTTTAGACGCCAAACCAGCTCCTGGTATATCATTGGGACTACTCGTCGTCATCATCGTTTGACGAAGAGCTTCTCTCCTGACGTGCGCATAGGCTTGCTCGACTGTTGGAAATAGTTTTATCTGCAAAACATCACTCCTGATATGGTCTAGGCAGTCATCGAGACCATCCAAGAATACATATACTCGATCTTCCTAAATTAGGGTATTGTAGTGTTGAATATCATTTGGGCATTCCATCGGGTTTGGACGACGGAAATCGATTTCACGCCAGAGGCCTTGAAGATCATTGTAGAATTTTTCAAGAGAACCACCAGCTTATTTGAGGCGGGTCACTTATCGCCAGAGGTCATACACCTGGGAGGTGTCGTTGCTATCAAAGTATGTAGTAGCAATTGCATCCCACACCAACTTGGTTGTTGGGAAGCGAATGAAGTTACTGATAAGAGAGGAGTCCATGGAATTAATCAACCATCCTTTAACAATAGCGTTGTTAGTGCGCCATCGTTGAAAGGTAGGGTCCGTCGAAGGAGGTTGGGGTAGATTGTCGTTTATATATCCCAGTTTGTCTTTGCCTGAGATGTACATCTCGACCACCTGGGACCAAAGAGCATAGTTGGTGTCATCCAACTTGATGCCGATCGATGCAGTAGTACTATCAGAAGTTTGGGTTGGGGTTGAAGTTTTGCTTAAAACTTCAACCATTTTTGTGGTCAATTCAGCTAGGATGGATGAAGATGGAGATTCATCAATATGGGAGTCTGTATAAGCCATCAGGAATTGGTAGTGGAGTGGGCAAAAAAGGTTAAAAATGAATCGGTCTGTATAGTTATAACATGAACTATATTGTAGAAATAATATTTTGCAAAACCGACACCACTGTTGGATTCGGAATACAACAAATATTCAGGAACCAGTCTCAAATTTTCAAAAACCGGTCAAAAAGAGGTTGAACCAGTCCAAGAAACTGAACAGTGGATGAAGAAACTTACAAATCTGAGAGAAAAAATGGGTTTGGATTTGGCTCTGATGCCATGTTAAAACAGAGAAAATAGATAGGAGAATTCAATTTTCATTTCATCTTTTTTTTTTTGATAATATTTACATCAATATATATAGATACAAAACTATTCAAATCTATATTTAAGAGGTTGGTTGGGAAATCACATTAAATATGGAGTTGGGAAAAATGAGCATTGAATATGGTGAATGAACATTTAATATGGTGGTTCAGAGAAGATGACTATTAATGAACTCATTAATGATGGACTCACGCCAACATATATATATATATATATAAAATTTATTTTTAGCTAATATTGGCTCCACCTAGAAATTTATTAGAATTACATTTAAAATCAATTTAAATACTCACAAAAATTACAAAATAAATATCAATAAGAACATGACAAAATGCATTTACAAACATTACATAAACGAGTATATTTAAGAATTAATTTGAAGAGATTTTTTCACTTTGCACCCTTAAAGATTTAGAGAGATTTCACTTTAGCATCTACTCTTTTAATTTGAACACGTAGGTGATTTTTATCTAAATCGTTAATTTCATTATATTTTTTATTTTTTTTTGGAAATCACCCAATTGGACAATTTTTATACTTGAGATGTGGGTGATTTTTATCAAAAACAATGACGGTATTAACGATTTGGACTCACTTGACACGATTTGAGTACTTTAAGGTTTAACATGTTCAAATGGAAAGACCAAGAGCTAAAATTAGGTTTTTCTGACACTTTGGGGTAGAAAGTGCAAAAACCTCTAATTTGAATATGGCTTTACAAATTTATACTTTCTTGTTTTTAATTTTAATTTTAAGCCTTCAATTTTTTAATAGTTGCCGTCCAAAATAAAAAATTCGGGGTCTCAGTGAGACCTATTCAATACTTCAAGGGTGGAAAGTGTATTGTTCTCCACAATGGCACAAGAGCAATCCCAACAATCGGTAAACCCACAGCTCCGACAAGTCTTAGTCCTCCGTCCGCCGCCGCCGGTATTCACCGTTTTCCGAGAACAATTCTCCGAGAAATTCGAAATCCTCGCAGCTTACGAGTCTCCTCTCCCCACGGAGCTCTTCCTGCAGACCCACGCGCAGTCAGTGAAGGCAGTCTTGTGCTACGGGAAGAGTCCGATCACCTCCGATATAATCCGTCGGCTTCCTTGCCTTGAGTTCATTGTCACCGCGAGCGCCGGGGTCAACCACATAGACTTTGAGGAATGCCGGCGTCGCGGAATCCGCGTCGCGAACGCTGGGACTGTCTTCTCCGAAGACGTCGCCGACTTGGCCGTCGGGCTGTTGATTGATGTTCTGAGAAGAATTACCGCCGGCGATCGATTCGTTAGATCTGGACTTTGGACCGTCGACGGAGACTATCCTCTTGGTTCCAGGGTAACCTTTCTGGCCTTCAGCTTTGCTTATCAAATTTCTGTCCAAATTCAAGTCTCCCATTCCAACAAATCATCTTCCTGCAAATTTCCTCGATTTGTGCATCAAATTACGGCATTTCAGTTTTTCTGATCCAATACTTAACATACTGTGTTGAACTTCTTCAATTATTTTAAATTTAATTAGAAGTAAAATGAATCATTTTTGCCATGTAGTTCCATCTTTGTTGACTTCACCTCAAGAATTAGTTAATTCAACTCATGTACTTCTGACCTCGTGAACAACATTTGCAAAACTTAGGAAAATACTTGGGATATCGTCTGGCGCGAGAATAAGTTAATCAGGAATTGAATGGAATTAGAATTTTGTATAGGACTCTGAAAATCTCTATATTTATAGACTGAAATCATACTTGAATTCTTTTATTTTCGCTATATTCTAACTGATCAACGTCACTAAGATCTTATTGATATCTGATTTACTTATACTCGCTATGTTCTAACTAATCAATGTCACTAAGATCTTACTAAAACCATACCTGAATTTCCTTATTCTCGCTATATTCTAACTGATTAACGTCACCAAGATCTTACTGAAACCATACATGAAATTTCTTATTCTCGCTATTTTCTAACTAATCAACGTCACTAAGATCTTACTGATATCTAATTTACTTATGAATATCTCAAACAATATTTATGGATCTTATTTCCTAATTCTCGCTATATTTTTACTAATCAACGTCACTAAAATCTTACTGAAACCATACATGAATTTTTTTTATTCTCGTTATATTCTAACTGATCAACGTCACTAAGATCTTATTAATATCTTATTTACTTATGAACATCGCAAACAATCAACCAGTATTCATGGACCTTATTTCCGTATTCTCGCTATATTCTAACTGATCAACCTCATTAAGATCTTACTGATATTTAATTTACTTGTACTCGCTATATTCTAACTGATCAACGTCATTAAGATCTTACTGAAACCATACCTGAATTTTCTAATTCTCATTATATTCTAACTAATCGTCACTAAAATCTTATTGATATCTGATTTACTTATGAATATCTCAAACAATATTCATGGACCTTATTTCCCTATTCTCGTTGTATTCTAATTGATCAACGTCACTAAGATCTTACTGAAACCATACCTGAATTTCCTTATTCTTGCTATTCTATATGATCAAGGTGACCAAGATCTTACTGATATCTGAATTACTTATAAATACCTCAAACAATATTCATGGGCCTTACTTTTATACTCTATTGTTTCTTCTTTGTGTTAGATAAGTATGGGCATTATTCAGTCTAAGCCCATATTTAATTTTCTCTTATCGGATATAGGCTTGCTCAATTTGCTTGAATTATCCGATATCTAATTACTTAATATTATATATGGGTTTGTCTAGTTCAGGCCCAATATCACTTGTCCACTTTATCTTCTTCATAGATCTTGGATGAAACCATCCTATTTCCATTTTTTTTTTTAAATTAGATATCTAATTACTTAATATTATATATGCGTCTGTCTAGTTCATGCCTACCATCACTTGTCCACTATATCTTCTTTGTAGATCCTGGATGAAACCACCCTCATCATCATTCATAACTTCATCAAAGGTTGATTAAATTATTGATCATCGTGTTTTGATCCTTGAAATCCCACCTCCAAAAGCATATATTTGGCTGAGGTTGAGATGCCCTTCAATGCAAAATTCTACGTGTAATATAGCTAATTTGATCCAGTCTACACAGTTCCTTTGAAATTGAAGCCATGGAATTGAAATTGAGGTTGTGTTTGGGTACACGGAATTGAAGCCATGGAATTGAAATTTGAAATGCACCCATCTTTTTTTTTTTTTTTTTTTTTTTTTTTTACATGTATTCATTTGTAATTCCAATTCCGAGACTCCCATTCTATGAAACCAAATGCTACCTAAATCATATCGATTTTTAGAGAACATTTTTGAAGTAGTTAGATCTAAAGAATTGTCAAAAAGGCACCCCTAGTTCTATTGGATGAACACACACATATATATATTTCAATAAATTTGAGAACTAGAGAGAGAGCATATTAAGTGCTACTTTGCCCAAGCAATAGCTTGTGGTCGTAAGCTGTGTCTCTGAAAATCAGTTTAAAAGTGTTGGTGCAGGAATGAGGTCAAAACACAAATTGGTGTTTGGATGTGGTGTTCGGAAGACTTCACTCTTTTGCTTTCTCTGATTTCACTATTTTAACCCTATTTATTTTATTACATGCCATTTCTTAATTAATTTTCTACATGTATACACACACATATATAAAGCGTATAATTGTAACATTACATTAAGTAAAGTGAATCCCTCCCCCTTCATCTAAACACAACAAAGGAAAGACAATCGCCCTCTCTTCCCCTCAACTTTCCTCTCCTCCATCCAACCGAACTGTAAGTGCTTGTTATTGTTGGTTTCAGTTGAAAGGCAGAAGAGTTGGAATCGTCGGATTGGGAAGCATTGGCATGGAAGTAGCCAAAAGGCTCAGCGCCTTTGGCTGCAATATCTCATACAACTCGAGAAACAAGAAACCGTCTGTCATCTACCCTTTCTACTCGGACATCTATCAACTCTCGTCCAATTGCGACGTCCTCATCATCTGTTGTGAATTAAACGGCCAAACTCGACACATGATCAACAAAGAGGTCATGTCCAAATTGGGGAAAGACGGGATCATAATCAACATTGCTCGTGGAGCCATTATCGATGAGAAAGCGCTGGTGAGGTGTTTGTTGGGAGGAGATATTGCTGGTGCTGGTTTGGATGTGTTTGAAAATGAGCCCAGTGTTCCAAATGAGCTGTTTGGTTTGAACAACGTCGTGATGTTGCCACACAGGGCCGCCTTCACGGAGGAGGCGTTTTTCGAGGCCTCTCGACTTGTGATGGGGAATCTTGAAGCTTTTTTTGCAGGTAAGCCCTTGCTCTCTCCTTATAGCTTTTGAGTTGATTTTTCAATTTGCCTTCTGATTTCTCCATGGCGTTGTTCTATGAAAATTGCAAATAAAGCTAAAATACTTTCTGAAAATCAAAATTTTGTTGTAATATGGAAATATATACCATTTTATTGATTTCATATGTCTAAAGAAGGCCGCATGTGCCTATTCTTGTGAATTATGTGGAAATATGTCTATAATTCATTTGTTTTGGGGAAATGATTTTTTCTTTCTGGTCCTTCAAATTTGGGTGGGAGTGGTCCCTGAAGTTTAGCAATCAAAACATTTGATTCCTAAGGGTGTGTTTGTTTGGGTGGAAAAAGGGATGGATGAAAAAAATGAAAAGAAAAATAGGATGGAAATGAGAAAAAAAACTTGTTTGGTATGGATGAAAAATAGGAAGAAAAAGAAAATAAAAAAGAAAATGCACAATTTTCTAAGCATATTTTTGAGAGGAAAATGAAGAAAAGTAAGGGGGAGTTTTTAAGAGGAGAGGAAAATTACAATTATATGCTTGATAATAAAAATTTTAATTTATTTTTGCAATATATGAGGGTAAAATAGTAAATTATATTAAAGTGAATAATTTTTTTTCGTTTCATTTTTCTTTCCTAACCTAACAACACCAGAGAAAATATTTTTCTTTTCACAATGAATAAAAATATTATCCACTCATTTTTTTATATTTTTTTTCCTTCCAACCAAAAATACCCTAAATTATTAAATTGGTTTAATTGTGATACAAATTCCCTATTTTATCCTTAATTAATTATACATAATTCCCTATGATTTTTTTATTTTACATTTACCTCTTCCTTCTTTCCCCCTTCTTCCCATGTGATAACCATAGCCAGCGCGGCCACCGCGCTATCAGTGACTGCTCCAACGATTCTCCTTTCTTATGTGGAATTATGCTTGTAATTGATTTGTTTTATGAATACATTTGCTTTAGGGAAAATTATATGATCGGACTCTAAAGTTTGCCAAATTACACATTTGATCCCTCAACTTTTACATTTTTTTCAATCCTTCAAAATTAAAAACGTTATTAATGATTTTTGATTAAAAAAACAATGGATTCTACTTGACATTGTGGCCTTCTACTTTATATAAATACTAGCGTATAACTCACGCTTGAAGGCACAGGTGTAAAAAAAAAATTGAACCTCAAATTTTATTTATTTTATATATCATCTGTTTATACAACATTATACACCTATTTAATATTAACAGTTTATTACAAATACAATACAATATGTATCAATAACATTAATACTCATGAATTAATATAATCACAATTAAACATGAGTCAAAATAAAATCACCATGACAAACAAAATACTTCACAATAGAAGAAAAAAAATCTAAAGTGTATTTTTTCCTATACTCTAAGAAAGGAAACAAACATTTTTTTTAATAGTTGAATTCAACTATTACTTCTAGGTTTTTAATAAAAAAAAAAAAAAAAAAAAAAAAAAAAAAAAAAACCTACAAAAAAAGAACTCTAAAAAAAACCTCTTCAAAAAAAAAAAACAACCAAAAAAAATAAAAAAAACTACAAATATTTCATTGCCCCACCCAAATTATGTGTTTAGACACAATGATTAATTGAAATTCAATCACTTGAAAAGAAAAAAAATATATATGCACCAACATTCAACTAAAAAAACAGTTCAAAGGAAAAAAATACAAATTGACCTCACTCTTTTAAAAAATTGCAAATTGACACCCAATTTTAATCAACCACTAATCAACCTTAAAATTTTGCATCCCTTTAAGCATTACATTATGTCACAATTTACAAATATAGCACACAATTACACAATACAATTTTTTAAGGTAATCATTCTTTTTCATGAATTAGTAAAAAATAAAAATAAAATCTCCATAACATGCAAAATACTTTACATTAAAGAAAGGAAAAAAAAATCTAAAAGGTAATTAAAATATTGTTGGGGACAGTGTCATGACATGGACCTCCATACTTTAAAAAAAGAAAAAGAAAAAAAGAAATTAAAAAAAAATCAATTAAATTAGAGCAATGAGGAGGCAATTTTTTTGCGAGCAAACATAATTCACTTCAACAATTCGAGAAATTCATGACACTTGACCGTAGAAATTTTGCAATCCTACGAAAAATGCAATAATGAATTGATAATATAAACGTCTTTGGATCCGACTCCTGCCAGCCACCTCCATCCAGATCCGACCACCGTCGTTCGCCATCCAGATCCGACCATGTGCCGTCGTACGCCGGTCATCGCCATCCAAATCCGACCAAGTTCAACTCAGATTTGGCCAATCCAAACTCAGATCTGGCTGAATTGACGGCGACGGCTACTGCGGCAGATCGGAGAGGCATACATCTATTCAACGACCACCGGCGATGGCGATTGAGCGACGATTGCAAAGGGTGTCTTACCTTCGGTGGATCTGGATAGGTGACGCGATGGCTGCCGAGGGTCCAATAGATCTTCGCAATCCTCGCCGAAGTTGCCGTCCTCGCGAGATAGGAGATGGAGAGAGATTGTGAGAGAAGGGAGAGAGTGAGATAGGTAGTCCATCACCAACGCCATCACCGCTCTCTTCTCCCTCCGAGTTGCGGTGGTGGAGAATAGCGAGAAAGGCCGGAGCAACGGATTGAGATGGGGTGGGGATGGCCACGGCTCGGAGATAGGTCGGAAAGAGAGTGAGATCAGGTGAGATAGAGAGGGCTACGGAGAGAGAGAGAGAGAGATGCTTAAATAGGGTTTGAAGTGAATATAAGACGCAGACATGGAAGGCTAGGTTATAGAGTGAGTGATAGAATTAGGGTGAAAAATGAAAAAATGGTTAATTAAGGAATGATTAATTAAATTTTAATTAGACTAAATTAAGTGAATGCTTTAATTAAACTAATTTCTTGAATTTATACCTCAATCCGTTTTTGTTTCCTTAATCATTAGCATTACACCTTAATCTCATTTGTTTATCCTAGTCAACAAATTAAATTTATCTTAATCAGTATTTGTTTGTCCTAATCATATTTTTATTTATCCTAGTCATAAGTTTGTCATAGTTAGCTAAAATTGTCATGTTTTATATAATAGATTATGAAACATGATATTTTTTTAAATACAAAACTAGTTAAAAAAAAATTGGTATAAATTTGAAGGGGCCTTAAAACTATGGGGGGTAATGAGATAAATAAGTGCAGTTAGAAGATGTAACGCTTGAGAGTTGAGACGCCTCCTGTCAATTTTTTTTTATACCAACGATACCTCCTATATTTTGAATAATATTTAAAGATACCTCTTGTTATATTCCGTTAACAAAATATGTCCTTGCAACATAATAATTTTTAATTTTTTTTTTTTTTTTTTTTTTAATTTTCTACTCTCTCTCTCTATATTTTTTTTTTTTTTCATTTTTCTGCTTTTATTTGTCGTTTTATTTTTATTTCTTTATTTTTGTTATGGTGTTTATAGAAAATTAAAAATAAAAAAATAAAAAAAAAAAAGCTAGAAAATAAAAAGCATAAAATAAAATGAGAAACAAAACAAAAAACAAAAATACTAAATTTTAAAAACAAAATACAGAAAAGAAAAAAAAAATACTTTTTTTTTTGTTAAACCTAATTTTTTTTCTTTTACATTTATTTTAATTTTTTATATGGTGTTTACAGAAAATAACAATAATCAAAAGTAATTTTATTTTATTTTTAAAAAAGGCAGAAAAAAAGAAAAAGAAAAAAAAGTTCCAATTGAAATAATAAAAAATAAAAGAGAGAGGGAGAGAGTGCTGAAAAAAGAACGAAAATAAATAAATAAATACAAAACTTAAAATATAACATTGCAAGTATATTTTTGTTTATAAATTGTGGTAGGGGGTGTCTCGAGTAACCAAATCGAAATAATAAGAGGTATCTTGAATATTATTGAACCTATAAAGAATGCCGTCAATATAAGACCAAACAAGAAAAGGAGTTTTAGGCGTTATCTTGCACTTATAGTAGTTTACTAACCTAGAAACTGAACCTCGTAACCGGTATTTTAGATATATTTTTATTATGTATATTACCCACACTCTTTATTTATTTATTTATTTACATTTTGACCCCTAGTATATACACATGTTATAAGGTTAATCTTAGGATTTTCATAATTTCTTCGGTATTTTTGTTATGTTTTTGCTCATATATAAAAATAACGGTTTGCGGTTTCAATTTTGGTTTTGGTTTTGGTTTTACATAAAATTAAAAAATCTTAACGGTTTTGCGGTTTTGATTTTGGTTTTAGTTTGTTCAATAATGACGGAATTTTCGCAAGAAATTTAAAAGGATAATTCTATATGTACGGCCTTTTTTGATAATTGTACACATCGGTTTTAATATATATATATATATAATTTTAAAATTTCTATATTATCCTTATTAAAAATAATTTCAGAAATTATAATTTTTTACCCTTTTATTTATTAAAAATTTCACTAATAATCCCTTCCCTTGCAACTGTTGCCAACCCCTCACCCCTGTCCCTGTTGTGCCCCTTCACGGGGAGGGAAAAACTAAGAGAGAGGAGAGAGAGAAATCTAGTGCAGGTTGTTGCGCCGACGATCTTATTTGTCAAAGGAAGAAGGAGAAGAATGAAAAGGGAGAAAAATGTTAAAAAAAGGTTAGAAGGATATGAATGTTAGTAATTTGAAGGGTAAAATAAATTTAAAATTGTATTTCTTGTGAAAAAATTTGATTATGCCCTTTTTATTTTTCTTATCACTATTATTTATTCTATATTTTAGGAGCTTTAATGTCAATTTTTTGTACTATGATTGTAATTTGTAATAAAATAAGGTATTGTTTTGATTGTCCTTTTTGTGTCTAGCTTCAAGATAAGGGTTACTCAACAAACTCCGTCTATTAATCTTTACTAGTTTAAACCCGCTTTAAACCCGCGCACTGGTGTGGGCTTATAAAAAAAAAATTATAATAAATTCTTAATATTGAAGCATAAAATATATATTATTTGGTTGTTTGATAGTAATATCTGAGAATGGATGCATAAATTTTATTGAGTAATGACATTTTCTAAATACCGAAAATAAATATAATATTAAAAATTATATAAATAATTATAAAAGTGAAATAATATTTTTTACAAATTAAATTTTACTAATATACTATAAATTAACAAATAAATAACCATAAATTAAAATTATTTTATCAATTTTTGCAAGTCTGGCAAATTCTATTTTAATTAATTTATATTGTGTCTAATTTCTTGTTGGCCGGAATTTTTTCAATCACACTTATTTTTTTAAATAATTTAAAATGTGGAGCAGGAAAACTTAATCATATATTTGTGTATCAAAATTATATAAACCAAAACAAAAAAGAGGAAACAATTGAGTGAGGCCAATCATTGTTAAAAAAAAGTAAGAACTCGCCAAAAGACTCAAAAGAGTCATTATCCAATCTCATTAAAATCTTCTATCCTTCCACTTTTAAATATTAATATTCGATTAATGTTTATCACGAGTTCCTAGAGGATTTTTTTCAATTTTTTAAATAATAGTTTAAAAATAATCTAATAGGTTTTTTTAATTTTTTTTAATATTTTTTATTATTTGATAAAAAATTGTTAAAATACGCTTTGGATCACATGAAATTGAATAAATTTTATATATAATTAATAAATGGAGAGAGAGAGAGAGAGTTTGATTAAATGACTAGAGAGAGAGAAAGAGATGAAAAAATAAGATCACATAGAATTAATGATAATGAAAACAATCATCAACTGAAATATGGATAAATTTCAGTAAAACACATTGTCATTTGAAAAACCTACAATGATATCTCCTGTCATTTGAAAAGTCTTTCTGAAATCCCATTTATTTGATATCAAATATAAAATTACTTATTTTTCTTTTTTACTATACTATTAAAAAATTAATCAAAAGTACCTAATGAAAGAATTGCTCTTATAACCCTCTTAAAATAATATAATTTTGGTCAAGATTGATTTTTGTTTTAAAATTTTGTTTATTTAATACATATTCAACACCATTTTTCAGTACTGTTGGGATAAATTAATGGTTGTCACATTTTCTTTGAGTGTTTAAACAGTGTTTTGATGCTGAATTTTTAAAATTTTAAATTATTATAAGTATTAAATATTATTGATTTATGTAATTATTACATTTTCAATTTTGTTTTTATTACTTTTGGGAATCAAATGATGATTTGTATAGTTTTTTTAGTATTTGAAGAGTATTTTTTGCTGAATTTTCAACCCTCTTATGACATTTAGTTATTATTTATATATCACATATTTGATTTAATTATATTTTTTTTTGAATTGTTTACTACAATTTTTCCATGATACTTTATTTAGTAATAGTTTTATGTAGGTTAAAAAATAGTAGACTTGTGAATTTTCTAATTGTTATTTTCAACTCTTTATTGTGTTTATCATTTTTTAAATTATTTCGTGTATGAAATTGGTTGCATAACAAATAAAATTATTTTTTTATTACTTCTATCAACAAGAAACAAAGAATAAAAAAAGAAAAATTAAATTAACAAAGAATTAAAAAAAAAAAAAATTAAAAAGTCTAGTATAGTGTTTGGTTATTTAATTTAGAAAATTATCTTTTATTTAAAAAGAAAATCTCACGATTTCAAATAAAAAATTATTTAAAATTCATTGAACCCACTGTATTAATAATAAATAACAATTAAGTTCACTCAAATCACTATATTAATGATAACTAATCTCATTTAAATAAAATATTAAAAAGAGAAATTAAGGAGAATCTAGAAAGGATATTTTGTAAGGTCTCTTTCATTCTTAATTGTAGTCTTGCAATTTTAATTTCTTATATAGATTAGATATATCAAGCCAAATTAAAAAGAAAATGACCTAATGTACAAAAAGAAAAAGAAAATTATAAAATTTATTAAAAACAATTAATATAGTAATTAAAACTAAATTTGACCTTTTATTTTATATAAATATTATGAAATAATATTTTTTTAAATAAAAAAATTAGTTTAAAATCGTAGGAATAAATTTGAAGGGGCTTTAAGACTTTTGGTTGTGTTTGGGTAAGGGATTTGAGAGAAGGATATGATTTGTTGAACGGATTTCAAAATTCTTTTTTGACAACTCTCTTATTTGGGTATTTATTAGGAGGAATTTGTAAAATCCCTTATCTAAAAAATAGGTTAAAAAAAGTTATTTTCAAATCATTTTATTTTAGGTGTCATTTGTAAATCCCTTGAAGGAGGGATTCACAAAATCAAACCGCTCTATCTTTGTGATAGCGTCTTCGCTCCTGAGGCCTGTCTTCCCCACTCTCTTCATTGATCTACGCTGCCGTCTTCGGGCTTCTTCGGGGGTTCTAGCGGCTACCTAAGCAGCCAATGACCATGGCCAGATGTGCTCGTATTAGGTAATGAGATAAGTAAGTGCAGTTAGAAGAGGCAACGTAACGTTGAGACGTCTCCTTTCATTTTCTTTTATACTAATGACACCTCCTATATTTTGAATAATACTTAAAAAGATACCTTTTACTATATTTTGTTAACACAAATACCTTTGCAATATAATAATTTTTAACCACCGAGTACGTAGATCAGTTGGTAAGAGGTTGTTCTAGCATAACCAAGGTCCTTGGTTCGAGACTAGGGAATGCAACTGCATTAAAACTCGGTAGGAAGAGTTTTGTCACCCTTGTGATCCGACCCGACTCGATCTGAATTAGTTGAAACCTAATATGGTTATCGGATATCGGATACCAGATAGTTTATAAAAAAAAAAACACACATAACAATGTTTAATTTTTGTGTTTATTTTCATTTTTCTATTGTCTACCCTCTCTCTATATATTTTTTATTTTTCATTTTTTTTGTTTTATATTTTATTTTATAAATTTTATTTTTATGGATAAAATTAAGAATGAAATTATTATAGAGAAGTTAAGAATAACGCTCATCGAAGAGAAGATGAGAGAAAATCGTTTACGGTGGTTTGGACGTGTGCATAGAAGACCCGTAGAAACATTAGTGAGATTTAGTTCAAATACGGGGGACTACTAGAAGGAGAAATAGACCTAAGAAAACTTAGGACAAGATTATTAGAACTGATTTGATAATATTGAACCTGAATGATGGGATGACTTTTGGTTGCTCATTATGGCGTAAATGGATTCATGTAATCGACCCTATTTAAGTGGAAGGCTTAGTGTGTTGTTGGTGTTTTATAAGTTTTATTTTTATTTTTTTAGTTTTTGTGGATGGTGTTTGTAGAAAAAAGAAATAAAAAACTAGAAAATTAAAAAGAGAAACAAAACAGAAAAAGAAAAATACTAAATTTTAAAAACAAAAAGCAGAAAAACAAAAATAAAAATAAAAAATTTAAAATATAACATTGAAAAAATATTTTTATTAATAAAATGTGATAGAAAGTGTCTCAACTAACCGAATTGAAATAATAAGAGATATATCATATATTATTCAACCTTTAAGGAGTCTCATCAACAAAAGACTAAATAACATATATTATTTAGTTATTCTAAATAACGAGTGTTTTAGGCGTAAACTCGCACCTATTGCGAAATCAAACCGCGTTACGAATATTTTAGATATAGTATTATGTATTTTAGACACATGTTATAGGGTTAATTTTAGAATTTTTCATATATTTTTTTTCCAGTTATTTTTGTTATGTTTTTGTTCATATTATATAAAAAAACAACAGTTCGCGGTTTCAGTTTTGGTTTTACTTAAAATCAAACAGTTCGATTTTAAAACCGTTTTCTAAAAAAAATCCGCGCTTTGGTTTTTGTTTTGGTATATGCCTAATGGTTTTGATTTTAGTTTCAAGTGAAACCGAGCCAAAACGGAAGTATTGTCCACAAACAATACACGAATTTTTTTCTTGCATTCAAATTTCAACGGTAGTGTGTATGTATAAAATTTATGACAATGAAAGCAATTTAAGTAGCTTATAGTTTCAATTTTGAATTCAGGTATGACATGATCATCATCTTCTTGTAGATTCAAATGAAGTCTTTGATGAAAGATCGGATCGCCGCCGCCCGCCGTTGATCGATCAAGTCGATCATGTGAAATCCGACTTCGTCGAACCGAGCCTCCACCCTCACCCCTTGCATCATCAACATCCGGACCAACTCCTGTTGTCGTTCGATTAACGGATCCCCCCCAAATCCGATCACCAAACACCTCTTCACCGATCTCACTTTCTCTCGAATCGAAAAATCTTTGAACGGATTACAGTATCTGTGATCTCGATCTGTTCCCGCCGGGAGCGCGAGTTCCCAAAGTGTGTCTTGCACCGGCAACGGGAAGTAATAATCAGTGGCGAGCTTCAGCTCTGTTTTGGTCCTCCGTTTTCCCCCGAAAAATGGTTGATTCAGAATCAACCCCGAAATTTTCATGGGGCTTAGATTTAAGTCGAGGATTTTTAGGGCGGCGTTGAATGCTATGTTGGCGCCGCAGCTCGTGCCGTAGAGGTAGCATCGTGAGAAATCTCCGTAATCTTTTAACCACGGATCGCCGGTTTGATCTAGGGCTTGATTTCTGATCCAATTGATGGCGTCGATCGCGTCGTCGTACTGCGCCGGGAGCTTGCTCTCCGGTGCGAGTCGGTACTCGACGGCTGCGACGATCGCCAGAGCCTCGAGGGCGAGGAGGTTGCATTGGTTGTGGAGGATCGTGTCCGCCACGCTCTGGAGGATCCACCCGCCGCCGTGGAAGTTGATTATGATCGGAAGCCTCGCGGCGCAATTGTCGTTCGACGGAAGCCTCCCCGGTCGGTAGATCCGAATCCAGGTACTCTTGTCGGAGTCGAGGACCACGTCCTTGCTGACAACCGCATGATCCTGGTGGTGGAGCTTTTTCCCCACCAACCCATCCTCCTTCTCCTCCTCCTCCGTCACAGCCGCCGCCACGGCCTCGGTGGGTTTCGCCTTCGGGAAGTTGAGGTGGCGGGTGAGGGAACCGTCGGGGTTGAGAGAGACGTTGAGGTGTTCATAGGGATCGAATTTCGACATTTTTTTTTTTTTAAAAATATTTATTAATTTAGTAGGAATTTAATGGGGGGGAAAATGTGTGTGGATGAATGAGATTTGAAAGGAGATTTTCTTGTTTTTTATATATGCAATTTGGGTTTGTTGGTGATCCATGAAAGTGAAGGATAGTCCTTTCAATTCGGAGGTAACCATAAAAATGAGAGGTCTTTTAATTTCTTACACGTTTTGTTGGTTTATTTTTTCACTCTTTCTGTCTTAAAATCCAAAATTCAATGTGTAGGTAATAGAATGTTGTGCTGTATGAACGACGTACTAAACATAATTGTTGTTTCTGTTTATAATTTTTTTAGGATAATATTTGTGAACAGAAACATTGAACAAACATTTTCTATTTTAATTTTTAAAAATTTGTCTAATACTAACTGAGTTTTAAGAAATTTAAAATGATAATTATTATATGTACACTCTTTTCTTATGACCATGCACATCTATTATACATATATACCCTTATTAAAATTAATTTTTTTTTTATCTTATTATTTATTAAAAGTTTGACTAATAACCTCAATCTCCACCACCGCAACCATTGTCAATCCCCTCTGCTTTGCCCCTTCGCAGGGAAGAGAGAAACTAAGAGAGAGGAGATAGAGAAATTTGACGTCCGCGGCCGTGTTGGCGATGGTATTTGTGGAGGAAAAGAAGAGGGAAACAAGTGTAAAAAAAATTAAAAATTAGAGAAATACGTGTTAGTAATGTTAAGGGTAAAATACTAATTATCTTAAATAATTTTTGTTGATTTTTTAAAAAAATATAGAGGGGAAGCAAAATGGGACATACATTTAGGAACACTTAATTTAAAATTGTATTTCTTGTGAATTTTTTCATTATGCCCTTTTTGTTTTTATTTATTTTATTTTTTAGGAACTTTAATTTCATTTTTTTGTACTATGATTGTAATTTGTAATGAAATCTAAGCAGATAGAGGTTTTTGCACTTTATACTCTGAACTTTTGGAGAAATGTCACTTAAGTTACTATACTTTTAATTTGAATACATTAAACTCTATAGTATTCAAATTGTGTTAAGTCAGTCTAAATCGCTAACGCCGTTATTCAATAACATATCAAATATGGAATCACTCATGTGAGTAAATTCTATCATAAAAAATAACAGAATAACTGACTTGACACGATTTGGATATTCTAGGGTTTAATGTGTTCAAATTGAAAGGACGAGAGATAAAATGAGATTTTTTTTTTGAAACTTTAGGGGTGCAAAGTGCAAAAATCTCAAAGCTGGTACTTTGTTGTCCTTTTTTTTCTGTGTAGCTTTCAAGACAGGAATGTAGATCCACAAGGTTTGCCTCCAATTAAGGGCTACATACAACAAACTCTATTAAATTTCGCAATATTAATAAAATAATAATTTTTTTATTTACTATTTTGTGTTAGATAAGTTATAATTCACTATCTCGGTGTACGATGAATTTCACTGAATGTTTCGGTAGTATTACGAACATGATGGCTAGAAATCAGCGCGCTTAAGCGAAATTTGAAATCAAGATCTTTTAATATTTAAATATTTTTTAAAATATTCATAGTTCTTTTATAAAATAGTTAATATAGCGATTGAACCAAAATTGAATTTTTAGTTCAATAATATTAATAAAAATATTTTTAAAAAAATATGGGTCAAATTGGGCTCCTTGAGCGCTCGCTTTAGCTGCCTTGCCCAAAGACCGACCCTGCCCACAGTATAAGAGAGAGAGAGAGAGGAGTAATTGTACAATACATACATTCAATACAGTCATAGTTGTACTGCAATTAATTAATTAATAACTCTAAACCAATAAGAAATTAATTTTACCACAACAAACACTATATTATAACTAACAAAAATTGACACATGTTAACTCCGCCTTAAAAGTCTGTACAATTTTCGATCTGACTTAGAAAATTAATTCAAAGTGTCAATCATTTATTGGTTTTGAAGTATCACATCAGCATATGCCACATTTTACTCAAATAAACATTGAATATTGTCCTCCTTTTATGGAATATCTAGCATTTTCGGGTGGTCAATGCCCATTCAATTTTGATTCACAATTGTTTTGGGTACAATTTGTTGGAGGCGAGAAATTTTGAACATTAAACCTCTCACTGCTACATAACCCCGTTAAACTACGAGTCTTTTTTTTTTTTTTTTTTTTTTTTTTTTTTTAGACTTGAAAGAATTAACAATACTACATACCCAACATCCCTTGGTTTGAAGTGTTTATATGATCCCACCATGCATCAAACTATTTGTGCTTTACACCTAACAAAATTTTGATAATATATATATATACATACATATATATATATACACACACAGAGAAAACACAACTTTTTCCCAAATTAGGGAAGATTACATTTTCGGTCGATAAAGTAACGGATAAATGTCTATGTGAATCCTGAATTTTTACATGAGCCATCAAAATTTCCATATGTTTCAATTTTATAAAATTAAAAACGTTAATAATTTTGAACAAAAAAATTGGAATATTTTGTCATTTTATTACTCCACTAAACGTAAGACATTTTCTCTTAACATTTCTCTAACAATAAAAATTAAGAGAAAGAACGCTCGTTGTCAACGAAAAATTAGTGGAAAAAAACATCAAGTTTAGTGGAATAATAAAATGAAAAAAATATCACCATAACATGAATCCATTTTCCTTCCAAAATCATTAAAGTAACATTTGTGAACACTAGTTTGTTTAGAGCCTCTCGTTCATTTCTAATTCTGATTTTGAGGCTCCAATTTTTTACAACCAAACACTACCTAACACCATTTTCAATTTTGTGAGTTGAGGGATCAAAATATGCATTTTATCTCCGGATCCACATAGACACCTCCATACTTGAGGACCAAAGATCTAATTCCCTCCCCCCCCCCTTCCCAAATTAATAATACAGACAAAAAAGAGAAAAAAAACACTTTCCTTTATACAAAGTTTAGACGGTGTCAAATAGTGTAGGGTACAAGCTTGATTTCATTCAATATATTTTCAGGACAACTTCCACTTTTGACAAAATGCTTAAATTTTAAAACCAAATAAATTCAAAATAACAGCTAAAAAAAAATGTCGATCAAATTCTTGACTCTAAACATCTCATTCACACGTATTTTCCTCACTGGAGAGGCTTGGCGCCGCCATTTTCTTGAACAGAGTTTACCGGAGTGCTGGTGCCGCTCCTCCTTGCGGCACTGGACTGACCAGTGAAGCTCCTTCCCATGAATTTTCCAGCTTTGCTCAACCCGCTGCCGACTGCTCCAAAGCCACTCCCAACTATTCCTACGCCGGCACCCACCATCCCCACGCCGGAACCGACTAGTGATGCCGCTCCGTCCAAAGCATCCATCGTACTGCCAATAACTCCTGCTTCTTTCAGCTTCTTTCTCTCTTCTAGGATCCTCTTCTCTGTTTCAACAGCTTCCAATTGCTCTTCCTTGTTAAATTGGTGATATAACACCTGAAAACATGAAGGAAAAACAAACCCATATTCAGCAACAAGCTTCGAAAGGCTTTTGCAAGCATTCTAATTAAGTGCTGTTTGATTAATGCTACTGTTTCGTGCTTTTTGTTTCCGTTCCCAGGAAAGTGGGAAAAGAAACTGTTCCTGCATTTTTTTAACAATTTTTTTGGAATTCGAATAGAAACAAGTTTTTGTTTTTTGTATGTTTTCCTATTTCAAGTTTTTTGGAGACAGAGAGAGAGGGAGAGGGCAACACTAAGTCGTGTTTATTTTCTGTTTTTGTTCCCATATTTTTGTTTTTGTTCCCAGTTTCTGTTTCTTTTTCCAGAAAACAGGGCACAAAAAAATATGTCTGTGCTCCGCTCACAGAATTTTAAAACAAATTTCCAGGAAGAAGGAACATAGCAAATTGTTCCCGAACTTCTATTTATAGGAAATAACAAAAATGTTCCCAAATTTCTATTTACGTTCCATGTTTTCCGGAAACAGAAACAGTAAACAAACTCCACCAATCGGATATGAGATGAGTTATTGCTAATGTGAAGCCACATGGTACTAACAATCAACTAATGACAGCCTATATGCAAAGAACAAACCATGGAGAAACCAAACCACGTAATTTTTTGGTCATAAAAGAACATGCAACAATGGCATTAGAATGCTTACCTTAACAGTAAGAGTTCCTCTGTCCTTCTTATCTTTAATTTTAAGCATATCAAGTGATGGTAGCAATCTCAAGTCAAACTCTTTCGGATTCTCGGCTTCTAGATCAATCAGAGGTATCTTTGTTATGCCCAATCGTTTGTCTTGGCCAATGTCTTTATCGAAAACCTGTTCCCAAAAATAAAAAATAAAAATCAAACAATTAGAAACGCTTTCGGAATTTCAAACCTAAAAACAAACTCACTCTCAGATCGATTCAACCACTAATAAAAAAGATATACCTTAGTTATATGTCATCTCTTCAACAAGTTAATAATGAGCATAATGACTTTATCGCTCCCATGGACAGAAGAAACTAGGATTAGCTTTTCCCTTTTCCACTCCCTTTCAACTTCTTTTTAGTTAATATTCAAATATAATTAACAATATCGAAAGGAAAATATATCTATTTTATTTTTTTGGGGGCAAAAATGGTCGTAAAGCATACAAAAAAGAAACTCCAGATATTAAATCTCTTTCTCTTTGAAATTTTGAATATTCGATGGAAACAGAGCCCCACAGCATCCCGCCTGCTGGGATATTATTGTGAGAGACCTTCATTCGATTCTTATTAATGAAAACTTTTGTGTATGTTTGTGGTCAAAACAACGGCGAATCTAGAAAACTAATTGAAGGGGGAGGGCTAAAAAAATTAGAAGTTTATTAGATATTTTTATATATCATGGGGCCTATGTAAAATTTTAAGGGTTTTAATCGATTTTTCGTAAATATATAAGGGTAAAAGTGAAAAATTTCATAAGAAATTGAGGCAATGTTCGAGCCCCCCCACCCCCCCTTCCGCGTGAGGCTTAACATGGCTCCTACCACTGGGTCACAAAAAGTATCATATAGGCAGTTAAAATAGAGGCAGCAAAGAAAGCAGAAAGAAAGTGCGTAGAGATCAAAACCTCCAGAATAAGGGCTTGTGTCTCCTTGTCTTCAGCAATCAACTCATATGTTTCATTCCAAACAGGATTTAGATTGTTATCAACGACCTTTGTTTTGACTTTGAACAGTGGCCGTATATACAAAACCACGTATGGATCAGATTTCCCAATCATTTCCATGTTCTTCAAGTTATTAGCCTTCACTATAGTTACTGTGAGTTTTCCCTGTGGTTTGAGCTCCAAATCACTGCATAACAGACAGAGAGAAGTGATAATTAAAACATAGTCATGTAAGAATGGTCCTTAAAACATTTGAATACAGTCATATCTCTTTTGATTTCGGGAAAATTGCATGTGGTAGGCGAACAGTCCACAACCTTAAAATTTTTGCTCATGCAGTCTGCACACTACAATAATTTTTTGAGAAGTCCAAAATTACAATTTTTTAAAAAATTACAATGACTTTCCTGGGGTGCAGTAACTTGAATTTTGACAGAATTATTAAAATTCACAAAAAACTATCGTACCGAGTGGATTGGGTGAACAGTGAATTACAAAATTTGGGCCCCATAGCAAAAAACGCAAATTTAATTTACCTACATGTTTGTCTATTTCTCAAAAAATTCATCTCCTAATAAATCCTAATCAAATAGGGAAATGTAATGAAATAAAACGCACATACCTTGTATCCACAGGTATACCGCCAATAGGAACTACAATCCTGTGAGGCCATTGTAGCATATCTGTAACAATTGAATCAACAGTATCCTAACCAAAGTGAAGAATACACAATCAGTACATACATAAAGAGAGAACTCAGGAATAGTGAAGCATAATACTTTGATATCATAAGCAAAACTTACATCAATCATATCTGAAAGACCAGGTATGGCTGTTAGACTTCCACCGACGGCCTTCAGAGTATAATCAATCCTTGGCTTTGGCTGATTAAACACATCGCGTTTAGCAATCCCACATAACAACCCAAGTGTAATACATAAGTTGACAATCAAAATACCAGCATGGGCGGAGCCAGAATTTCTAATGAGAAGAGGCACAACAAAAAGATTGGAAAATGAAGAAAAGAAAATATAGTTGCTAGGAAATGTAGAAATTTTAATGGGCCTAATTCACTCTCAAAAGACACCTTGTAAGAGGAGGATTGCCCTTAACTTTATATATAGCTCAGGATCAAGTAACACAAGCGATGTGGGATTCAACATGCCCCCTCACGTGCAAGGTGGACTTTGACAAACCACTGCGAACGGATATCGTGAGGCCCAACACCAATGTTGAATTCAAAACGCCCCCTCATGCGTAGGGTGGACTTTGACAAACCACTGCGAACGGATATCGGGGGGCTCATCATTGATGTGGGATTTAACACGCCCAACATCAAATAAAAGCCTGGCTCTGATACCATGTAGAAATTTTAATAGGCCTAATTCACTCTCAAAAGACGCCTTGTAAGAGGAGGATTGCCCTTAGCTTTATATATAGCTCAGGATCAAGTAACACAAGCGATGTGGGATTCAACAGGAAATTTATATAAATTATGTTAGTGAGTCACCATCAATTTATTAAAAAAATAAACAACTTGCATCATGTTTTGGAGAATTAAAACATTATATATTTAAATCCAAATATATTTATTAAGTTGCCTTGGATATACCTAATTTTTTTTTAATATTAAAAATGAAATTAGTTCAATTAAGAGGGAAAAAAAAAAGGACAAAAAATAATTATAATAAGGTAAAAATATATATATATCAGGATACTTGATATAAATAAAATACTTCAGTAGATACTACATTAAAATCTTAAAATGATATGCACAAAAAATCATCGGATTTCTCGGGATAGCAGTGATTTATCCCAATTGAATGGGTCATCTACCTAAATTTTTTAAGGGTTCTACTGTAATTTTTAAAACTTGCGGGGGGGCATGTGCGCACCCAAGGCACATGCTAGCTCTCTTCCATTTTTCTCTCTTATTTCCATTCATGTTCATCTATGTTCCATAACTACTTACCAACTGCCCAATTTATGTTTCATAACCCCTCTACTCTCAGGATTTCCTCTCTGATTCATGTGACGTGGCAAAAGTTCATGAAAACAATGCCAGGAAAAGAAAATACAACCATTAGAGAACCAGAAATGTCGACAAGATAGAATAGATGTAGCCAATTAAGTCGGTAAAAGATCTTCTTCTTGATTCCATGATTACAGTCTCATTTTCTTCAACGCAACAGTTGAAATTAACCCCAAGTATCCATTTAAAAAGTCATCCTATACACACAAAAAAGAATATTCACCACGTACATGACATCTGCTTAGACATTCATCTACCAAAACATGGCCATTTTGAAGTAACACCTAGACTTTCCTACCATTCAAAATCCTAGTTTTTTAAATATATTTTATGCCGGAAAGGGAAAAGAAAAGAAGTCCTCAAGCGCCAACTGTTTCCAATGTGTAATAACATAGTTGGTTTTCAGCCACCAAAAGAATGAAACCCAAAATAAAGTAATTACAAACAAAAAACAAAGAAAACCCCAAAGAAGGGACGAAGAAAATGATGAAAGCATATTGGCGAATAGAAAAAAACAAAATAAAAAACTAATTGTACCTCAGAGAGTAGAGCAACAACAACAGCAGAGATGCAAGGAATCTCCTCTGCAAGTTGGAAGATAACACGCACAACAGTAAAAACTTGGAGATCCTTCAACTGGAGGGATGCAAAGTGCCAACATTCAAATAAATAGAATCAGAATAACCGAAAGGAATAAATGGCAAATAATGTGCACATGAAGCAACTAGTAGGGCCAATTCACAGAAGTTAGCGAACCAAACATGACCAACCTGAATGGGTATTGAAGCAACTAGTGCAGCTTCAACTGCTAAAATGATGCTTGGATCGCCACCCCATCGGAAATCAATATCCATAGTTATTTGACCTTTATTGAGGCTCTGAACACGGATTCCTGCACGATTCACAAAATTACGTATGCACTTTCTTAAGAATGAACATACTTATAGCTTGGTAGTTTACTTAACAATAACATTTGGTTCTAGGTCAAAGCCTCAGGTATTGTCATATCAAGTCACTATGTTTCATTGGCACAACTAAATAAAACTTTTATGTCTCATAAACAACATATTTAAATTGGATTCATTTTCACATGACGTTAGTTTTACAATGGAAACTTTTATTGGTCGTTAAATTAAATGTAGTGATGTAAATGGAAAATGGGGACCAACCATACAGCATGTACAGTATTTCTGCATCACCTTAAATGCATCAAGACAAAATGGCATGGAAGTCTCCATTGCCCAATCCAGAAAAAAATCACCAAAAGAACCAGGAAAAAGTAAGGACAAAAAGAACCCGAAGCATGTAATGCGGAAGAAAAGAAAACCCCACTTGCCTGTTAAATGTTTTGCTGATTCACTAGCCCCTACCCAATAAAGACTCAACCAAAGTTACAAGGAGTGCAGAATGTAGCAGTCCATGGAATATGTGAAAAAACATATTATTCTAATGGTAAAAAAGTTTGATTCAGAAAATTGACAGTAATGTGTTATTATATAACACAATATTCTGGAAAAGAGTTCGTCCATTCGGAAGGCCGGCGCGGGACGTTGCGCAAGGCGTTTCGACCTCTCTGGGGCGCAAGGCGTAACACCAGCGAAATATATATTTTTATTATTTTGAAACATAAAAATAATTCTAAAAATAACAAAAATGGGGAATATGTAAATTATTCAAGTACATTGTAAAGTATTAGACATGAGAATTAACGTCATTAAAAAATGCAAAAAATTGGAAAATATAATTGTTTAAAGTATTAAAAACGCATAAACTATTGACAACTGAAGAGTAAAATGTAATACATAAACAAAACCAAACAGTGAACTTTCTACCCTAAAAGTCGAGCAATCTTGTCGGACATCTGATAGATTCATAGATTTTGAAGGACTAAGCAAAAAACATAAAATATTTCAGTGTCGATTTTTTTTGAGTCCATTGTTTGATTATTCGCTGCAAAAATCGAAATTCTTAAAATTAGAATGGAGTAGTTCTTCAAATCAATCGGTGGAAGGTTGAAAATTGTTAAACCGTCGCAGCAGAGGTTGAATTTCTTCACATCCAAAGTCGCAATTCTTGAATTGATTGAAGCAGATAGTCTTCATGGATCAATACTAAGAGTTGCAGAGATCAGAAGCTTTGGCTTGTCAAGATGTGGCTGTGAAGTAGGTTTAAAGGTATTTTATAATATTACCATGGTTAGTCATTTAGTTGACCATTATAATTTCTTCATTAACCATGGTAGAAGATAAGATCTTACTTACTGGCGTACGCCTAAAACAGAAGCTACGGCGCGATTTTTACACCTTGTGCGATGCCTAAATAAGTTAAGCATACGCCCCATGGTAGTTGCACCCAAACAGTGCGCCTCTGGGCAATTTCCATGTGCCTCACCCCCAGGCGCACCCCAAAAACGCCCTTCAAAACACTGATCATTAATTTGGCACTTCTTTGGAGCGTTTGGAAGGGAGAGGAATCACTGATATTTTTAAGGAGTAGCTTTATCCTTACATCATTTAAGCAGTCTTTTTTGTATATTTATGCTCTGATTTTAATGGAATTGCTGTCATCCTTTTATATAACTCTTCGTTAAAGAAATTTCTTTACTTATTCGACACGAAAGAAAAAAGGAAGAGATTATAATCCACTTGCCGTTTATCTCCTCATGAACATTTTTGAAAGATTCAAGCATAGATGTTTTGGATCATCAAATTCTAGTTCTGAAGCATAAGTATATGATATCATCCTTCAAACCCTTCCAACAAGCAATGCTAAGGTATTATTAGCATTATACGGTCACTCTGACTCAGTTACACATGCTATAGCTCAGAGTATAGAATTGCTTGTGATAAAGAGAATGTTTATGGGCAGCTGAAAGGGCATCGTGAATCTCCTACAGTTGTGCTGATGTTTACCCACTCTAAAATTAGTAAGGAAAGGATAGGGTGAAGGAGGCAAGAAATATTACCAATAAAATCATAATAATGAGTGATTTTTGGATAAAGAGTAAGAGACCAAAATCTCATATGAACTGCCATTTAGAATAATACCTTCAATTTTTGGTGCCACATTTCCAAGAGAAAGTTTGCTGAATTTCAGTGAATTAATTCCTGCCGGTCGATATTCTTCCAGCAGAGGTTCAACAGATTCTCTGATAACAAAGGTTGCTGCCTGAGGAAGAATGCATTCAAAACTATTATCAACTGTTTCAGATTATCAATTACCAACGTGTGCAAGTCGATTGGCAAATCAACAGGCACTTTAACGAATTAGGAAGAGCTGTAATCAGCATAGGTTCCATAAAGATTAAAAAAACATAGCTTCCACATGGTAAAACTGTGGGGCACGATGGGTTTAATGTTGCTACACTTGATTGTTCTCAAGACAGCAGGCAGATTTAATTTTCACCAGTAATTTTCAAGTTTCTTTTAATAAATTAACATTGTTTGCACCCATTAAAGAATTTAATGGTAAACTTCGTACTTAACTCTAAAGTCAAGAGATACTGAACAAGTGAAAAAGGGTGATAAACTGGTAGAAAAAAAACAAATATCAATCTTGTAGAATCCTGACTGAAAATTCATTTTTGAGGCCAGGTAAAAAAAATTCTTTTTCTTTTGGGGGTGTAAATATCGCAACAATTTAGTGCTTTCTACATGTGCAAGTGCCGCAAATGGCACCAAAAAAGCAGAATTAAATAGGAAGACAATAAACCAAATATTGCTTGGTGATTTAATCTTTGAGCACCAAAGTTAAACAAGTAATTTCAATCCATCAAAAGCACAGCCATGCACAATACATGACTGTCATGAAACATGAAGTCAAGAAACTAATAAACAGAATTACTGAGACGCAAAATTGTTTTAGCTACTGTAGTGTACCATCTTTGGAGGGTAGGGAACAATAGAATCTTCATAAACTCTGCTGTGGAAGATGTGGCTCTTCAAAGACATATCTTTATTGTGATCAGAAGTAGGTTCCTCACTAGCAAATGGAAGGAGGACATGGGAGAAAGCACAAGGAATTATTGGCTGCTTTAAGCAGTTGATTTATTTTTCGGTCACTGTTTTTTATGTTTTTTTGTTTGTTTCCTAATTGGTATAGGTGCTTCGTAGTTGCATTTGTTTTATTGTTTGTCCTTTTCTTTTCCTTTTTTTTTTTTTGTGCGTGTGTGTGTCCTGTCCTTAGCTCTTGCTTTGCTCCCTTTTTGGTTAATAAAGTTTTGCTTATTGAAAATAATAATAATAACAATAAACAGAATTATTCTTACAGCACATATCACATGGTTCAAAGAAGTTAAAGATCATAAGTTCAGAAACTTACTTCAGCAATAAATGGCCACATTTTGCTCAACTGTTTATTCAGCCATTTTACCTGGTAAAAGGAACCAAAGAAAATCAATGACAGTAACAAAAATGACTACTTCAGTTTTATCATGGAGGTTACATGAAAGATCAAAGAGAACACTTCTAAACCACCATATCATGTTACTTTAAGCTTCACACATCATACATTACCACCTTTTGTGACTGTCACAAAAACGACTAGTTCAGTTTTATCATGGAATTTACATGAAAGATGAAAGGAACACTTCTAAACCACCATGTCATGTTACTTTAAGCTTCACAACATCATAGTTTACCACCCCTGCTAGGAAAGGAGAGTAATTGGTTGATGTTATGTAACAAAGGCATGATATTAAATATTGACCGGGTATATCCGAACTAAACATATTATTTAACACACCGGACTCCTTGAATTTGGATGGGGATAACTAGAAGCCCGTCCATCTCGGCTAAGATTGTGATTTGAATGAATAGACAGATAAAATTCAAGAAAAACACAGAAGAATTCAAAGAACAGGTCGGAAAACAGAAAAACAAGGAACAAGTTTCCGTAGATGAAGAATGGTATCAACCATATGGACCACGAGCTATTATGAGGTTTTAAAATTTTCTCAATATTCATATATTCACGTGTGTGTGAGTGTTTGTGTGTATGCACGCGCGCATTCACTTATATGTGTACTTATATCAGACTTAAATCATGAAGTTCTTGATAAAAAAGTTGTCTAAATCATTTTGACACTACACCTCCATAAAATAAAATAATCAATATAAACAAATGAAGACAGGAAGGAAAAAGGAAGCCTAAAAGATAAGAACTGAATTCTAAACTTACTTAGCCAGCCAAACAATGGTAAGAGATATTAACCTGTTCATAAACAGGAAAAGATATCCAGTCAGGAAAATTGTCACCGCAAATTTTCTTCAAATCATCCCGGCTAAGACACCCAAGAAGTTTTATATCAACCGCCTGCAGTAAAACCAATACAAATGTTAAACAAGCTTGTCATTTGACGTAGCAAAACAACAAAACACGGCACTAAGCCTAAGTCATGAATTATTTTTATATCGTCAGACTAAAAAGCAGGATATTCATTGACTCAAATGCAGCCCTATAACCATGGGGACCGACAAAAGAAACATTTCTAACTTCAACAAAGGATGACAGAATCAATGTTTTGGAAAGTGAATACAAGCTACAGTCATTGTCTCATTGATAAAATTTAACAGTGTCTTACGGAATACCACTTTAAACTTTAAAAATGATTACAAAACCGCATAAATCTTGTAACAAAGTCAATGCCACAGAATTTTGTGTTCGTAAAGCATATAAACTAACAAGCACAAGCATAGTAATTTTGACAAAAAAATTCAGACAATATTGGTTTTAATCCTTCTTAATTAAGACATAAAAGCAATTCAAATTTTTGCGCCTCAGAATCACCGAACAGCAGCCCAAAAGTACTCGAATTAACCATAGAAATCAATGAAACACACTGATTAACAAGAATTAGCAATTTAGCGCAAGTATAAGCAAATTGAAATCGTGAATTTCGAAGTTCACTGTACCTTAGCCACACGTTTGCTGCTCCGGTACCTCATCATATGATGCCATCCGTACATTAACGCGATCCCGCAGATCATCCCCATCACCATTCCAGAAATCAACCCCATTTTCACACGAATTCAGCCAAATTTTCCGACTAAACAATGAACCAAACACGCACAGTGATTCAAATAGCAACACACAACGAATCTCGAAGAACAAAACTAAGCACAAGAAACGAATGATTCGCGATCGATCGCTAACCCGGAGCCGTTACCAAACCCTCAAATTCTATTCTCTCTCTCTAGAAAATATCTTCCAGCATCCGTTATCAACTTCTTAATGCTCACTCAAACCATTACTCACAATCACACACACACTCTCTCTCTAAAAAATTTGAGTAACGCTTGTTTCTCTCTCTAAAAGTCCCTGTCGGCTTCGTTGTTGTTCTCGGCATTCCCTCCACAAGATCGGCGTCGATGTAAAGGCTCATAATTAAGCGACACGTTTGATTTACACTTTGTACCCTTGTATTTGAATAGCTTCTCAGTTTGCCCTTTAAAGAAATAAGAGTTTTTGGCAACCGTCTACGCAATTAAAATTTTAGCCGATGCAGTTCACGCGCTTCAATAATTTTTAAGAAGTTCAAAAATCCCAAAATCACTGTTTATCATAAAAAAATAATATAAAAAAAATAATACAATTTTTATCATGAAAAAATATAATAACTTTATATTTCTGAAAAAATTACAATAACGCATAGATTACATGAGTTAAAGTTTTCATTTCGTGCAACTGTACAACTAAAAAAAAAAAAACTATGGTTTATAACTTGCCCCACTTTTGTTCGAAATGTTAATATACAATCTACAGTTAATAGTTTCAAATAATGACTGGTTTTTTGGTAAACAGTCCAAGAATTTAAAAAATTTGTCCGTACACCCATTTATTATAATAATTTTTTCAGAAATCCAAAATTACTATACCACATAAAAGTAACAGTAATTTTTCATGTAAAAAAAAATTGCAATAATTTTAATAGCTTGGGGTGACTTTGAACTTTTAGTACTACAAGATCCATTACGTGTCCGAGGCCTTTTGTTCATTAAACTTATAAAAAAATCACTATATCGAGTGGATTTGATGAACATTAAACTGCAAAATTTGAGATCATGGCAAGAAAACCCATAATATGAAAATTAATTTTGAGTCACAATTTTATTTCTTAATGTTATTAGTTATCATATTTTAATAAAAATTCAAGTTTTAAAATTGTTGGCACTCAAACTGTCTTTTGTAGTTAAATTAAAATCATAAGGACTGAAATAAAACTTTACCGAAACATAAGGGGTACAAAGTGTACAAATAACTTGAACGGTCCGTTTACGTGGGGAATGATTTGACTATTGTACCCCTGCGATTTGGGTCAATAGGGACAAACCCCCCTATCCATTGGGGAAAGTTTTCATTTACTTCTATGGTGGGGAATTGATGCCGACAACAAAGTGGATTATTGGTGGGCAACCACAAATATATTTAATTTTTTTAAGGGTTAATTATATTTTATCCCCGTAATTTGACCGAATTGTATTTCATACTGTTATTATATTTTTTTCAATACTTGCTGTAATTTGATCGAATTGTATTTCATATTGTTACTATATTTAATTTTTTAAGGGTTAATTATAAGGAAATTTGTCCAAAAATCTCATCTCATAAAAACACCATTTTATAAATTCTTGTAACAGTGATTTTTTTAAACATGAGATGGTCATTAGAAAGTTATTTTTGGAATCTTGGACCTCTAAAAAAGTTTCTCTTAATTATATTTTGTCCCCGTACTTTGACCGAATTGTATTTCATACTGCTATTGTATTTTTTTCAGCACTTACTCTATGTTACTCGGATTTAAGTACAACAATTAAATAATTAACAAAATTTCAAAAAATGATGAATTTATTCCTATATGTGACTCGACCTGACTAGGATAAATAAAAAGAAAAAATATATAAATGAATATTATCCGACCTCATGCGATTGTGTAAATGTCAATTAATATTAAATAATTTATTATTTTGACTTTTAGATTTTTTACCGTTAATTTTTTTTTAAAAAAAATAACAATTGTATTTTAATCTGAATCACAAAGAATAAAAGTGATTATAAAAATATCATAATAATGTAAAGTACAATTCCATCAAACTAGATCAACAAAGTACTCTACTCTTCACTTTTTTTTTTTTTAGTTATGAATACATTTTTGGGCGATTTGTCGAGAAATCTCATTTTTATTTTTCGTTTTAATAATTTTTGCCTCAATTTAAAACAAAATCTCTAGTCCTTATAACTTTATAATACTATGTTACATAGTTAACTATAATTAAGTTTATTAACCCAATGTCATATTTTAAGTTTTGAATTTTAAATAGTATCCTATTGACTATGATAGTTGATTTGAGGTTTTCTTTTGTTAGTGATAATTATTGAAATTTCAATTTAAGTATTTAAATAATCATGAAATAAAATTAATGATAGTTAAACAATATTAATATAAATATTAACTAATTATATATGGGCAATAAAATTAGAATATGAAAATTATGTGAAATATTTTAAAGTATATATATAATCAGAAATGTGACATGAATATTTACGTAATTGAAACAAAGACAACAACATAAAGAAATAAGTAAATGTTTACGTAACAAAAATATAAGACAAAGTAGAGATGGGACGTGAATATTTACGTAATTGAGACAGAGACAACAACGTAGAGAAATGAGTAAATGTTTATGTAACAAAAACATAAGATAAAGTAGAGACGGAACGTGAACATTTACGTAACAAAAATAGTGTATTAAATTTTAAATAAAGACTCATCCAAATATTCAAACAATGAATAAAGTTGAAGTAGATCGAAGTTAGAGTTTGACTCTATACCTTAAAAATAGATTCGTGCCGCCATACTGATATTAATGGTTGAATAGACACATATCTCCCAGGGTATAAAAATCTTTAAGTTTCTAGTTTAAACACTTGAAACAAAAAATTTCGACGAATTAAGCTTGTGCTTGAACTCTCACAAAATTCTAAATATTTTGTGTTTTGGTGGTGATATGAAGTGATAATATTGTGAATCCGACAAAATAAAATGAATACTAAAAGACACCATTGAATTTGTGATGATTCAAACTGTTAAGTAGTTAATTAACTACTTAATTGCCATTTATTTGAAGTTTAGTTTTGACAAGTCAAGATCCGACCCAATCCTGACCCGATCCAAATATGGATCTAAACCCAAACCCGATTCAGCTCGATTCGAGTTTAAATGTTTGTTACTTAGTGCTTTGTCGTTATTCCCAACTCGTAAATTGATACAAACTTAACTTTTTTCTCTACGACCAATGTGGGATAATTTACAACTTACAACTTAACTTATATTTTGACAAGATGTTTAAGTTCTTTCTACACAAGCAATGTGGGATAACTCATCCATTATAGTCTACAACCAATCACAAGTGGATTTCTTTAAGAATTAAAATCTCATTTAAAATTTAAATCATTTTTGGCATATAAATATTCCACATTGATCCTCAAACGACGAATAACGCAATGGAATGGTTACCCTATTAATTTAATTAATGGGTTTCACTTTAATTAATCAAATAAAGTAGCCAAATTTTTTAATACTTATAAAGAATGAAATGACTTCTTTTTTTTATATTTTTAAAATAACGATGTAGTTCGTTGTTCGTATTCAGTTATATTCAACGGAAAACATAATAGACCTTTTTTTTAAGTTAAATTTTTGGGTCATTGGAAAAAAAAAATCTTTTCAAAACCTATAATACACAAAACCCCTCTCCGTTTTTATTTTCTTTTTCAAATAAATAATTTTTTTTTCATAAAGTTTTTTCAAAGGTGTTTCAAATAACACAATTAAGTTTTTGAAAATTTTTGAAGTGCAACCTTATAAAATAAAAGTTCTCTATTTTATTTATTTATTCATTTTTGCTCCTTTTTTTTTTTTTAAATTTCCATCACAACATCAAACATTTTTTTCTTGAAGTTTTACTTTATCCTCAATTGGTAAGAAATGAAAAACATAAATGCATTAATATTTTAATTCATAATATTTTGACAATATATATGTCCTCCTTTCTTCAATTTTTTTTCTTCGTAAAAAACTGAGAACAAAAACAGAAAAATCACATTTGTTCTGTTAAATTGATTCCTATTTATGCATTGAAGTTGTATGTAATTGTAGTATATAGAAAAAATAGGATATTCAGAATAGATCCTAATAGTTTCTCCGACCATCAAATGGGCGATTGTGTACCTTTAGGTCACGTTTGGTTCATGAGATTCATCTTGGGATTGTAATGAAGTTAAGAATGACTATTTCATTTATACGTTTGGTTGGCGGGATTGGTTTTCATTCCTATTTTCTGTTTCCATATTTTTCACAACAGAAAATAAAATTCTGGGAACAGAAACAAAAATATGGTGGTGTTGTTTTTATATTTCTGTTCCCAGAAAACATGGAACGGAAATAAAAATATGGGAACAAAAACAGAAATCTGGGAACGAAAACAGAAATATGGGAACAAAACAAAAATAGAAATATGGGAACAAAAACAAAAATAGAAAATGTGGGAACAAAAACAAAAACCGAAATCTAGGAACATATTTTTGTTTTTGTTCCCATATTTATGTTTTTGTTTTTGTTCCCAGATTTCTATTTTTGTTCCCATATTTCTGTTTTTGTTCCCAAATTTATGTTTTTGTTCCAAGAAAATCTAGAACATAGATATAAAATTTGGAATAAACAACTTTTCTCCCATATGTTTATTTGTATTCTCAATTTTATGTTAATAGAAATACTAAACAAAATTATTGGAACATAATCACTAAATAGGGGAAAAATTGTTCTGTTTTGTTCTCAAATTTTTACAACAAAATCCTGGAATTAGAACATAAGTAAATTATTTTATTTTTATTTTTTTTCAGTTATAAGTTTTTTTGGTAACAGAAAAAAGGGAAACAGAAATACAAAAGTACTTCGAAGCCTTTTAGTTTGTCGAGTTAAAAGATAACCTATGTGACATTTGTTTAGTGTCTCTGAATAATTCTATTATGTTCCCAAGATTTTGTTCTAAAATTTTCGAATATTGTTTCATCTTTATTTATCGGTCATTCCAATACCATGTTTAATGTATTTTGTAACCAAACGCAGAAATGGTAATGATCATTCTAATATCATGTTTAAACATCTTTGTCATCAAACATAGGAATGATAATGGTCATTCCATTCCAATACCATATTCATTCTAATACCACATTCATTCCATTTTATTCTAGCGTACCAAACGTAGCGTTAAAGTTTATTGATTTTATTAATTCATTATTTTCAAGGGACAATAGGTGGGAGGTTCTCCATTTAAGCTCTAATTGGTCAAAAATCCTACATGCGGTAAAAAAATTTGATTTAGTACCATATGCTCACGTGATAACCACGCGTCAGTTACATGTAATTACTTTGTGTGTAATATTACTGTATTAGTTACAAGTAACTAATTTTTTTATTTTTATTTTATTTTTATTTTTTTAATTACATGTTCCAGTATAACTTTTTAGTTAAATGTCTCTGAGATATAACTAAAAAGTTCAATATTTTCCAGTTACATATTTAATAACATGTAACTTTTTAATTACATGCTTCTGATATGTGATTAAAAAATTTGATATTTTTTCAGTTACGTCACAAAATATTATATATATATATAATTGTAACATGTAACTAATATTATATAAGTACACGTAACTAAAAATACCAAAATATATGTGAAAAGTAACAATTATAAAATTGTAACTAATATTAGTTACATGTAACAGAATTCATTATAAAAATCGAATATACTCACTAAAAGATTTCCTACAATTCTTGCAATATCCCTACAATTCCTGCAATGCGGGACTAAAACACAATTGAAAACTAACTTAAAGGATTAAATCAAAACTTAATAACGCGAAATGACTTTTCACCAATTAGACTTAAAAAAATGACTTTTCACCGATTTCCCCTAATTTCAATTGCACAAAAAATTATGTTATTCAAATATATATATATATATATATATATATATATGTATCAGTATCTTGACTTTAAAATAGGGATATTAAATCTAGTGTTTTTTAGCATATTGACATTTTGTCCTAACACCCAATTTACCAAAATACCACCGCGCATTATCGAATTAGCCTATTTTCATATCATATTTACAAAGTGTCATCATCATCTCTATATTGAAAAAACACCGATCTACAACATCCCAAAAAAAATACCAAAATAATAAAAAAAAATGCATGATTAACATTCACTAAAGATTTAAAACTAACAAAATGCATGATCGTAGTCTTTCTTATATTGGTAAAAAAATGAATACACTAATTAACAAAACACGTGATTCGTGGATTTTAAATCTTTCCATACAAAAAATCTTTCTATAACAATATATGTAGTAATGGGAAACAACTTACCAAAAATGATAGAAGACTAACAAATATCAAGGTTTTAAAACGGGTCGAAAAATAATTGGAACTCAAAGGGCATAACTCAATCTCAAAAGATGCCTGGGAAGAAAAAAATTACTCCTAGATTTATATATAGCTCAAAATCAGGTAACACAAGCAAGCGATGTGGATTCAAGACGCCCCCTCACGCCTATAGTGGACTTTGACAAACCACTACGAATAGATATGGGGAGTTTAACATTGATGTGAGATTTAAAAGATAAAATACCCGACTCTGATACCATGTAGGAACCTAATGGGCCTAACTCACTCTCAAAAGACATCATGAAAGAGAAGAATTGTCCTAAACTTCATATATAGCTCAGTATCAAATTACACAACCGATATGGAATTCAACATAACAAAAAAAATGGCAAAAACAAGAAAACAACCTTTAATTTTTTGAAGGACAATACAATAAATTTTCCTATTCAAAAATAAGAAAATTATTTTAAGAAGAATATAACAAATTTTATGTCTTTTTTGTGGGGTGGGTGGGGTGGGGGGTATTGTACAAAGGGAAACTTATATTACATAGAAAACAAGTAGGGGCCATAGATTTGGGCGACTCTCCCACAAAGCTTTCTGGTTATATTATACACACACCTAACTGGGGCCCCACAATGCCAGTAAATCCGGACTACATTACTTTATAATCATAGTACAGACATACCAATTACCCTCCGAGACTGACCTGCAAATGCAATCATAAATCATGTTAATATACCAAGTTGGAAACTCATCCACATCTTGTACTTTTTTCATTTGAAACTTTGAGGGAAATTACACTCTTTTTATTACCTCGTTTTTGTTCCCATTAACAAAATTTTGAAATTAATATACATAAATCTGTTAGGAAACAATTTTTGTTCTCAAAATTTTGAGAGTAATTTTTGAATTCCTTAAAAATCTGTAAAAAAAAATGTGGATTTTTATTCACTTTCACAAAACTATTTTCACTAAAACTATTTTCACTGCCACCACACCAACCAGGCATATATTTAAAGGAAAAATAAAAGAACAAATGTTGAAACCAAACATGTTTCTCGTTTATGTTCCCATAAATTAAAAGAAACTATTTCAAGATAATAATCGTTACCAAACATGTTTCTATTCTTGGAATACTCGAGAATGGAAACAAAAAGGCAGAAATACTAACCAAATGGCACCTACATTTTTGGTCCCTAAAGTATGGGATGGGTGTCTATGTGAACACTGAAATTTGTCAAATCGCACATTCGGTCCTTGAAATTTCATATTTATTTCAATCTCATAAAAGTAAAGATGTTAATGATTTCGATTAAAAATTAGTTCTGCTCAGCACATGGCCTTCTAATGAATATGTTTTTATCATTCTATCACTCCACAAAGGCTAAGTTGTTCTCCTTTAACATTTTCCTAATGATTACTCTGAAGTCTGAAGAATAAGAGAGAGAAGTATGAATCCTTGTTAAGAAAGAACTAAGAAAGAACGTCTTAGATTTATTGGAGTGATAAAATGACAAAAGTATCTTGATTAGAAGGCCATGTGCTGAGCACAATCCAGTTTTTGCCCAAAATCATTAATAATGTTTTCAATTTTGCGAAATCGAAATAAACGTAAAAGTTAAGGGATCAAATGTGTAATTTGGTAAACCTTAGTGTCCACATAGATATTCACCCCAATACTTTAGGGACCAACAATGTAATTTTCCCTTGAACCTTGTAAGATAACCATTTTTTGGTATGAGCTTTTGAACGTAAAATTTGGAAACCTGCTTTATCAGAACCATGCATAAGCTTGCACACAAACAAACATAAAGTGTGTATCAAGAGAGAAGATCTTACATTACATGCATGGATTTTAGGGTTTGAACCGGTGGGAAGCACGAACAGGTAGCTCTCCATCGATGTGGAGATTGAGCATTGTCCGATAAGTCACCGTTTTCTGTTCATCGCACAGTTTGAACTTGAAACAACCCACAAGGACAGCTGCAAAGATCTTCATTTGCCTATACGCGAACTCTTTCCCCAGACATATCCGCGGACCGGCCTGTTCAACAGAGAAAAAAAAAAAAAAAAAAAACAATTTTTAGTTTCACTTTGTTAAGGGTGATGGGGTCAAGTTGAGGACAGTCCAGCGAGGCTTGAGAAAATTAGGGTCTTTGGGGAAGGGGATGTTACATTGACTTAACCTTTATTTTATTTTCTTTTAATGAGCTAACCAAAAGCAATATAGATAAAGCTATTTTATTTTGGGTGTTTTTTGGTCATGGGCCCGAACTTTTGCAACTCACTGTTCACCCAAACCCACTCTGTATAATTATTATTTTTAGAAATCCAATAATTATGTTAAAAGCGTACAACAATTCTGTTAAAAGTCCAAACTCACTACACAACATTGAAAGTTACTGCAATTTTTTGCATGAAAAAATTACAGTGACTTTCATGTAGTGTAGAAAATTTGGACTTAAAAAAAAAAAATTACTTTAGCGCGTGGAATTGGACTAAAAACAGAGAATTTATTGAGGTTATTACTTATTAGGCATAATCTGCTAACCTGGAAGGCAGTAAACTTGAAGGAGCTTTGTTGCTGATAGTTTCCATTCTCATCAAGCCATCTCTCTGGTTTATATTCTTCTGCATCTTCACCCCATACGAATTTCATCCTTCCCATTGCATATGGTTGGTAAGCAACCATGTCCCCTTTATTCACACTGTACCCATCTGGAAGAACATCATCTGAAAAGCATATCTTTGCATCCTGCAACCATGATAGATAGACACAATATAAATTTAATTAGACTTACTTGGGAGTTGGAACATAAAAAATAGAATTGTTCTTGTCCCAGAAATTAAGTCTTAAAAACACAGAACAGAGTAGAAACGTTTTCTTTTTTTGTTTCTGTTCCAAGAACAAGTTGTCTGGGCTAGAAACAAACAATAACCAAACGCCAACAAAAATGTAAATATTGACATGAAGAAAAGGGAAAATTTCATAAGAATCAACCCATCTCAAGGCCTAGAGCTCATAGGCGCTACCTCTTTTCCAGTATAATGAAGGCAAACAAGCAAATAGTCCATTATATTTTGTGTAGAAACCCAATGGGCCCTAACTCACTCTCAAAAGACGTGTTGTGAGATAAGGATTGCCCTATGCTTTATATATAGCTCACGATTAGGTAACACAAGCAATGTGGGATTCAACACGCCCCCTCGCGCGTAGGGTGGATATTTGACAAACCACTGTGAACATAGACATTGGGAGATCCAACATCGATGTGGGATTCAACACACCCAACATCAGACAATGGCCTTGGCTCTAATATCGTATAGAAACCCAATGGGCCTCACTTACTCTCAAAAGACACCTTGTAAGATGAGGATTGCCCTTAAGCTTTATATATAGCTCAGGATCAAATAACACAAGCAATGTGGGATTCAACATTTTGCAAGTTAAAGACTTAATCCTCACCAAAATGACAAGGAATTTAAGCAGAATCATATATAAGAATCAAAATTAGAAACCACTACAGTTTTGTGCCAAGGGTGAGCATCTACACAGGCAAAGGTTACTTACCACGGGCACTGCTGGATATAGCCTTAGGGTCTCGCTCAAAGCAGCATGAAGATATTGCATTTTCTCCAGAGCTTCCTCAGTGAGACTGGAAGCAAACTCGGCAGCATTCCTTATCTCTTTCATGTTGGTTGCTTCTTTTATTTCTTGTGCCACCTTTTCCTGAACATCAGGGTGCTTACAGAGCATGTAAGTGAACCAGGAAAGAGTCGTTGCTGTCGTGTCTTTGCCAGCAATTATGAAGTTCAATATAACGTCTTTTATGTATCTTGGTTCAGTTTCCGGCAATTGGAGGAACCTTGACAAAATGTCTTCCTTCTTTTGCTGCAATTCACATATAATAATAAATTTAATGATGACCTCGGGTTTTAGCTGAGATACAGATGCTTTGAAGTTTAACCACTTACAGAACGATTGTCATCTTGCGACTTCTGCATTTGTTCATTCTTGCTACGGATCAGCTTATAGATGAAGTCATCGACCACTTTAATAGCTTTCTTTAACTCGGCTTCTGTTCCAATATTCAGAGCTTTCTTGATCCTCCATGTGATATCGACATATCGCCTGAGGGTCAATGCACTTGCATCATCAAAGGCATTGCCAAATCTTGTTCCTTCTTCGCTCGATCCACACATGCTGTCTAACTCTACTCCACAGGCGACCTTGAATATAGAATCTAAGGTTGATTTCATAAACAGATCCTGCATCAATAAATTTGCATTAGTTTCAGGCTTAAAAAAACGATGTTTCGTTGGATGGAAAAGTTGGCTTGTGGAAACTCACTTGCATATCCATTATTTGGTTCGAATTTGCAGCTTCAGACACTAGATTAGCAAGCTTTGCAACTTTACCTCTGAAAACGACGCTGCTAAAGTCCCTCAATATCTTTGTGGAGAATTCGTGACTTGATACTTTCCTTTGTTCACGCCACTTCTCACCGTCGACTGTGAAAATCCCATCACCTAATGAGTCGCTTAGAATGGTGTAATTGTACCATCCCTGCACATAATAGAAAGAATCAAGGGCATGTCGTCACTGCCTTCTTCATGATCATGATTAATACATGGTGAAATCAAATAAATACAATGTTTCTATTTTTCCCCCTGGAACAAGATATCATTAAAGAAGCTTGTGCAACAATAAATATAAAAAATATGTATCATTTCAAGTTTAAACCGTGAACTACCATCTTAGTTTTATTGGAAAAATTCCAATGCATGATTTGAAATGGAGCTCCTCCTTGTGACTCTTTTGCGACCTAAGCTACGAGTCTATGACAGAGAAAAAAAGAGTAAAGGAAATTTTGATTTCTTGCAGTTTAGTTAACTTCCACATTAGTTCAATGGGCTTACTGTTGGGTTTATCCCATCTGGTGGTCAAATTATAAGTGTGAGGAAAAATCTTACCTCATGAGCTAGCTTTTTGGGGTTAAGAGAGACCCAAAACCACCCTGGCATCAGTGCTCAGGTTGCAATAACTCTAGCCCAAGACCACCCTACACCCCTATGTGGCTGCTTTCCCTTACACTTATAACCTGATCACCAGTTCCCTTCTACACCCCCATGAGCTAGTTTTTGGGGTTGAGAGAGGCCCAAGACCACCCGACACTTACTAATTCAGCTACCTCCACATCCAAGAGGCTTTGGGTTTGATACTCCTAAGATGGTATAAGCACTGAATTTTGAGAAATTTTCTAGGTCAATCCCCAAGTCAGAATCATACACCAACTATGGCCTCATGCCAAAAAACTCCTTGACATCTTCAAGCTTTATCCAGTAAATATAATGGGCCAAACTATTGCATTAAAAAAAAAACAAAGATTTGATCATTTTTCATAAGGTCATTCCTTAGCTCCCGGGCCAAAATTAGATCAAACTAATTAAACAGAAATCTTTCACAGAATTCCCCAAGAACACAAATTAAACATGAAACACCACAGACACCACTTCTCAACTAAACTAGCTTCTCATAAAGAAGCAATCAGATGACTCATATCATCTGCTCCAAACATAATTACTGAACTTCAAAATTTGGTCCACTGACTTGGCTGGATGGCGAAGCTCCTCAATTGGAAAGACATGAAGTCGGGATATGGATTATTCTCCCTTTTTTGGGGGGGGAGGGGATTAAACGGTTAGGATTGTTAGGGTCAGCATTCGCGCATATCGACTAATCACCTCCCTGGATGCACTTAGTCATTTAAAATTAAATTCAAGATTTAATTCCTGGAGTTCTCCAGGAGAGTCAAACTAAGAAGGATAAAATTATTCTCTTAAATATAGATTTACCTGATTTGTCACCTCTATCTCTATGACCCCTATTAAATGTAGAATATCTACCATATGTCCCACAAAATAATTGTGTATTGAATTCCAATCAAACGGCATAATCAATTTCCATCAAACAACATGCACAGATGGATGTGTGTGTGTGTGTGTATCTCCATGTACTGAATTCTTACATCCTAGAAACAATAGCCATGAAACTCAACGGAGGTACTGAAATTCCGAAAACCGCCCCATACCTTCCCATAATTATCGAAGTTCGTCTTGAGTATATACTCGACATTAGCGGGATCGGCGGTGTAAATCTCGTTCCTGAAGGGGCTAAGCAGCCTGTAAGTCCCGTGCTTCCGAGCGAGATCGGTCATGTAGTCGTGAAGCCTGCTGAAGTTGATTAGCTGATTGAATATGGTGCCGCCGATCGGATGGTACTTCTTCTTCCTCAACTTGACGGTGAGGAATTTGACTATGAGAAGGGAGAGCGCAACTGATATGACTGTTGGAATGGAGATGAAGCCCATGAAATCCATGATTTGCAGCAAGAAAGAGGAGAGCAGAGCAGCCTCTCTATTCAAATTTGCATGGTCTGGACTATGGAGGAAGCGATCTTGCTAGTTAATAGCATTCAATGTGGATAATGGCGGTTCGGTTATTTACATTAATATCCCCTTAACTTTCAATTATTAAATAATAAACAATAAATTTATAAAGCCACATATTTTACAATATCAATGAGTTTACATGCCCTTTGACACCCCCAAAAAATAGACCAGAATCTAACCTAACCTTGTGTCAGGATTTACAGGCCGAGGAAGTAGATGGTTTCTATGGAGCGTAGGCCTCCCAAAAGATAGCAGAGGCGTGCCAAGAGGTCGATATCCATTTCTAATCAACCCTATTGTTCGCATCACCTTCCAAGATTCTTTTGAATAGATGGATCAAAATTGCAGTTCAATGAATAAACATATTAGGAGGTTCTAATCTAAAACCAAATGGTACTAAGTGGAGTAATTTATTTAATTTATATAATGGTTTGGGTACTTTCAGATGATCGATGTGGTATAAGAATTTAACATCCGCTCTTAAGTGCAATTCTCGGTTTGCATGAATGATTTGATTAGGAGGAAATGACGAGAAATGTGCAACTCTCCAGCTTGCACGAATGATTGGACTACTTGGGAATGAGAGACCGTTGACCTTGCCTCTGATGTTATGTTAGGAGGTTCCAACTTAAGCCATATAATATTAGGTGAAGTAGCTCCTTTAATTTATATATTAGTTTAGTACTCTTAGGTGATCGATATGAGATAAAAATTTGACAGAACATATGAAAATCAAGAAAAATGGATGATTGTCTCATTTGAATACAATTGTTTTAATTGTGTTGCCGAGTTTCTTTCCAAATCGCGATAGTTTCTACACGATACAAAAATTGCTCCAAACTCCAGTTATTATTTTAACCTATTGAGAGCTATCCAGAGCGTAGCAGAATCAAAGATTTCGCGTGCTTTTGAAAAAAGAAAACATAATGTTAATTTCATATAAGATTAATTTTTTTGTGATGAGCTTCCACAAAATCATTGGCATAATAGGTCAATCTCTATTTATTCCATTTTTTATCCATTTAATAAAAGTTCAAATTCTATATATTTAACAGATAAATTATGAAAAATAAATCTTAGCCATTTAATAATCTAATTATTTGACATAATTAAATGCATATAGTTTTGGGGGGCTAATTTGCCATAGCAACAGTTATAAGGAGCAAAAATAAAAGTATATAAATTTTTGGGTATCAAAGTGTAATTTAATAGGTATCAATTATTTGGCTAGTGTGATTATTATATACAACATGACTTGTTGGTGCCCTCCAACCCCACTACAATCAATGGGAGGAATTCATAGCCAGAAAATTTTGGATATTTTTAAAGTATTTTTATAATAAAAATAATAATTGAACAAAAATAATATTTTAAAAATAATAGTTTATATGGTAAAATTAAGATGATATTTTAGGGTTAGGTATATAAACAATCTCTTAATTCAATTTTTCTCCGGGAGTTTTTATAAAATTTAAATAAAAAACTCACAGTTCACTAATTTTTGAAAATATAAAAATTGAATAAATTAATGCAATTATGTTTTATTTTGTCAAAAAACACTAATTTTATTTTAGTAAAAAAATATTATCAAATTGTGATTAACTATTATCTTATTTACTTTAATAAAGGATTTTTTGATGAATAAAATTAAAACTTTAGTCCATGCAGTCCACGCGTTACAATATTTTTTTTTTTCTTCAGAAATACAAAATTATTGTAATACAATGTAATTTTTCAATGATAAAAATTACAGTAATTTTATAGCATACAGTGATTTTTAAATTTTTTAAAAAATTATTGTAAAACGTGAATTGGATCTATAAAATTTTAATTTTGTAAAGTGTTATAGCAAAAGATATCCCAAGAAAGTCAAGTTTGAGGTGAATGGACAATTTGGTCACCCATTACCACAAGTTTTGGCTCTTTAGGGTCATGATCATAAATCATCATCCTCATCACTAAAAATGAATGAAAAATATAAAAAAAAAAAAATGTTGAAAGCTCCCAATTTTTTATTTTTTATTTTTAAATACAACTTTTTAAGAATCAATCAAATCAAGTTTATGCCAAAAATACATAAATAATTTCATTTCAAAATTATCTATTTTTTATATGTGTACAGAACACAATTACTAGTTAAATTTTTATAATTCCGCTGATTATTTTGTAAATTAATTTTACTTTTCAATAAAAATTCTACTAAATTTAATTTTTGATTTAAAAATATATAATTTTTTAAAATATCATAAATACCCTTACATATGTTCGATTGAATTTTATTTTTTATGACATTCAACTAAATTTAAAAAAAATATATAAAAATATTAAATTTTAAAAAGATTAAAATTATTTAATACAAAATCATATGTATAAACAAATTAATTACCAAAAATCGATAAACGTTCTAGTTTTTATAATTATATTGAATATTAACAATTCCACTAAAAATTTATAATTTCACTGACTATTAACAATTCCACTAAATATAATTTAAATAAAACAATTACACTAAAAAAAAAAAAAAATACTAAACTCTTATACCATCATATACAAAATTCAAAATTAAAAAATAAAACATTCATAAAAAAATTTAAACATCCAAAATAAAAAAATCACTTATCTACATAATAATTAAGTGGAAATCCACTAAACTAAAAATTATAAAAGCCCAAAAAAATTGGTTTTGAATAGGAGAATTCAGATACCAAACCATCATCAACCAAAACTATACCCTACCATATTCTCGTGAATAAATCAATCAAAAATAAAAATTCATAAAAAAATTAAAAATTCAAAAGTAAAAAATCACTTATCTACATAATAATTAAGTGGAAATCCATTAAAAAAAATCAAGTGAAAATCTACTAAAAATTAAAGAACCCAAAAAATATAGGTTCTAAATAGAAGAATTTAGATATCGAACTATCATCAACCAAGAATATAATAAATCAATTGAAATCAAAATTGAACAACTCAAATCCATTGAATTTAAAAATAAGAAGAAGAAAAAATATGAAACAATTGAAAATCAACCAAAGACGATTTGTATTAGGCTAGATCTAAGATCTAGCCTAGATCTAACCACGTCTAACAATGGAGTGGAGATGACGAACGGATTGTGGTGGACGATGAGGAACAACCGATGGATGGAGAAGACATCATGGATGGAGATTGATATAGGGAAATCTGGTAAGGGACATCACGGGGTCAAAAGTTCACCCAGTTATAGAAGAACGGCCGGAACGAGGGCTAAAAAATCCCTCAATACCGAGCTGGGGTGTCCCCCAGCCGAACTGAGGAAGCTGGGATGTCCCCCAGCCGAACTGAGGGTCGTCGCAGTGAAGAAATCAGGACCGACGAGCTGAGGTCCGACCTCTCGAACTGACGATCTGTGGCACCCTTTGCTCGCCACCACAGCACTCGGGAGTTCGCCAGGCCGGTGTGAGGCCATGGCTCATTGGCCTCTAGTTGTGGGCTCAAAAGCCAGCCCAGAGGATTAAAGGGCTGACATGTCTGCTCATTGGTTGTCCAGCAGATTAGGTTAATTAACCTGAACTCCCCCTAATTTCGCGGCACTAATCAAGTGCTGGAGCCTATAAATACACCGGGGCATCCACTGCCCAACGGTACGTGAGTACTACTGAATTCAATCTATATTTTCAGCCCTCCACTTCGGAATACTTATCCTCACGCCGGAGGGACTTACTGGGAATCATCCCAGTGGGTCTTTGTGCAGGTACTGTGTGCAGAAGAGTGGAGCCCTGCTCGGAGTCCGTCCCATCCCTGAACTCAACTTGCTGTTGCCTTACTGGTCGCCCCCCGCCTCAGGTATCCACCCGAACCATACTGTTGACCAGCAACCACTTTTTGGCATCAACAGTTTGGCGCCGTCTGTGGGAACGCACTAAAAGCTTCCCTTGGTCGTCAGCTCCCCACGAGGTTAAGATTTGATGATCACAAGGTCTGGGAAGGAGATCTGCCAGGTTGATCAAGCGCCCGCCACCAGTGGCAATCCGCCTCCCATATTCGTGCAGGATATGTCTAGAGCTCCCAAGTCGGATCCTCTGGCGCCCTCTGCGAAGGGGATCCGCCTGTCTGCCATCCCACCTTCCGGGCTGGAAGGTCTGGCTACTCGGCAAGCCACCCAAGTGGGGCCTATCTCCCCAGAGCAGCGTATTGGGCAGGCCTCGGGGGCGCTTGAGGCAGCCCGTGTCGATCTTTTGGAGCGTCAGCTCAGTGAATTCCAAACCTTCTTCCAGATCATCTTGGCCCGCTTGCCACTGGTCCCCCCAATGGATCTTCCTACAGTCCAAGTTGCGAGCAGGGAAGGTCGGGCGTTCGTGGGTGAAGAAAATATCATCCATACCGACGGACGCAACCCGCCGCCTCGGGCCCGCAACATTTATCAGAAAGCAGTGGAGGTGGCACCTCACGAGATCTCGGGATCTCCGTCTCCACCTCCGCCGCGCCAAAGGAGAGGCGACCGAGCCGACTCACCCCCCGCACATAGCGCTACCGTGTGGTCCGATCATCACCCCCGTCGCTATCGGGAGGTCGATTCACATTCCCCACCACGACAGCTCCCGCCTCGGGCCGCTCTCAGTCAAGCTCAGGCCCATCCAGGAGCTGAGGTGGTGGTGGAAAGGTGCTTAGCAGACATGGAGGCGGCCCTACAACAGATCCGAGGAGCCAGGGGCCCGCCTGGGCTTCCTTCGGAGGTGAGGTCTCCTTTCATCGATGAAATTCTGGAAGAGCCCTTGCCCGCGCGGTACACCCATCCTCAAATAGTCCTCTATGACGGTGTCACTGATCTGGCGGATCACCTGTCCATCTTCAGGTCGTATATGGATTTACACACCGCCTCAATAGCTATGAGGTGTAAGACATTCCCCCTCACCCTCACGGGGGCCGCCGGGGCTTGGTTCCGAACGTTGGCACCAGCTTCCATCTCCAATTTTCACGAGCTAGAATTACTCTTCCTGTCACGATTTGGGCGATCGTGACGTAGGCCAAAAACCATGGCTCACATCCTTGCACTCCAACAATTGCACGATGAGTCACTGGGGGATTATGTGGAGAGGTTTTACAAAGAGATCATCGGGTGTAATGAACTCAGTGATGTGGTCACGATGAGCGCATTCATCGACGGCCTGAAACATCGATGCCTCATGTATTACCTCTGTTCTAACCCGGCCCCTACCTTGGATGCTGCCCTGGAGAGAGGCACGAGGTTCCATAATGCGGATGAGTGGGAAGCAGCGAGGAAGGACCAAGGAGGCAGTCACAAGAAGAAAGGAAAGGCAGAAGAAGGGCCGAACAAACACCATGGGTCCAAAAGGCTGTAGGCGGAAGGGAGGCTGGGGCCGTTGCCCGGAGATCGGAGACCGTTTCCATCCCAGGGAAATCGCCAGCAGAACTACACGCCTCTCACGGTCTCGGTGGCCACCGTCCTTGCTGAAAATGCAGGGAGGGATTTTTTTCCTCCCCCTCCTCTACCCAACGGAAAACCGATGGGGAGGTCTATGGACAAATACTGTGAGTTCCACAAGGACCGGGGATATTCCACCGAGAATTGTTTCTGACTTCAGGAAGAAATTGAAGCCCTCATTAGCAGAGGGTACCTAGGACGTTACGTTCGAAGGGACGCCCGAGCTCCCAAAGCAGAGGAGCGCAATCCCCGCGAAGAACACAGGGGTCACAGAAGAAGAAGAAACAGAAGTCACCCCCCTCCTAGGTCGGATGCAGGGAGGGGTGATGACGAGTACAGGATTGATGGCGAAATTAATGTCATCCACGGAGGACTAGGCCTTGGGGAAGAGACCCTCTCATCCAAGAAGAGATACGAGCACAAAGCCAAAAGGAAGGCGAGCGAAGACGTTTTCGTGGTCAGCACGGTGGACGCAGAGGAACATAACGTTATTTCATTTAGCGAGGCGGACCTTCGGGACGTGCACGTGCCCCACGACAACGCCCTTGTCATCATGGCGATCATCCATCACTACAAGATGGGACGAATCCTGGTCGACGGTGGTAGTTTCGCTGATATTATCTTCAAATGGGCATTTGAGAAAATGAGCGTGGATCCCAGCATGGTAAAACCATCGACAGCCCCCCTAATCGGTTTCGGAGGGGACATTGTGAACGTCGCCGGGTGGGTCTCGCTTCCTGTGACAGTCGGGGCCCATCCACGGACCTCCACCATTTGGACCAAATTTTTGATCGTGGACAGGCCCTCGCCCTATAACGCAATCATGGGTCGACCTACAGTGGCTGCCCTTAAAGCTGTCTGTTCCCCATATCACCAAGCGATGAAGTTCCCCACTGAAGGAGGTGTGGGAGTTGTGAGGAGTGACCAAGAATCTTTCCGGTCTTGTGCGCGGAGGGCGTTGGAAAGGAAGAAATAGCAATCACAGGTGGAGCCAGAGCTCGGAGATTCCGAACTCATGGCTCTGGGCTGGGGGCTGGAGCCTGTGCCCATCGATGATCCTAGAGAGGAGGAGGCTGGCCCCCGACCTCACGAGGAACTGGAAGAGGTTTTTATACACCCAACCATCAGAGAGCGAACTGTTAGGATCGGTTCTTGTCTCCCGTCCGAACAGAGGGATGAACTCATCCAACTACTTCGACGCAATTACGACATCTTCGCCTGGTCCCATGACGAGCTGCCAGGTGTTGATCCGAACATGGCGATGCACCGCCTCCATGCTGATCCACACCATCCTCCCATACGGCAAAAGCGACGGAAATTTCATCCGGAACGCCAGAAATTAATTGAAGCAGAGATGGATAAGTTGATCAGTTCTGGTGTTGTTGAAGAGGTCAAATTCCCGTACTGGTTAGCAAATGTGGTCTTGGCCCCCAAGGCTGGCAACAAGTGGCGCCTTTGTGTTGATTTCAAAGATCTGAATAAAGCTTGCCCAAAGGACTTCTTCTCTTTACCCAGGATTGACATCGTCATAGACGCCACTACTGGACATGAGCGCCTAAGTTTCCTTGACGCTTATGCTGGGTACAATCAAATTCCACTATTCTCCCCCGATAAGAGCAAAACGTTGTTCATCACCGATAGGGGTTTATACTGTTACAAAGTAATGTTGTTCGGCTTGCGCAACGCCGGAGCCACTTATCAACGGCTGGTGAACAAAATATTCAAGGAAGAAATTGGACAGACTATGGAGGTTTACATTGATGACATGTTGGTCAAGAGCTCAAAAGCCCTTGATCACACACAACATCTCCACGACTGCTTCGAGAAACTCCGAGTCCACTGCATGAAGCTCAACCCAAACAAATGTATTTTTGGTGTTTCTGCAGGGAAGTTCTTGGGGTACATGGTCTCCCAGCGTGGCATCGATGCCAACCCTGATCAAATACATGCAATCCTTGGAATGGCCTCCTCTAGGAACAAGAATGAGGTACAGATACTGACGGGGAGACTCGCCGCACTCAACCGCTTTATATCCCGAGCATCGGAAAAGTGTTTGCCGTTCTTTAAAGTGCTAAGGGGCAGCGGCAGTTTTGGGTGGACGGACGAGTGCGAGTCAGCTTTCCAAGCACTCAAGAACTATTTGTCCTCTGCTCCCCTACTCAGCACACCAAAGGAGGGGGAGACCCTTTACTTGTATAGCGCCGCGTCTGCGACAGCGGTGAGTGCCGCTCTTGTGAGGGATGACACCGGGGCCCAGTATCCAGTCTTTTACTCTAGCAGGGTCCTCTCGGATGCCGAAACAAGGTACACTAGGTTTGAGAAACTGGCGTACGCTCTACTGGTGGCTTCACGGAAATTGAAACAATATTTCCAAGCACACCAGATCGTCGTCCTCACAGACCAGCCAATAAGACAAATCTTACATTCACCAGACATCTCGGGGCGGTTGATGAAGTATAGCCTCGAGCTGGGTCAGTTTCATATTGAGTACCGCCCTAGGACGGCCATCAAGGGTCAAGTCCTAGCAGATTTCATCATTGAGCTCACATTTCCCGAAGATCCCGAGCCGCCCATCGCTCAACCAGAAGCAAGAAGGGCAGGAGAAGGGGAGGTGCAGGGTGAATCCAGCCCGGGTAACGGTCTGATGACATGGAAGCTGTTCACCGATGGATCGTCCAACATCAGCGGTTGTGGAGCAGGAATGGTGCTCGTTGCCCCAAGCAACGAGGAAGTTGAGTACACCCTGAGACTGGGGTTTAGAGCAACTAATAACGAGGCGAAGTACGAGGCTCTGCTGGCTGGGCTCCGCATGGCCAGGGAATTTAATGTGACGACGCTGTCCGTCTTTTACGACTCACAGTTGGTCGTCAACCAAGTCAATGGGGAGTACTTGGTGAAAGACCCTAGTATGACTGTGTACCTTGAGAGAGTCAAAATACTGATGGAGGAATTCGAAGAAATCAATGTATCCAAAATACCGCGGGAGGAGAACCGGCATGCCGGTGCCTTGGCAAACCTGGCTTCGGCAGTGGCATTAACCTTGAAGCGAAGTGTGCCAGTAGAATATCTCGATGCACCGAGCACAACAGTGTCTGATCATGTGGCTCCAATCTGTGAGCTTAATAACCGTCCCACTTGGATGGACCCCATCCGTAAATATCTAGAAGACGGAACGCTCCCGGACGACCGCAACGAAACAAGAAGGATGCGATACAGATTAGCCAGATATTGCATTCTGGGTGGGGTCCTGTATCGGCACTCCTTCTCTGGACCATACTCACGATGCTTGCGGCCGGAAGAGGCCGATTATGTAATGAGAGAGACCCATGAGGGAATCTGCGGCAATCACTTGGGGGGCAGGGCCTTAGCTGGCAAACCCCTCCGCCAAGGGTATTTTTGGCCCAAAATGTTAGAAGATACGAGAGAGTTCGTTAAAAAATGTGACAAGTGTCAACGCTTCGGTCCCCACCCTCATCTACCACCAACGGCCATGGTGTCCATGACGAGTCCGTGGCCCTTTGCCCAGTGGGGAATCGATTTGTTAGGCACTTTTCCATAGGCCACTGGTCAAAGGAAGTTCCTCGTGGTCGCTATCGACTACTTCACCAAGTGGGTGGAAGCCGAACCCCTGGCCCGCATTACCAAGGAAAAAATCCGGGACTTTGTCTGGAAGTCCATGGTGTGCCGGTTCGGGATCCCGAAGGTAATCGTGTTCGACAACGGCACACAATTCGACAACGACTTGTTTACTTCTTTTTGCTCCGGCTTGGGAATCTGAACACACTTCGCGTCTCCTGGCCATCCACAAGCTAATGGACAGGTAGAAGTCACGAATCGAACGATTCTACATGGTTTAAAGACTAGGCTTGACAAAGCCAAAGGGAGGTGGGTAGAGGAACTTTACCCGGTCCTCTGGGCATACCACACCACCTCCCGGATCCCGACTGGAGAGACGCCGTTCGCAATGACTTTTGGATCCGAATCCGTAATTCCTACGGAAATTGGGTTACCTACCTTCTGAGCATCATCTAATGGACAGGACCAGCAGACGAACGACGCAATGCTGGCCCTTAACCTGGACCTTTTAGAAGAATGGCGGGAGAACGCTCGAGTGCGCCAGGCAGCATACCAGCAACGGGCAGCTCGATACTATGACAGAAGGGTACGACCACGACATTTTGACGTTGGAAACCTAGTCCTCAGGAAGGTAACCCTCGCAACAAAGGAGCCAAATGCAGGAAAGTTGGCCCCCAGCTGGGAGGGACCTTATCGCGTGATAAGAATCGCAAGGTCGGGGACATATGAACTAGAGACTGAGGAAGGCGTTTCGCTTCGACACCCGTGGAACGCTGACCATCTCAAACGGTACCACCATCGGACTGGGGTCATTTTGTAATCATTTCATCTGTATACGACTAAGTATCAAGTATTTTGACGGTAATATAATGACTTTATTACTTAAACGGACCTTCCAGCGCGCTAGGGTGCTCCCACCGCAGGCTGGGGGGCAGGGTGGTTGTAACCCCGACAATCAATCACCCATGAGGTGCCATAACATCTTTAAAGTTAGAAGCGTTGAGAATTAAGGTCTGTTAGGACTTGACACGGATGCAGAAAGGAAGGGGTTGTAAATCTATAAGGGTTTGCAATCTTATCCCGAACACTCAAATAGGAAAAAAGTACTCAAACACACAAAAAAAAATTGTGTTATATTCCATTTCTTCAAAAATCAACAAGGGCTTACATCGGTGGGGTTCTAGCCCGTATTCCAAAAAAAAAAAGGGGTTTAACAAAAATCCAAAAACCAAAAATTTCTTCCAAGCCTTCAAAAAAGGCCGAGGTGAAGACCTATTCTTTCCCAAAAGCACCCTCGACGCCTACAACATCGACATTGGTGTCTTCCTCGGCCTCAGCCTCCTCTTTACCAGCAGCCCCTTCAGCACCAGCTTCGCGTGCTGAACCCTCGGCAGCCTCTTCAGTTGGCCGCTCCACTGCCAACTCACCCTGCTGGGGAAATTCCATCCCAACACCCGAGCTGTCGAACTCTGGGTAGTGGCGCTGAAGGTAGAAAAGGGTGGCCTTGTGCCCGTCGTCCATGAATTCGGCAACAAGCTCATACGTTAGATTTTCAAATTCTTCGTTGGCTTTATAGCCCTCAACAGCTTTCTGCTCCGCCCGACGGATGGCTTTTCCCCTCTGCTGCTCTTTCCTTTTCAATCTCCTCTCAAGCTCCTCCACCCTCTTCTCCAGTTGCACCTTCTGCCTCTCGGAGTCGTCCCGTTCTTTGGTTACGAGGACGTGCCTAGCTTGTAGGCCCTGATAGGCCTGGGCAGCAAGCTGAAGGTCATCCATCAGGCGGTTCACCTTGGCCTCGGCAACGTTTTTCTCCGACCTCAGCATGGCCTCCTCCATGGCACTCTCCGAGATCCGGTCAAAAACCACGGACATTCGAAGCATACCCTGTGGAAGAAGAAAATGTTACCATACTTCGAAAAATTTAGCCACGCAGTGCAAAGCAAAAAAGCATAAGTGTGAGAAAGTGTTACCGCGAGTTGGTCGCAGATGGCCTGGCGCATCAGGTTGCCAGTGCTCTCCCCCTCCATCAAATCTTTGTCATTGGGAGGCGTCATGCGGCGGAGATATCCCGGCATCACCTCTGAGCTCTTCAGCAAAGCACGGTCGGCCGGTAGCCTGGTGTTCGCCACCCCAAAGAAGGATCCGTCCATCGTCAACTCGGACGACGCCCCGGGCACAAACTTCGCCCTCTTCGAGGACTTGTGCTTCTTGTATTTCCCCTCGTGGGCCTTCCTCTTGCCCTTGTCAGAACGGAGGGGAGAAGAGTCACCGCTCAGGTTTTGCACGGAGTGCCGAGATCCCAATTTGGACTGGGGCGTATCCCGGATAACCACGCCCGGCAGGGCAGGTGAGTGACTACGGGCTGGCGTCCCGAGAGGCTGAGCTGGTTCCTTTTCTATTTTCTCTGCCCCGGCAGCTTCCTTTGCCTTCTTCTCCAGAAGCACACGAACTGCCATTGCCTTATCCATAGTTGCAATATTTAATAAGATTTTTAGAAATTCTTCCGTCCAGGCCGGCAGCATCCGTTTCTATACAAGGATATCTGCGTGAATTAAGCGTAGCACGCGTAAAAATTACCAAGCCTGAGCAATTGACATAGCAGGAAAGTCCTTACCGTTGTCTGAGTCAAGTAAGAAATCTGGTGACGTTGAGACGTCCGGTGGAGAAAACCAGAAGGCTGAAAATAGCTGAGACGCGATCAAGGTGTTTACGTCTTTGAAGGCAGTCCTCAAGACCTTGTCTCTCTACTCGCAAATCAATCTGCTCGGCTCTGGTCTTTTCTTCTTGGGCGTCTCCTTAGCTGCAGGAAGTCACGGAAACAAATGTATCAATGCATAGACCATATTGAAAACACCAAACCGCAAGCTCCCCTTACGGGGTCCCAGCCTTACCAACTCTTCCCCATTCCATCTGGAGGGGGTACTTTCCTTCTTCTTCCAGGTCGGATTGCCAACCGCTCCCTCCGATATAGAAGAACTGGGGCTTCTATCGATGAATGGAAGAGTCCAAGTCCTTCAGGAAAGTCGACCTGGATGAAATGTAACACCACCCAGCGCCCCGGGGGAGTGGCTTAAGGAAGAACAGAGCCCTGAAGAGATCAATGCTCAGCTCGAGTCCCTCGGCCTGGAAGATGATGTACGAAGCCACCAGGGCTCTAATGCCGTTCAGAGCAATTTGTGACGGACACAAATGGTACTCCTCACAGATGGCCCTGACCCACCAGTGGAGGGGAAATCGAAGACCCGCCTCCAGCTGTTTCCTATATACTGTCATAAACCCAGCTGGTGGCATACAAGCCCGATCGTCGGGCCTAGGAACAAGTGTCGTGACCTCTTCTGGAATGAAGAACTCACTCCGACAGGAGAGCACGGCTTCCTCGTTCATGGTTGTTTTGATTTTCCAAACCGGACTCGAGGGCGGGACCTTTATGAACAACTTCTCTTGCCCGACATTGTGCACCTCGTTTTCACGAAGCAACTGGGGAATGGAGACGCCGGTGTGGATCTCCACCACAGTGACGGGTTCAGGAGGGACCCCGACCCTAGCGTCAAGTGACGTGGAAGCCCCACTACTCTCGTCGGCACGACTCACCACGAATGCACGGTCTTCTAGGCATGACTGGATAGCACCACTCGTTTCGTGGATCCTAGCCATAGTACTCGAGGAGGCGTCTCCCGGAGCGGGGCGCCTCTCCACCCTAAATTGAGGAGAGATGGCGGACGACCGGTCCGAGGAGCCGGACTCCAATCCGTCCGAAGAGCCAGAAGACGAAAAAGAAGAGTAAAAAGGGGATCCCGACATTTTGTTCGGACACAAAGAAGCCAACAAAAAAAAAAAAGAATACCAGTACCGGGGAGGAAGAAGGGGCTCTGGACTTTACGCAAATGTCAAATGAATGGTAGGGGCCACCATTTATAAAAGGAAAATGTGCCCAGACGAAAGGTCGCAAAGGCCAACGGCTGGGGACGCCTTGGTTTGCACGCCCCTGCCACTTGGCACCCATCCAACGATGGTGGAGTGACCTATCACACGACTCAGAAGATGGGGCACGTGTGTCGCGTTCTGTCACGTGGGAAGGGGGAAGGCTCTCACACTTCCCACCCTGAAAATTTTTTAAGGCATGGAAATGGCCGAGCTCACGACCCTACGGGCTCTCAGCTCGGACAAAATCCAAAGGGGGAAGACTCTCAAACTTCCTACACTGAAAATTTTCTAAGGCATGGAAATGGTCGAGCCCACGACCCTACGGGCTCTCAGCTCGGACAAAATCCAAAGGGGGAAGGCTCTCAGACTTCCCACATTGAAAATTTTCTAAGGCATGGAAATGGCCGAGCTCACGACCCTACTGGCTCTCAGCTCGGACAAAATCCAAAGGGGGAAGGCTCTCAAACTTCCCACATTGAAAATTTTCTAAGGCATGGAAATGGCCGAGCCCACGACCTTACGGGCTCTCAGCTCGGACAAAATCCAAAAGGGGAAGGCTCTCAAACTTCCCACCCTGACAAATTTTCTAAGGCATGGAAATGGCCGAGCCCACGACCCTACGGGCTCTCAGCTCGGACAAAATCCAAAGGGGGAAGGCTCTCAAACTTTCCACCCTGACAAATTTTCTAAGGCATGGAAATGGCCGAGCTCATGACCCTACGGGCTCTCAGCTCGGACAAACTCCAAAGGGGGAAGGCTCTCAAACTTCCCACACTAAAAATTTTCTAAGGCATGGAAATAGCCGAGCTCACGACCCTACGGGCTCTCAGCTCGGACAAAATCCAAAGGGGGAAGACTCTCAAACTTCCCACACTGAAAATTTTCTAAGGCATGGAAATGGCCGAGCTCACGACCCTACGGGCTCTCAGCTCGGACAAAATCCAAAGGGGGAAGACTCTCAAACTTCCAACACTGAAAATTTTCTAAGGCATGGAATTGGCCGAGCTCACAACCCTACGGGCTCTCAGCTCGGACAAAATCCAAAGGGGGAAGAACTCTCAAACTTCCTACACTGAAAATTTTCTAAGGCATGGAAATGGCCGAGCTCACGACCCGACAAAATCCAAAGGGGGAAGAACTCTCAAACTTCCCACACTGAAAATTTTCTAAGACATAGATATGGCCGAGCTCACGACCCTACGGGCTCTTAGCTCGGACAAAATCCAAGGGGGGAAGGCTCTCAAACTTCCTACCCTGAAAATTTTCTAAGGCATGGAAATGGCCGAGCTCACGACCCTACGGGCTCTCAGCTCGGACAAACTCAAAAGGGAGAAGGCTCTCAAACTTCCCACACTGAAAATTTTCTAAGGCATGAAAATGGCCGAGCTTACGACCCTACGGGCTCTCAGCTCGGACAAAATCAAAAGGGGGAAAGCTCTCAAACTTTCCTCCCTTGAAAAGTTCAGAGGCAGTAACACTGGCCGACCTCACGACCTGACGGACTCTCAGCTCGGACAAATTCCCAAAAAAATAAAAAAATAAATAAAATGAATTGCCGAGCTCAAGACTCTACGGGCTCTCAGCTCGGCCACTTTCAACAAGGGCAAAGTTCTCCAGACTCTCGTTTACCACCACCGCTTCCCTCGTACTGTTGACCTACCGAACAGAAGAAACTACTTTCTCATTAGCCCAGACTCTACTCTTTACCTTCCGTTTTCCAGTCGTTTCTCCCTCCAGGGATCTGTGGTGTGTCACTGTCGCATTTTGACCCCGATGTCCTCACCTCCTACTACTTACTTGCTCCTTTAAAATCCCGAGGCCGTCATGTTTCACTCTTGTCCTCGGGACTTGGGGGGCAACTGATATAAGGAAATCTGGTAAGGGACATCACGGGGTCAAAAGTTCACCAAGTTATAGAAGAACGGCTGGAACGAGGGCTAAAAAATCCCTCAATACCGAGCTGGGGTGTCCCCCAGCCGAATTGAGGAAGCTGGGATATCCCCCAGCCGAACTGAGGGTCGTCGCAGTGAAGAAATCAGGACCGACGAGCTGAGGTCCGACCTCCTGAACTGACGATCTATGGCACCCTTTGCTCGCCACCACAGCACTCGGAAGTTCGCCAGGCCGGTGTGAGGCCATGGCCCATGGGCCTCCAGTTGTGGGCTCAAAAGCCAGCCCAGAGGATTAAAGGGCTGACCTGTCTGCTCATTGGTTATCCAGCAGATTAGGTTAATTAACCTGAGCTCCCCCCTAATTTCGCGACACTAATCAAGTGCTGGCGCCTATAAATACACCGGGGCATCTACTGCCCAACGGTACGTGAGTACTACTGAATTCAATCTATATTTTCAGCCCTCCACTTTGGAATACTTATCCTCACGCCGGAGGGACTTACTGGGAATCATCCCAATGGGTCTTTGTGCAGGTACTATGTGCAGAAGAGTGGAGCCCTGCTCGGAGTCCGTCACCACCCCTGAACTCAACTTGCTGTTGCCTTACTGGTCGCCCCCCGCCTCAGGTATCCACCCGGACCATACTGATGACCAGCAACTACTTTTTGGCATCAACAGAGATGATGGTGAACACACAACAAACAAAGCAATCATGTAGATAAGGACGGTGGTTGGAGGCGACGAATCAGACTGATTGTGTTTGCGAAGGAACCATAAATCGATTGTGATAAGGACATCTGGTCTAGATATTGTTGATGAAGGAGAAGACAACGATGGATAGAAGAGACGGCGAAGCAGACCACTGACGTGGCAGTGGCGATGATAGAAGCAAAAGTAATGAAGACGATAAATGGAGACGATGAGTGGCTAATGAATCAGAGTGATGGTGGTGGAAAAGCTCGACAATAGCATCGAAAGTAACAACGACGAAGGGGACGAGGGAGACGAAAATGAGCGGGAGAGGTGGTAGCGTTGGAACAAGCAACGACGACGACGACAAGCAGTTTGATGTAGCTGAAAGAGAGAAAGTGAAAGTGGTTCAAAAAATAACATTTACTATTTTATTTATTACAATTGAGGGGTAATATTATCATTTAAAAATATTAGTAGGAGTTACTGCACAACAATGTTTTATGTAAGTGGGTTTTAAAAAATTGTTTCACTTTAAAAGGGGAGTTTTAGAGAAAAATTTCTAATAATAATAATAATAATAATAATAATAATAATTTCTAAGTAAATTTTCATTCCCACTATTTTGGGAGTAAAATAAAGAAAAATAAAGAAGAGTTTTTTAAGAAGACACTAGAAATAGAATATTTAATTTATATATATTATTTATTTATTTTTGTAATATATGGGGATAAAAGAGTAAGTTAGATAATGACATTGGTTGGAATGATGAAAAATAGAAAGAAAAATAAAAATAAGAGAATAATATTTTATGAATTGTAAAAGTAAAATTATTTTCTATGGTGTTGTTGGGTTACGAAAAAAAAATAAAAGGAAGGAAATTAATTCACTTTAATGTGATTTACTATTTTATCCTCTTATAATATAAAAATAAATTAAAAATATATTATTAAGGGTACAATAGAAATTTTACTTTCTTCTTCCAAACTTCTCTCCAATTTTGCTTAATTTTCCTCCTAAATTGGTGTGGAAAAAGTAGGTTGTACATTTTCCTTTCTATTTTATTTTTCCTTCAATTTTTCTTCCATACCAATTTTTTTTTTTTTTTTTTCATCTTTCATCCTATTTTCTTTTCCATTCTTTTTTTTTTTTCAAGAACAAACACACCCTAAGTGAAGTACTTTCTTTTTTCTCATTTTTCTTTCTTAATCAAACATGAGAACTTATATTCTTCTACTTTTACATGCTTGTAACCAAACATCAGTAGCAAAAATATTTTTCCTTTCAATTACATAAAAAATATTAATTTTTTTTCTTTTTAATTTTTATCCAAACATACCATAAATAGTGGTCACCATTAGGAATTTACGAATCAATGACTCCATCTTTGATGCACTGTTTGTATATCTGAGAATTTTTAATAGATTTTTTTTTTTTTAAATATGATAAGTGTATTCAGATTAATTATATATATTTTGACTAATCATCTTTTTAGATAATCTTGAGTATCCACTCCTATATCGGTAGGGTGGATGTGAGATATTATTGTTTATTGATGAGTAGCCTTTTTCCACAAGTTGGGTGGTGTTTTTTTTTGTCATTTTTTGATGATTTCTTACAAGAAGTCAAAACACGTGGTTTAGACTAGACATGAAACGGTCCTTAGCTAATTTGTCTTTTTTTTTTTTTTTTTCCTTTGATTTTTTTTTTTCCCCAAGGATGTGACTCACAACAATGCCAAGATAGTGGATCAAATAATTGAACTTTTGGCAATGTTGATTTGTCTTCTTTCACCTAATATTGATTTCTTAGATATTTTTTTTTGGCAATAATCCAATTTAATACCAATTTATTTATTTTTTTAATTTTTTTGGTATACCCACGAGTGTCTCGACTCCCACACAAAATATAAGACTAATCTTATTCGGGGTTCCATGATTACCCCTCCCAACAAATATTTTTTCGCAGATATAAATCCCTGACCGTGCAGAGATCCTTCAAATGTTTTAATTCAAATGTGTCTTCTGCTTGAATCACTATGTTGGTACCAATTTATTTATTTAATAAAATATAAACGACACGAAAAATTATCATACAGTAAATTCTAATTTTTGTACGAATAACAAATTTTTTCAATCCCCCTTTTAGCGTATGACACAACTCTAATATTTTTTATAATACTTTAATAATGAATCAAAATCTCATTTAATCATGTATTAATTTTTATTTTATTTTCTTATTTTTGAAAGAAAAAGTTTCAACATTTGACTTGTGCTTGCTTCTATGATGTAATTCGATGTTATCATTTTCAATGCCAAAAAAAGGGTAACAATATGAGCGTAAGCGCAAGAAAAATCGTTTTCAATTGTCATATTTTGACATTTAGGCGTAAAAATTATAAAGTTTTAAATTAGCTAACTATAATGTTATTTTCGAATGTAATATGAACAAAATATGACCCAAAATCTAATTAAGAGTATGTTTAATTGAGTGAAAAAAAGGGTGTATGGGAAAATGGTAAAGAAAAAAGGTGAAAAACGAAAAAATATTGTGTTTGTTAAGAAAAATAGAATGGACAAGAAAATGGGATGAAAAAAAAAAAAGAAGACATTTTTTTCATTTTTTTTTTTCAAATTTGGGATGAAAATTGAGGAAAAATAGCTGAAATTTAAGAAAAAATACCAAAATGATAACTATACCCCTTATCCTTGTATATTTATATGATTTTTTATACTTTTTTTTTAATTCTATTCATTAATAATTTATGTATTTAACTTAAATGATGATCACTATAATTATAATCTTATTTTAGTTAATTATTTTTTTATTAATTAGTGAATTGCTTATTTTTACATGAATTGAAATATTAATAATATAATATATAAAAGAAAATAGTAAATTAATTAAGTGTATAATTTTTTCTTTTTATTTTTTCACTAAAGATAAAACATTATATTTTATTTTATAATATGTAAGGGTAAAATACTCAACTAAATGAGTTCATATTTTTCCTTTTTCATCCTTCCAAACCTATCTAAACGAGAATATTTGTGCACTTTTTTTTGTCCAACCAACCCAAACAATACAACTTCTTTTGGTTATCTTTCAATTTGCAAAAAAAAATATTATATTTCAATTAGTTAATTTATGAATTGTTATAATTTAATGTTTAATTTTTAAAAACAAAACCAATTAAATCAGGTAGCCATTTTAGTTATAATTTAGATGTTATTTTCTCGCTTAATTGGAGTACAATATAACATAAAAATTTAAATAGACGAAGATAATTATGTTAATTTCTGCACCGTTGTCTATTTCTTCGAACATAGTGAAAAATTGATTAAATCATAAATAAATGAAAAAAATATAAAAATCAATTCATCAAACATAAGATAATTCATAAAAGAGGATAATTTGGACAACAAACAAACAAACCCCACGTAAATTCAATTAAACGAAATGCTTTATAAATGGAGAGAGATACTATTTGTAGCAAACTCAATGGGTCTCACTCACTCTAAAAAATAAGAGGATTACCCTACTCTTTATATATAGCTCAAGATCAAGTAACACAAGCGAAGTGAAAATCAACGCGTCCCCTCATGCATATGGTGAACTTTTGATAAACCACTGTAAACGGTTATTGGGAGAAGGATCCAACATCGATGTGGGATTTAACACGTTCCTTCACGCACAAGGTGGACTTCTTGACAAATCACTGCAAACAGATATCAGGGAGCCCAACATCGATGTGGGATTCAACACACCCAACACAAGACACACAACAACAAAAAATAAAAATAAACATATAGAACCTTATTGATTGGCATGAGCTCTTACAGAATCAGGAGACCTATTCTTCAGGACTATGCATAAGCTTTTGAACATATATATACATACACAAACAAGAAAAAAGTATACAAGAAAATTAGATCTTACGTTAAATGGAGGGCTATTTAGTGTTTGAATCTGTGGAAAGCGCAAACAAGTAGTCCGCCATCAATGTGGAGATTGATCATTGTCCGATAAGTCACCATTTTCTGCTCATCGCTAAGTTTGAACACGAAACAACCCAGAAGGACGGCCGAGAAGATCTTCATTTGCCTATAAGCGAATTCTTTCCCCAGACAAATCCGTGGACCAGCCTGTTAAAAAACACAAGTTTTAGGTTCTCTAATTAGGAAAATTTTAATTAATTTTTGATACGGGTGAAGTCAAGTTGATGAACAAAAGACAGTCCAATGCACGAGGCTCGAGAAAAATAAGGCTTGGGGGGCGGGGATGAGATGTTTGCAATCTTGAAAGGAAATTTTTATTACTTGAATGCATAAAGTATTTTGAGGAATAAATAAATTTTAATTAGATGTTAAGGGGTTGTTTGGATTGAGAGGTAAATGGGGAGAAATCGAGAAAGTTTTTTGAACAATACTATATATTATCTTTTACAAAATAAGGCATATTAGGGGGCGTTTGGTTCGTGTTTCTATTTTTCTGTTTCTACTTCTAATAAACTGGGATGCGATGGGAATTCTGTTTTCGTTCTGGAGTATTCTGGAAATAGAAACATGTTTGGTAATGACCATTATTCTGAATTTTTATCTTTTAATTCACGAGAATTGAGAAAGACATGTTTAATCGCAACATTTGTTTGTTTGTTTGTTTTTTTTTTTTTTTTAAATCTATGGTGGCTGATGTGATGGGGGTAGCCGGTGGGATGGTAGTGGAAAATAGTTTTGTGAGGGTGAAAGGAATCAACATTTTTCTATTTCTCAGATTCTTTAAAGAATTCAGGAAATTATCCCAAATTATTTCCAAAATTTTGGGAACAGAAACATGTAACCAAACAAGTTCCTATACATTAATCTCAAAATTTTAGGAGCGGGAACAAGATTCAGGGAAGAGAAACAATAAACAAACAGAATTAGTCTATTGACTTGAATAAAAATACTTTCTTATTTTTTTCAAATGAACTATTCAAACACAGCATAGATAAAGCTATTTTTAGTGTCTGTTCAATTGGAGATTCGCCTATTTCAGTCTCTATTTCTCTCAATCCAAACATAGACAAGAGAAAAGTCAACTTAATCAAAGGTTTTAACGTGCGGATTATGTTCCAGCGCTTAGAGGTGAAGGTCATGTTTTGAGTCGACAGCTCGGTCTTGAACTCTAATGGGGTTGAGGGCAAGAAAGCAGAAATGGAGAAACTTAAGGCAACCCACCCCATGAAGGCTATCGCCATTGCGAGGTCTGGGAAGAGTCAGATGTATAATTATATCAAAATTTAATAAAATAAATTTGTTTAATAAGTATAATTACTAGTACTTAGTTAATTAAGTACTACTTAAATATTTAAGTTAATGGGTTTAAAATTTTCAATCATTGGGCCTTGACTTGGCTTAATTTATCAGCCGTCAGCACTTAATGGACCAACCTTTTTTTTAACTTTTTTTTTGTTGAGACATTTTACCCTTCAAGCAAATATGATTAACTTGAGAGAGAGAGAATTGGAATTGAATTGTTTAATTCCCGATTTTTTTATGGTTGAACTCTGTTATTATTGACTTGTAATAATTCATACATCGGAACTTTTTAGTATGTTATTGGTGTTTTTATTTGTTTGTTTTGTTTGTTCTCGAATTTTTTTCCCGTATTATCTTGATTTTAAGAAAAATTTAAGGATAATCATGTAAATTAAATAATTTTTAGTCTTCAACTTTTGTACTTATATTTTCAGCACTTAAAATTCAATAAATAAAATTTTCAGTATTTAAACTTTAAGCTGTTATCAAACATATCCTTGGTCAAAAACTATTTACAAAATAATTTTCGCAATCAATCATATCACTTGTTTTTTAATATTAAACTTCATTATTTTAAAGAAACTATTTTCATTTTTTCTCTCTCCACATATTTCTCTCTCATATCCACATTTTTAATCAATCACATCAACAATTTCTCTACTCATGTATTTCAAAATTTTAATCAATGAGGTCACATCATTTTTTTTATTTTACTTCAATTTTTTTTAACACAATAATTAAAAAAATATATACAAAAACTAAGGACATGTTTAAATTTGAAGTGCTGAAAATTTAAATATCGAAATTATAAGGACTAAATTTATTAAGTGTTGAATATATTAAGTATTCAATTTTTTTTCACTTTTAACTTAAAAAAAAAAATTATCTTTGTACAAATTTTTATTCTTAAAATAATTTTACAACATTATTTCTTAAAATAATTTTACAACTTTATTTTTCTAAAATGTTCTCTCTCTATCTTTCTCAATTTAATATATTTTCCATCTATAATTTTTTTGTATATAACTTTTTTTGTGAGATTTTACAGTATTGGTGTAAAATATTAGTTATGATAATTAGGTATTTCATGATATTAAATAATAAGTGCTAAAAAATTAAGTAGATCACACGTCGCTTAAAATTTTGAACAATTTTTAAGTGATTCTTGTTTAATTTTATTATCAAATACATTTAATACGACAAGTACTTAATGTAAAACTGCTTAATTAGGTTACCAAACGGGCCCTAAATCTAACAAGTTTTCACGTTTTCAAAACTTTCATAAACTGTTTTCAAGTTGTAAACCAAACAGACCCTTAACTTTTTACCCATTCCGTTTGGATACCTCATTAAGAGAAATTTAAATACTTATGTCAATTATTATACCTTATTTTGAAAAGTAAAAATAAGTTCATCAAGTATAACACACATGTTTTGTCTAGTTCTCTGCTAACCTGGAAGGCAGTAAACTTGAAGGGGCTTTGCTGCTGAAAGTTGCCATTCTCATCAAGCCATCTCTCTGGTCTGAATTCTTCTGCATCATCACCCCATATATTTCTCATCCTTCCCATTGCATATGGTTGGTAAGCAACCATGTCTCCTTTTCTCACACTATAACCATCTGGAAGAGTATCATCCGAAAAGCAGATTTTTGCATCCTGTAGTCATGAAAGATGGACCCAATATAAACATAATTTCAACTTTATTGGAACATAACAGAAAAACAGAAACAATTTTATAATAACAATTTGAAAAAATGCTTATGTTCTCATCCCAGAAATTTGTTCTTTAATACTGTAGAAATCCAATGAGCTTAACTCACTCTCAAAAGACACCGTGTCTTGTGAGAGGAGGATTTGGGTAGACTTTATATATAGCTCAGGATCAAGAAGATTTGGGTAGACTTTATGTATAGCTCAGGATCAAGTAACACAAGTGATGTTGGATCCAACACGCCCCCTCACATGCAGGGTTGGCTTTGACAAACCACTGCGAACGGATAACTAGGAGCCCAACATCAATGTGGGATTCAACACTCCCCCTCCCACGGAGGATGGACTTTGAAAAAACCACTGCGAACAGATATTGGGAGGCCCAATATCAATGTGGGATTCAGCACACCCAACATCAGACAGAAAGCTTGGCTCTGATACCATGTAGAAACCCAATGAGCCTAACTCACTCTCAAAGGATGCTTTGTGAGAGGAGGATTGTTTCTCTAGACTTTATATATAGCTCAGGATTAGGTAGTACAAGCGATGTTGGATTCAACACGCCCTCTCACGTGCAAGGTGGACTTTGACAAACTACTGCGAACGGATATCGAGAGAAAGGTCTAATATCAATGTGGGATTCAGCACAAATAATTCTTTTTTTTTTTTTTTTTTTTTTTTTTTTTTTTTGTTTTCGTTCCAAGTCTGTTAAAAAAAAAAAAAAAAAAAGAACGAACAAACAAACTAGCTTTCGGCTTATGCATAACATAAATGAACGCATTGAAAAGAAAACTTTTCATAAAAATAAAAAGGTTTATACCACTTATTTCTCCTCTCTTTTTGCCTTAAACCACAAATCTTCCCTGTCTTTTAAAAAATAACAATCGCGTCCTTTGACCAATTTTTTCTTGTAAAAAGACACAAATGTCCTTAAACAAATATATATATATATATTTATTTTTATTTTTTTTTAAATTCACTAACACCCTATTTTTTAAAACATACTTTTTACCTCTATTTTTTTAAACAATTACATTTACTCCTACCCCTACCCCACCTTCCCACCCCATCCACTGCCGCCACCTCCATTGGAATCTTCTGCCGCCCCCATAGCCAACGCACAAATTCGCCGGAGCACCTCATACCCACCGGTCTTTTTCTATTTTTACTCTCTCTCTCTCGGCCAGTTTAATTTTCGACGTTGTGAATGACATGGAAGCTCTTACCAACTCAAATTACCTTAACCAGCCCCTTATCCCGTCATTCAATCACCACAGTCCGCCATTCTCTAGACCCATTTCTTCTCTCCTTGACTCCTTTAGAGGTCTACCACTGCCGCCACTGCAATCGCCGCCGTTTCCCAAACCAGCGTCGCTATCTATCGGAGCTTCATCTTCATCATTGAAATTATCGTCTTCTAAATGGTCCTGAATCGAAACCGCTCAAAACCCTAGACGTTGTCCCCTTATCCCTTGTCAAAATCACCGCCATCACCGCCGCCGCTCTCTTCCTTGCCCAATTCTAGACCGAATATGTGCTCCTGTGCATAGATTGGCGCTAATTTGTGCGCCAAAGCACAAATTTCGTTCAAATGAGAGAGAGAAGAAGAAGGCCGTCGAGTCCGAGGAGGTTTTTTTTTTTCTTTTTTGGGTTAAAAAAGAAAATGATTTAAAAAATAATTTTTTTTAAATAGGGAGGTTAGAGTAAAAAGATAAAGGAGGAAAATATAAAAAATAAATAAAAAATTAAGGGGATATTTATGTATTTTAATTTTTAATTATTTAATTATTTTTAAATAGTTAAGGGTAAAATTGTCATTACAATAAAAATTTTATTAACATTTTATCTAAATGAGAACTAAATGGTCTTTAACCAAAAATGATGGTTAAAATGATAAGCGGTGGACTATATTCAGTAAATGATTGGGAAGGCTTTTGATTAGTAAGAAAAAGACAAGAGATGTGAATGACAAATACCCTAAAAATTAATCGATCTCAAGATCAACTTGAACTCCAACATGCTAGAGCTTCTAATATAATGAAGACAACCTAGAAAATTCCACAACTATCCTCATTATCCAAGTAGTCTATGATATTTTGCCAGTCAAAGTCTTAAGGCCCACTGCATTGATAAGGAATTCAAAGATAAGAATCAAAATTAGAAACAAATACAGATTTTGTGCTAAGGGTGAGTATCTACATAGGAAAACGTTCATTACCACAGGCACTGCAGGATAGAGCCTGAGAGTCTCGGTCAAAGCCGCATGAAGATATTGCATTTTCTCAAGAGCTTCCTCACTAACAATGGTAACAAACTCGGCGGCATTACTTATTTCTTTCCTGTTGGTTGCTTCTTTTATTTCTTGTGCTACCTTTTCCTGAATGGAAGGATATTTACAAAGCATGTAAATGAACCAGGAGAGAGTCGTCGCCGTCGTGTCTTTGCCAGCAATTATGAAGTTTAATATAATGTCTCTCAAGTACTTTGGATCGGTTTCAGTCAATTGGAGGAACCTCGACAAGATGTCTTCTTTCTTTAGCTGCAATCGGCATATCATGATAAAATCAAAGTTGGGCTTTGGTATTATAAGAGATATGGATGCCTCGAAGTAATCAACTCACAGAATACTCCTCTTGCGACTTCTGCATTTGCTCAGTCTTGCGACTGATCAGCTTATAGACAAAGTCATCAATCACTTTAATTGTTTTCTTTAACCCGGCTTCTGTTCCAATATTCAGAGCTTTCTTTATCTTCCATGTGATATCTACATATCGCCTGAGGGTCATTGCACTTGCATCATCAAAAGCATTGCTGAATTTTGCTCCTTCTTCACTCGATCCACACATGCTGTTTAAGTCAACCCCAAACGCGACCTTAAATATAGAGTCCAAGGTTGACTTCATAAACAGATCCTAAAACGGTAATTTTGCATTAGATTCGAGTTAAATAAAATGATGTTTGGTTGGATGGAGAAGTTAGTTTCTGGAAACTCACTTGAATATCCATTGTTTGGTTCGGAGCTGCAGCTTCAGACAGGACATTAGCAAGCTTTGCAACATTCCTTCTGAAAACTACACTACTGAAGTCCCTCAATACCTTTGTGGAGAACTCGTGACTGGATACTTTCCTTTGCTCACGCCACTTGTCACCGTCAACTGTGAAAATCCCATCCCCTAATAAGTCTTTCAAAATGCTGTAATTGTACCATCCCTGGACATAATTCCAAGAACTAAGGCGTGTACTCAATGCCTTCTTCATGATTTATATACGCTTAAATCAAATAAAAACATTGATTTCGTGAAAGAAGCCCGCAACAGTTAACATAAGAATCATTTCAAGTGTGAACCGTGAAGTTTCTAGTATTATTGCAAAATTACCATTAACATGGTTTGAATGAGAGCTCCTTCTGGCACTTCAGGATCCTACTAAACTATGACATAGCAATAAACTGAAATTGAAACATTTTTGCTGACTTGTACATTAGTTCATATGGCTTTCAAAACTAGTATATAAGCTGAATGACCTACTGCGCACACTCAAGGTTTCAGTGTGATGAACTGATGATCCTAACATGTTGAATCCCATATCGCTTGTGTTTCGTGATTCTAAGCTATATATAAGTTTAAAGGCAATCCTTCTCTTTCAAGGCGTCTTTTAAGAGTGAGCTAGGCCCATTGGGTTCTTACATGGTATCAGAGTCAGGATTCTTATGCTGTTGGGTGTGTTGAATCCTACATTGATCTTGAGCCACCCGATATCCGTTCGTAGTGGTTTGTTAAAATCCACCCTACACGTGAGGGAGCATGTTGAATCCCACATAGCTTGTCCTACCTGATCTTGACCTATGTACAAGTCTAGGGGTTCCTCTTTAAAGACGTCTTTTGAGAGTGAGTTGGGTCCATTGGATTTCTACCCGAGATCCTAACATGGTATCAGCGCTGAATTTTGAGCTATGTACAAGTCTTGGGGTAATCCTCCTCTTTCAAAACGTCTTTAGAGAGTGAGTTGGGCCAATTGGATTTTCTACCCGTGATCCTAACATGGTATCAACGCTGAATTTTGAGAAATCTCCTAGGTCAACCCTAAAGTCATAAATCATCTAATCGTTGTACTAAAAAGAAGTATATATATATTATTTCAAGAAGACACCATTACTTGGAGCTTTAGCTACGTTTATTTCAGAAATGTGTGTTCCATAGACCAACTGTGGGCCTGTGGCCACAATGTCAAAAGGTCCTTGAAATCTTCACGCCTTATCCAGGAAAAAATAAACCGAAGATTTGTCATTTTTTACTGTCATTTTTTACATGGTAATCATTAGTTCGTGGGCTAAAATTAGGACAATCTGAATAAACATAAATCTTCAAGAGATTCCCCAAGAACAAATATTAAATATGAAATATCACAGGCACCACTTATCAACTGTAGAAATATTTATTTAGTATTTAGTATTTTATAGGTCATGTTGACCATCTTTGGTAGTTTCCCTATTCCTTTTATTAGCCTATTAATTAGACTAATATTCTTCCTTATTTAGTCTATCTCGACCATATGATGAAGAGTGCAGAGCTTTATAGTATCATAACAATACAATAAAAATAACTCTCTTCCTCTCCTACATCCTTTTTAACATGGGTGGCCTGACCCAAAGCACACCAAAATGAACACTTTTGGGCCCCAACTAAAGAGGGAAACAAATCTTATTAAGAGCTTTATACAAACCTAAATCAAAAACATATTTTTGAAGAAGCGAATCAATGTCAGTTAAGCTTAAACTCCATGAAATTAATAGCTTAAAAAATTGTCCCATATCACTTTTTATTTCCATACAAAGGTTTTAAATTGTGTATTGGGTAACATAACGGTAACAGTCGCGGTGTAATGGTATCGGGAGTATCGGCCTATCCGTAACGGGAATTAGCCGTAATGATCGTGAATTTTTTGAAGTTGCCAGAAAATCCTCAAAAACTCAATAATTGCAATTCTTCTACTCATTTAGCTCTTAATAAACACATTCTACTGGATATTATAACATTTAAATATGCATACAACACATTAAAAATATAAGAAAGACGAAAGAAATTAGGAACTGTTGTACCGAATAATCTTAAAAGAATAAGAAGATGCACAATATTTAATAAAAAATATGTTACACAAACATAATAAAACTATAAAATAGTAAGCTAAATATGGGCAAAAATTGTTTGTAGGGCTGAAATTAAACTATATATGGGCAAAAATTTGAAAAATATATCTATTTTTTAATCCAAATATGACTAGAAATTAAAACTAAACATGGGCAGAAATTTAAAATATATATAAAACTTACAGATCTGCCAGAAAATGGAGAAATCTTGTTGTTGTGATGAAGAAATTCCACTAAAAATGCTTGGATTTGGCCGAAAATGGAGTGAAGGGCTTGACTCTGGCCAAAAAATGAAGTAGAGGAGGGCTAGATAGCCTAGATCCAGTTGAAGCTTGGCTGATTGGGTTGGGGAAGGAATCGAGAAGGATTGGGTGTGAGGAGAAAGGTGATTCAAAAAAAGTATCTGGACACAGATATGCAGAATTGGACATAACGACTGGAAACGACCATTACACTTGTGTAACAACTGTTAGTCCCATTACGGGCCGTTACAGGTGTAAATCGATCTGCAACCAATCTATCGACCCGTAACGGTAATGGAGGGTTGAGAACCTATTATGTATCGACCGTTACGCTATGTAATGGCCGATGCTTATACATATACATACATATAAAAAGCTTAAATTTCCAAAATCTAAGTGTTAATAAGTAATTCTTAGGGCCGCCTAAATCATAATAAGTCTCTTATCATAAAGAAACAGTCAAAGGACTCGAATCGTCCACATATACTTACTAATTTAAAAAATCTACGTGTTAATAAAATACCCATGGCACCCATATACTTGTTCTGCCCACATGATTGGAAGGTCCTAATGTGGAAAGTTTGGAGAAGGATTAATCTCTTAAGTAGAGATTTGCTTGAACTTTCACCTTAAAGATCCCAATTAAAGTAGAATATCTACCATAAATAGAGAAGATCACCTACCAGATTATTTACACTTTTAAAGATCTACATCTCTTGCACATCATAATGGTGCATTCATAGTTGTCAAAGGCGCACTTAGGCCCCAGGCACACAAAGGCTCACCTCTTGCGCCTAGCCTCAAGCAAGGGGCATTCTGCAAGGTGTGCCTAGGGAGCCTAGCACAAGGTTCAAGAAAAGCGCGCCTAATTGAAGTTAATCTATAAAATTGTATTTGATCTTATTACACCACTTATTAAGTTGACTTGAAATGCTCCACAATAATGTGTTTGTTGGATCATACCTAGCACATACTAAGTTACCGAAAATAAGGTCACAAATTCTCATGCAACGCTTAATTACAAAGATTGAAGCACACCTTTTTAATTACATATCTTTTCAAACTTTGGATTGCTTTAATCTCTTGGACTTGTTGATCTTTGACGATATTAGATGATTTGAATATTTGAAGTTGCACAATTTCTTAATGCAATAGATATATAATTAAATTTATCATAATATTAAATATTATACAATTAAATTAAATATAAAATTATCTTTATTACTAATAAATGATACTAAAATTAATATTTTGCTTGTTTTATATAATGTGCGCCTCATTTTAGCTAGGGGCGTGCCTTAACTTGTGCCTTGGGCTTAGGCTCCAAAAGACCTTCTTGAAAACTGTTAGGAGGTTCCGTTTTAAAATCATATGGTTATCAAGTGAAGTAACTCTTTTAATTTTGGGTAGGACAAGAATTTAATACCCGCCCTTAAGTGTAACCTCCAATTTACATGGAAGATTTGACTATTAAGAAATAATGAAAAATGTGTAATACACGACTTGCAAGAAAGATTGACTACGAGAGAAGATAGGAGAATTCCTATAATCTACGGTGATACCATGTTAAGAGGTTTCAACTTAAAATTATATGGTATCAAGAGTAGCTTCTGACTTGCACTGACACCACGTTAGGAGATTCATCTTAAAACCAAATGGTACCAAAGTGGGGCAACTTTTTGATTTATGTAATACTTTGGGCACTCTCTAGTGATCATCAACGTGGGACAAGAATCTAACAAAAACAATGGGTGCATTGAAATTCAATCAATCCGCATAATCAATTTCCATCAATGAGGATACTGAAACGGTGAAACCAGGGCATACCTTTCCATAGTTATCGAAGTTCGTTTTGAGTATATGCTCCACATTAGCTGGATCGGCCGTGTAAACCTCATTCCTGAAGGGGCTAATCAACCTGTAAGTCCTGTGCTTCCGAGCGAGATCAGTCATGTAGTGGTGAAGCCTGTTGAAGTTGATTAACTGATTGAATATGGTGCCGCCAATCGGAGGGTAGTTCTGCCTCCGATGCTCCTGCAACTTGACGGTGAGGAATTTGACGATGAGAAATGAAGAGAGAAGAGAGAGAACTACTGATATGGCGGTGGGGGTGGAGATCAAATCCATGAAATCCATAGCTTCTAGCAGAAACAAGAGGTTTTGAATCTGTGTGCCGAGCAATATCCAAATTTCTATTGACTCGAGGTTCAATAATTTACAGTAATATACCCTCAAGTTTTAGTGAATGTGATTGAAAATTAAATTATCAATAAATTTTTGTTAAAAAAAAAAAGATGGGCCGCCGAGGTTAAAAGTTTTGTTAATTTTAATTTATTGAAAATTAAACATATTTCTATTGCCCAAATGCTCCAGAACAAACTGAATTCTAATCTCAATTTATTGGAAGAGAAAACAAACAAAAAAAAAAAACAGAAACACTAATCAAACTTCTCATAATCTTCTCACCATGCACGCCTATTAAGAAATGGAGACAAACAATGGACGGTATTTCACATTACACTCTCAAATATCAAATACTTATTTTCACCCCCAAAGTTCTTCACCAGGTAAAACCTACCCGATGTGAGAATTCTACAAGTACCTAGGCAGTCAGTCATGCAAACAACCTTCCATTCCATTCGCCGAGGCCCTCAAATTATGCGCATCATCACAACCTATTATATCACAATAAACGTCTAAAAACGCAGTTTTTATGAGAACAATTATAACAATAATCCTGTTTCAAAACAACCAATTTAGGTATAATTGTGGAGGCAATTAAATATTTTGTGGAGAAAAAAATTTGAACCATTTAATAATTTAATTGTTTGAGACAATTAAATATGTTGTGGGCTGATTTGCAATTGAAACCATTTTATAAGGTGCATAACTGCAAAGCCTTAAAGATTATGTTATAATCCAACACAAGGGTAAATTGCGTTTTATCCCTCTTTATTTTGCCTAATAACTACTTTGCCTCCTCCATTTTAAAAAGTTACATCTTATCTATTTTTACTTTAAATAAAATGAGAAATTAATTTTTTTCTATTTAAATTAAAAGAAAAAATTAATTTTCCTATCTAATTTTTTGATGAAATAGATGTCATTATCCTTTTATTTTAATTTAATTTTTAAAAGTATCTATAAGAAAAAAATAAATTAAAATTAAGATAAATGGACAATTTCATATATTTTTGGGATAATTGGGCATTAGTTATAAATAACAGATGTAAATTTAAAAAAATCACATTTCAAGCATAAGTTTCGATTTAATCTCTTAAGTTGGGTTTTGTTTAAGTTTTAATCCCGCATGTGCAAACATTACAGGGTTTATAGAGAGAATTTTGGTGAATAAACATGGATTGTAGAAAGAACTTTAGTGCAAACATTGCAATGATTGTAATTAACATATATTACATATATCTGTGTAATTTTAGCTAGATGTATTTGTATAATATTAGTTATACGTTATAAATTACATGTATTTATGTAATATTTATGACATTTAATAAATATTAAAGACATAAATTAGTTTAATATTAGTTATATGTATTTGTCTAAATTGTGTAATTGTTACAAATTACATGTATTTTGTGTAATATTTATTACATCTGATAAATTTTTACACACAGATTAGTTACATGTTACAAAATACAATAATATTTGTTATATTTAACAAAAATTTAAACACAAATTAGTTACATGTAACTGCGCGAATGTAAACGCGGGTATTGGACTTATGTTTTTTTTTAATAGGTAGGAGTAAAACACAAGTTGCTTCCTCCTCTAGATTTTTTTTTAAAATCTAGCAAGACTTGCCATTAAATGCCACTATATTTTATTCAAAATTAGATGAAAATTTTATTTTAAATATATTTTATTAATTTAAATAAAAAGTTTTCACTATATATAGGTAAAATGTAGTTTTTTAAAATATTTGGAAATAAAGTAATAATTAAACAAAATAGAAAGGAGTAAAAGACAATTTAACCTTTTAACAGAAATATAATCACAGATTAATCAACTCAAAGGGCTTGTGTTTCATCCTCGTTGCTTGCTCTGTAATCGATAAACTCGATCACGAATTCTTTTGATAATCCCCTTTTTTCATATTGATCTTCTGCCAATGCTAAATTTTCGAGGAGGAAAACGCAAATTGATATTTCGAACATGGTAAGCAGCTCAATCGCCTTCATAATCTCTCTGAATTTCTTCATTTTTTTGTTGTTTTAAAATGTAAATTGAACTTGTAAATTGTTATTCTTTTCAATTCTCAGAGATGAGTTTTCTCAAAGGATGGATCGACACTTTGGATTCGATCTTCTCCGGTTCTTCTTCTTCGTCTTCATCGCTTGAATCTCAGCAAAACCCTAGGGACCCGGCTATGGACGGGTTAGGAGTCGCTGCTGGGAACGAACGGATTGCGGGGAAGCTGAAAGGGTACTTCGATTTGGCCAAAGAAGAAATCGCTAAAGCTGTCAGGGCCGAAGAGTGGGGATTGGTTGATGATGCGATTTCCCATTACCAGAATTCTCAAAGAATATTGACGGAAGCCACATCAACACCTGTACCTTCGTACATCAGCTCGAGGTATGCAAACGCAAATTCAAACGCTTCATTTTTGCTTGCTATATACTTCAGTTAGGCGTCTGAATTTTTTGGTTTTTGTTCATTGATTTCCAAATGATTGGTTCAAGCATATGAAGGCAATATCACCGAAATGCACAACTAATCGATACAATTCTGGTAGCACCTTCCTTTGGAAAAAAGAGTTGTAAGTCATTTTAGTTAGGTTGATTAGAGACGAGAGGGAAGAGAAAGAAATGAAAGGAAAAAACTTGACAAACAGAAGTAGAAAGTGTTTCCACCCTATATTTCTTTCATTTATTAAAACCTAAAGTTCATTTCCATTAGGTTAATTTGAGAGGAGACGACGAGAAGAGAAATGAATGGAGAAACTAGACAAACAGCAGTAGAATGTGTTTCCACACTGCACCCTTTCTTTTATTTATGGAACCTAATGCATACATTGAACACTCCTCCTTGAGTTGGTTCACAAATATTAGTCATACCAACTTGAAAATAATAGGAAGGAAATTGTAGTATCTGCCGTGGTTGTGAAAATATCTACTGCTTGATTTGTTGATCTCACAAAAGATGCACACGTCAAATCTGCATCGACTTTCTCCTTGATAAATGTCGATTGGTTTGTATGTGCTTGGTCCGATCATGCTCTATCGTATTTTAAGTAACACTATGGAAATCTTATTGCAGTATAACGACCCTTAATTAGACATTCCAAGGTCTCTTAGTAAAGTGTGCAACTGCAAAAGTTCATGAACTTCATATGTCGTAGGCCTGTGTCCTAGTATTATATGCTTTTGTTCCTGATCTGTTACAACTCTTTGGTCCTTAATTCTTTAGTCCTCAAATTTCCTTTAACCATGTAAAGTAGCGTGAAATGGATCGTCTAATCAACGAAACATGCCCAATATGCATCATTAAAAGCCTCAATCTTTAAGGAGTAAGTTATTATGATGAGAAACCATGAGCCCTTTATGTGGGTTTGCTTTAAATGTCTAAAGATACGAGAACCACAATCAAGATGAAGTTTACGAGGATATGCATCCATGGACTCTCAACTCTCATGCTGTAGGTGATATCTGGTAGGGTGTGAGAAAGATATATTAACTTCCGTACCAAATGCTTGATCTCTCTTTGTTAACTGCTTCACCAACACCACTACATGGATATTGATTAGGTTTTAAAGGAAAACTTTTAGATGTACGACCTTACATACTAGTTTCTTCAAGGAGATCATGAGTATATTTTCTCTATGAAAGTTCCGTTATTCTATCTGGAAAATTCAATTCTGAGAGAGCACTTAAACTTGCAAACCTATGCACAAATCTTTAGCAAAATGATTGTTGAGTGTTGAGATGACTTAATCCGTCCATATTATTGTCAGTTGCAACTATGTCATCTACATGTACAATAAGAACAATTATCTTTCCATCTACCTTGGTAAACAAGGTATGATATGCATGGCTCTGTTTCTACCCAAATTTCAACATGGACTAGAGACTTTTGTCTGATCAAGCTTTGGGTGACTGTTTAAGTCAATAAAGGCCTTTTGAACTTCCTTCGGCTAAATGAGAAGAAAAACTCGAAGGAATATCCATTTTGCTCACCATAACGAACAATAATTTTCACATTTACTTGCTGTAAAGTGTAAACTCCATCCACGGGTCTCTGCACATATAAGAAGAGTACAAATAGAGAGTATATCTCTGCAACAAAAGCGAAGGTTTCATGGTAATTAACAATATATATTTGTGTGAATCCCATAGTGGCAAATTATACATCTGGCCTTGACCACTCAAACTGAATTTTAAACATTGCTTGGCTATAAAAAACCATATGCAACACATGATCCTTTTATGTGGGACTGTGTGACTTAGCGCTCTCTTTCTCTCTTAGACGAGTTGACTGTTGTTTCCTCTCCCTTTCTCAAACTCTCTCGGTCCATTCTGCATAATGCCCTCCACTTACTAAGATACCCCTTACTTCTTTTCTGACCCTTAACAACATTTATGTAAGAAATGCATAGATAATTTAAGCAAATGGTTATGTTAAATTGCTGATTTATTCATTTTCATTTCCAATCGCATCTGCACCTTGATTGGTAGAAGTATCTTTAATATAGAATTGGGTTGTTCTCAGATAGTGTACAAATATTTTGAACAAATACGTTGCTACTGTGGTCATGCATCATGGTCATCTGATGGTGCTTAAAGTATGTTGATTGATCTCATATGTTCACTTGATTCATGAACAGTGAACATGAGAAGGTGAAATCTTATCGTCAGAAAATATTAAAATGGCAGAGCCAAGTTTCGGATAGACTTCAAACTTTAAACCGGAGAGCAGGTTCCAAATTTTCTCCTTGTTTTACCTTATTCCAGTAGATTCTGTTTCGAAGAATAGGAGTGACAAAATGTGTTTACATTCTCTCTTGTTGTTCTCCCCTCTCATCTCAGGTGGCGGGTCCACGAACAAGGTAATGACTTTTCTGACTAAAATGTGAGTTTATCTATTGTTTCATTTCTCGGATCATTGTGCTTATGTATTTCAAGCAAGTGTATATAACAATTTATGTTGTAGGACTGCCGCCATTTATCATATGGACATGTCTATGTTGCTATATAGTATTAAATGTTGAACCTTTCGTCAACTTCATATGTTGTTTAATTTAATGTCAAAAACTAGGCGTACTATTTTAGGTTGGTTGACTTATGAAACTGGTGAAACTTATGAAGATAAATTTTCTTCGATTATCGCAATCCTTATTTCCCTTAACAACATACTTGTGTAGTCATTTGGATGAAGCGACCTGTTGTCATCATTTTTAGTGCCATATAGCCTGGAGATGCCAAACCCTTTAGTTGCTTGGTGGCATCAATCAAGTTCATTTGCTCGTTTTAATATTTTAACTTGATGCTAGTGTACAGTTGTGAGATCCCATTTCCCTGGAATTCATTCCCCTGGGCAATGTACGGCTAAAAGCAACTGAAAGTTTGTTCACTATTGAGGCAATTTACTGGTGGCTCAGATTTAAAGTTCATATTCCGTTCCTTTCTTTCCGCTTTAAAAAGGGAAGCATAGTTGGATTAGATTGACCTGCCTTTGTTTATTTTACAACCTATTAGCAAGGATACATTTAAGGTGCATTTACATTTTTTGATTTCTGGTAATTTTTACAACTATATTATTTAAATTCCAGTCATGTTAATATATCATGTTAGTGAACAGGTTTAGGTGGTGTTATTGATGATATAGTCCGGAAATTTGATCCAAGACATATTTGTACCTTATTCTGAACTATATGTTGTTTCTGCAGAAAACCTTACCTCAGGCACCAGGTGCATCAGGTTCATTAGCAACTTCTAATACTAGAAAAGAGGCATTTAAAATATCTTCCAGTCCCAGAGGTACTGTGAGGAATCAGACTAATAAAGTCGTAAACCCAAATCCTGCACAAGACGCGGCCAATGGTCATGACGCAAAATTGGTTGAAATGATAAATTCTGTGATTGTGGACAGAAGCCCTTCGGTTAAATGGGAAGATATAGGTTAGATTCTAAAAAAAAATCAATTCATGTTAGGTCTCTTTAGCTTGTCAAATTTAAACTGTTTTTTTTTTCGTTGACTTGTTGGCATGTGCTCTTTTCAGCTGGCCTTGAGAAGGCAAAACAAGCTTTATTAGAAATGGTAATCCTGCCAACCAAAAGAAAAGACCTGTTTACTGGCCTTAGAAGGCCGGCTAGAGGTACTGTTTTGAAGATTTGACTTTTACATATGTTGTGTCATAGCATTCAAAGAACTTGTGACCTGAATAAGGGGTGCTTTTGATTTCAGGTTTGCTTCTCTTTGGACCCCCTGGTACTGGCAAGACCATGCTTGCTAAGGCAGTTGCTTCAGAGTCGGAGGCAACGTTTTTTAATGTGTCTGCTTCCTCTTTGACGTCCAAGTGGGTGTGTCTCTGCACTAAAATGACTAATTTCATCTGGGTGGTCTTTAAATTCTCTGTCCTTTGGTAATTAAAAATCATTTTTTGTACATGATATGACCTAGGTGGGAGAAGGTGAAAAGCTGGTAAGGACTCTTTTCACGGTTGCTATATCCAGACAGCCATCAGTAATTTTCATTGACGAGGTATAGCACTACCTTCAAAAATACTCCCCATGGGAGTTCATTTAGCATGTAATGCTATTGCCTTTTTTTTTTTTCTTTTTTTTTTTTTGGCCATTACGTTGAATAACAAATTAATTTTTCCCTACCTTGAACTGCTTTTTTTTTTTCTTTTCTTCCCCCTATGCTTTAAGAGATACTGTTCAAGTTGTCTCCATATATGTGATGGGCCTGATGGCTGATGGCTCACATTGCTTTCATTTACCACTCTTCAAAATTATTTTGACCCAATTTCAAAATTTCTGGGTCTTGTCCTTTATATACTCCTTTAGTCCCAAATTATTTGTCCTACTTTCTATTTTACGATGTCCGAAATTAATTGCCACATTTTATTATTTAACAAGTATATTTTACTACTTTTTCCAAAACAACTATCTTCGCAACTACACATCAAATTTTAAGAAGTTTAATCATTTCAATACTGAGGGTGAGCCTTGTATACAATGGTAAGGTTGCTCCATTGTGACCTAGAGATCCCGGGTTCAAATCTTGGAAATAAACCTCTCTGTATATAGGAATAAGACTGCGTATATATGACCCTCCCCAAACCTCGCCATAGCGGAGCCTTTTAATCATTTCAACACTATTCTCAATAAGGGCGATTTCAACAGCATTCCCAGCACTACCTAAAATTTTCTGCAAAGTCAAAATGTGATAATCAATTTGGGACAGAGAGAGTACCAAGGAAGGCTTTTAAAATTACTTCATAAACCTTTGGTAGGCTTTCTACTCGTAAGTCGCTGCCGATTTGAATTACTTGAATTGTATGAGCACCTCGGTGAGGCCTTGGTTTCTAGTCTGTCTATATGTTTACCTAGTATGTTATGTCATGTACATTAGAATAGGACCAAGTGAATGAGGCATTTAGAGCTTGGTATGCAGTTTTGAGTTTCTAATGACTCCAAAAGCTATATATTGGCAGGGCCCTGAACAAGAATAGACCCTTCTTTGGGAACAACTCGATTCTAAATCGATAAGTCCATCATATGATACGGTTACCTTAACTTTGTAGAAAATCTCGAAGCCTGAGATTCATAGAATACACTTCTTGTGAGTTAATAATGTAGGAATTCTTGAGTGCCCATTCCATGCAAAATTTCTAAAGGAGTCTTCATTCACGTGGTTTAACAGATTGATAGTATAATGTCAACCAGGACTTCTAGTGAACATGATGCGAGCAGAAGACTTAAATCGGAGTTTCTAGTTCAATTTGATGGAGTAACGTCAAACTCGGATGATCTCGTCATTGTAATTGGTAATGTGTTATCTATATTGGTAATGTGGTTTAATTATTTGTATTTGACCAAAGAAAAAAAAGGAATGAAAGAATGAAAGAAAGAAAATGAATTGTACATTGAATGTTGAATTATGATTTTTGGTTTGCATATTTGGATTTATTGCTTCTTGTTGTGTCAATACATGTGGTAATGTGGATGCAGGTGCAACTAATAAGCCACAAGAATTGGATGATGCAGTTGTTAGGAGATTGGTTAGTATATCATTTGCTCTAACATGGTGCTTAAGGATTGGATGATATTACATCATCAACCCTATGTCTTTTGTTTTCTTCTGAAAATAGGTGAAAAGAATATATATTCCTTTGCCGGATGCAAATGTTAGAAAACGACTTCTGAAAAACAAACTCAAGGGCCAAGAATTTTCCTTGCCTGGTAGGAATATGTTAATGTCCTCTACCAAACATAGCTACCGTATCTGTTAAACTCATGTTCCCATCCACATATGCTTAACATTATATTTATATACAAATCAATCACTTTGATATATAATGTTTTAGTATCAAACTATTGATTTTAAACCAACTTTTCTTTTGTCATTTTTTTTTTCTTTTGTGTTTATTGCAATAGGTGGAGATCTAGAGAGGCTTGCTGAAGAGACAGAAGGTATCCTATTATTAATGTCGGAATGTAGAGCCACCTTGATTCGAAGTGATTTATTTATTTGTTTCTTTTTGGCTTAATGTTTGAAGAAATTAATTGTTAAATTAATATATAGGATACTCTGGAAGTGATCTACAAGCGCTGTGTGAAGAAGCGGCCATGATGCCAATCAGAGAGCTTGGCACAAATATTCTCAATGTGAAGGCCAATCAGGTAGCTTCTTGAAGTGCAGAAATATTTCTTACATTAGGAAATCTGGTTAGTGTTCTTTTAATTGAATTCGTAGGCTATTTCAATTGAATAGGTAATAAAGCGCGCCTTGCTTAGCAATTGTGCTTAGTCTTGGGACTAAGACCACGATTTGTAAGTAATGTTAACAAGGTGTGCCTTGCTTAACCTTGGGACTAAGACCACAAGGCACACGCCTTATTGAGAGTCAGGACTGCGCTGGGCAAGGCATCAAACATGGGACTTGGTGAGCCTTGGGCCTAGGCTAGCCTATTATAACAATGTTACAAACTCAGGTGACTGTTATACTTAGTGAATATTGACTCAAATTGTAGGGAGGCCTCGTTGTGTTACCTTTCAATTCTACCGATAACAATTTGTTGAGCTTTTGTATCATAAGGCTACTAATTGCTCATTATCCTCTACTTTATAATCATATTTTCATCTTTTTTATCAGATTTTGTTTCATGTATTATGAATTAGATGAAAAGGATATTATAACTGTTGTTGCTCCAGGTAAGGCGATTAAGATATGGAGATTTTCAAAAGGCAATGACTGTAATTAGGCCGAGTCTGCAAAAGAGCAAGTGGCAAGAGCTTGAACAATGGAACCAGGAGTTCGGCTCTAATTAAAGACTTTCCATCAAGTAATTTGAGTTCTATTGTAAAGCATCCAAAATTTGAGACCCTTTTGATTTTGAAAGGTTCAGAAAGCATGTACATGTGTTCATTCATACTACAAATTATGAATCAAAAGAATAAATGTAAGTTATGCTAATGTGTTTGAAATTTGATTGATGATGGAAAAAAGAGTTATTCTTGATACCCCTATGTCTTTTTTTTGGTATACCCACGAGTCTCCCCACACTTACGCACTTGTAAGACTAATCTCGTTCGGGATGCGTGACTGCCCCTCCCAATAAATATTTTTCCGCAGGTTATACTTCCTAACCTTGCGGAGGCCTTTTAACTCAAGCGGGCCTAATCACTTGAACCACACCTTGTAGAAAGAAATTGTTTGAGCTCTTATTGTACTGTCTTTTTCTTTAAATGAATGCAGCTAGTCGTTGCAAATTGCAATGTCTTGAGATTATGGTTGGTGGTTGCAGCAAACCACCTCACACACGGGCGGCAATTATAGACATTTTTTAGCTCTTAGAGATAGGAACAAGTACAATTCTGTTCTGTTCTGTTCCTAAATATTAGAACCAAACATAAATAGTTTTCTTAATCTCCAATTTTCTGAGAAGAAAAAATAAAAAAATATTACATACTTGCGTGCTTTTATCCAATTCAAATTCTAGGGCTTGAATTCTCACGAAACCAAACACTAGCTTAAGATTTATTTTCACATTAGCCGCCCCCTTCATTCTATGCTGACCTCGGCTGGGGATGGCTTTTTGAGAAGCCTGTTCCCCTTGTGCTCACCGCCCAGTTGGCCGGCTAGCGGTAGTGGGAATTCTCTCGTTCCTTGGTCAAATATTTGGATGAGGGATCTACTCCACGCTTTTACATTTTTCTTCCTTTTTACCACTAGCTCATAGGGTTGTTCATGGGTTGTGCTAGGCCAGGTTCAAACTGAGCCTTACGTAATATATTGTAGGGCTTGGACCCAAGCCCGGACAGGCCATCAAACCCTATTTTTCTGTCCAAGTCTGCCCATTGTAAAATGCATAAAATCCAAGTCTCACCCTAGGCTTGCCCTATAATTTTTTTTTTTTTTTTAAATACATTATGAATATTTGTTAAAAATAAAATGCAACTTGAGAGGCTCTCCAGATAAACATTAGGTTAGAAGTCATGGATTTGCATGTGATATATGTCATAATATTTATTTTATATATAACTATTTTTTTAATAATTAGATGAACAAGGTGGGGCGGCCCGAAATCTAAATGGTTAGATCCTACCCCAATCTTAAAAATGACTTATGGACCGATGAACACCTCTATTGGCCTAAGACTGAGCCAAAACGAGTGAACTGAGGGATGGTTATCATTGGTCGTCCTGTTGTACTGGCATTGTGAGTAAAGTAAACTGGCTCTTGCTTGGCGATTGAGAATAGAAACAAAAAATTTGATTATGGGTTGGTTTCATTTAAGAAATGATACTCCTGTCACCAAAACAGGAAAAAAAAAAAAAAAAAAAAAAAAAAAAAAAAAAAAAAAAAAAAAAAAAAAAAAAAAAAAAGAAGAAGGAAGGTAATGTTTTACCTTATAAATGTTGTTGAAATGCACCTTTAAAGTTAAGTTTAATTTTTTTAAATAATAAAAAAATTAAATTAAAATTATAATAAAAGAGTAATTTCATCTATTTCATCCAAAATTGGATTAAAAATTTAGCTTAAAACATTTTTAAGTATATTTCGTTAATTTTTCACTTTGTTTAAATGTAAAAATAGGTAAAGTATAACCTTTTGAACTGGAGAGAAATAAAGTAATAATTAGGTAAAATAGAAAAGGGTAAAAGGTAATCTACTCCCAAAAAATCGGATAATTTTATTTAATGTATTGACTTTGGAGTCCATACAAAAAAAAAAAAACATAATTAAGATATAATTCGCTTTACGCCTCACATTGCCTAGCCCCCCCTCCCCTTCCCCGCCTCGCCTCATAGTTCTCCGGGAACCCATTGATAGGCGCACCGTTTTTTGAAAACCACCATCTCATAATTGAAGCTCTCACACAATCACTAACACATTTTTTTTTTTTTTTTTTTTTTCGTACAACAGATTTATGTGGTCTGATCCTTCCACCGACCCCGCGCATATTGGGAGATTTGTAGCACTGAGCTGACTTTTTTTTTTTTTTTTTTTTTTTTAATTTTATTTTGGGAAGCAAATTAACACAAATGAAAAAACCATCACTTTCATCTTCCTCTAGTTTTAGACTCACGCATTGCGCAGGTATAGAAAAAATTATAATAAATTCGTAATATTGAAGCATTAAACACATTGGTATAATTTGATTACTTTAGTAGCAATATGCGGAAGCAAATGCATAAATTTTAGTAAATAATGACGTTTTAAAAATTTTGAAATTAAATATACTATTAAAAATTACATAAATAATAAAATAGGTAAAATAATATCTCTACATATTAATTTATACTAATATACTATAAAATAATAAACAAATAACCATAAATTAAGACTAATTTTATCAATTTTTGTAAGTAAAAAAAAATCTAATTTAATTAATTTATATCGTATCTATTTTCCCTTTGGATGAAATTATTATTTGAATCACAATTAGTTTTTGAAGTAATTTAAAATGTGAACTAGGGAATTAATCATATATTTTTGCATCAATTAAAAAATTAAATATAGCTAAAAACATATTGAGTGAGGCTACTCATTATTTTATATATAAAAAGGACAGTCCGGTACTACAAAGCTCCTGCTATGCGCGAGGTCCGGGGAAGGGTCGAACCACTTAGAACCCACCAAAAAATTTCTAAAATGCATTTTTTAACCTAATTAAAATATTTTCTCTTCTTCCACTTTTAAATATTAAATATAGATATAGATCTCTCTCTCTCTCTTTTTTTTTTTTTTTTTTTTAATTTGTACTTTTATATTGAATTTTTCTTTCCTTTTATTATTTGTGGTAATAAAAATAAAAAATAAAAATCTATAAATTTTGATAAGTAATAACATTTTATAAATTTCAAAAATACATATACTATTAAAACTACATAAATAGTCATTGTAAAATAATACTTCCACAAATTATATTTTACTAATATACTATAAAATAATAAACAAATAACCATAAATTAAGATTAATTTTATCAATTTTTGTAAGTCAACAAATTCTAATTTTATATATTAAAAAATAAAAAATAAAAATTAGAATCCACCAAAAAGCTTAAAAAATTCATTCTTTAATCTCATTAAAATCTTCTCTCTCCGTCCATTTTAAAGTATTACTAGTTTTAGACCCGTATAATGTGCGGGTTTAGAAAAAATTATATTACTATATATTTTTTATTTGAATATTACACGTACAATAATTGATCGTTTAATTTTATATTTAATTTATCTTATGAAAGTATGAAAAAAAATATTAATGCTGAAAAATAAAAATAAAATTGTAAGCTAAAAAAAAAAATAATGTCAACTTCTAAAATAATTATTATTCATCACTCATATTTATTTTTAGAAAATAATATATAATATGTAAATAATCTCCTAGAGGATTTTTTAAATTTTCTATTTTCTTTAAATAATAGTTTTAAAATAAGTTAATAGGTCTTTTTTTTATATTGTTTAAAAGTTATATGTAACTAATTGATGGAGATAGAGAATTTTATTTTATTAAATGGTTGGAGAGGGAGAGAGAAATGAAGTGATAAGGTTACGCATAATTAGTTATGATGAAAACAATCTTCAATTAAAATATGGATAAATTTCAGTGAAGGTTTTAGTCATTATCATTAGAAAAACTTACAATGATATCCCCTGTCATTTGAAAAATATCTTTGACCTTCATTTCCTTTGATATTAAATATAAAATTACATATTTATTCTTGATACTATATTATTAAAAAATTAATTAAAATTATCTAATAAAAAATTACTCTTATAACATTCTTAAAAGAATTACAATTTTGGTTTTTAAATTTTGTTTATGTAAATATATTTATTTTTTAATATTTTTGGGATCAAATGATGGTTGCTATATTTTTAAAGTTTTAAAAAGTACTTCGTGCTGATTTTTTAGAATTTAAAATTATTATGAGAATTAAAAATTGTTGATTTATGTAATACATTTTCTATTTTAACTTTTTTTTTTCTTTTTGGGATCAAACGATAGTTTTTGTGTTTTTTGAATCCTTAAAGAGTACTTGCTGCTGAAATTTTTAAATTTAAAATTACTCTAAAATTAAATATTTTTTTATTTATGAAATTTAATTACACTTCAAATATAAGTTGTTTAATTTAGTTTTTTTTTTTTTAATTATTTAGTAAAGTTTTCATATGAGATTTTATTTACTAATACTTGAACTCGTTAAAAAATATTAGGTTTGTGGATTTTTTATTTGTAATTATAACTATTTTTTTTAAATAAAAATAATTATAAATTTTAATATTATTATTATTATTATTATTATTATTATTATTATTATTATTATTTTGTGAAATTTCCAAAAGGCTTGAAGGAGGTTTATTAATAAAAAAACAAAAAGAAAAAAAACAAACATAAGAATTTAGGAAGAGGTGGTAATAATTAATGAAAAAAAATGAAAACTCACCAAAAGATTTTAAGGAGTCATTCTCAAATCTCATTGAAAGTTTATCTTTTCTTCCACTTTTATATATTAGTATTAAATATATATTAGATTATATTAGATATAGATTTTTTTTTTTTTAAGAATTTGTACTTTAATTTGATTTTTTTTTCTTTTTTAATTTGTGGTAAATAAAAAATAAAAAATCAAAATCTATAAATTTTAGTAAATAATGACGTTTTATAAATATAAAAAACAAGTATATTATTAAAAATTACATAAATAATCAGAGTAAAATAATATTTCTGCAAATTATTTTTTTACTAACATACTATAAAATAATAAACAAATAATTATAAATTAAGATTAATTTTATCAATTTTTGTAAGTCTACAAATTTTAATTTTATATATAAAGAAACAATAAAAAAATCAGAACCCACTAAAAAACTGAAAAAATATATTCTTTAACCTCATTAAACTCTTCTCTGTCCTTTCACTTTTAGGTATACCATTCTCTATCTTTTCACTTTTAAGTATTAAATATAGATGTGTACTTAACTTATCTTGCATCAACAAAACCATAATGAATCCAAGAGAAATATAGCTTTCATTGATGCCTATATAAATCACAATATGAAAGCTGCTTCTTTCAAATTAGAGAAGTAATTTAATTTTTTTAAATTTGGGCACAATTGTTGGCACCAATGAGCTTATCAACCTTCCTTCATCCCAAGCTGCAATTGTTGAATCCCACGTCACTTGTGTTGCTTGATCCTGAGCTATATAAATCCCAGAGCAAACCCTCCTCTCAATGTGTCTTTTTAGAGTGAGTTTGACCAATTGAATTTCTATAATAATATTTGATCATCTGTATAAATGGAGGCCATGTAATTTTTTATCATTTATATATAATCTAATATCATGATCAAAGAAGGGATACCATATGTGTGTGTATATATATATATTATTGATCACAAGCTTGAAATTTGGGTTTAAGAAAAAAAAATTGTTTTTTCAATATATTTTCTTTATACTCTTAAAAACAAATTCAAGAGAGATAAATCATTAAGAGTAAATAATGAACGCAAAACACATCTTTGCGGTCTGAGATTCCTGTATTAGATTCTTGGCATGTTTACTGACAAGAAAAATGGGATAAATAATTTTATAAATTCAAATAATCGATTGATTTTTTTTTTTAAATAAATAAAAATTAATGGGCAGAATCAATCAATTAATAGAAGTTCAAAGAGAAGTGAATTGACATTGTTGCATAAAGAGAGATGAAATGGCATTTTAAAACACTTTTAATGGTCTGAAAAATTCCACTAAAATAAAATTTGAGAAAATAAAGAGAGATGAAAAACTAGAGAGTAGAAGTGACAATACACCTTGAAGTGCCAAGAGTGCGTGAAGATTGAGTTGACATGTTGAAGCACAAACATAAACAACACTACATGCTATTCTCAATTCTTTGGATTCTCTTCATCGATGCATTCCATATCTATCCACACCTGGGGGATATAAACAATGATTGGCTAGTTGTCTCCAACAACATCTTTATTTTTTTTCTTCTTATTCTTCTTCAAACAACGTTGTGTTAAAAGTGGACAATTGTTGATGTACAATCGTGAAAGTGTGGAGAGCACATCCTTGTGAGGCAATGACTGAAGCTTGGGGCAGTTTTGGATAAATAGTGATTGAAGAGAGGTGATGTTTTGGAGGCCCTCTAAGAGCGATTCCAGATTCGGACAACTAGAGATTATGAATTCAGTCAAAGATGGAGGAAGGAGAGAGTAGTTAATATCACATCTTTCTTCTCTTGCTCCAGTTGTTCCACCTATAGGAGGAGGTGGAGGAATGGACTCTATCAGCAACTTGGGGTATTCATACCCGCCTCTGATATCCAATGTCTGAAGAGAGGTGAGTCTGTGGATGCCCCCCTCTGATAGAGGCTTCACTATCTTACAATTACTAATATAAAGATCATGGAGGTTGGGAGGCAAACCCTCTTCGAGAAAATCCACCTGAGAAAGTCCTGACAAGTGTAGTGATGTAAGGCTTTGAATGTCACGGGGCATGTACTTGAGATTCCTACATCCGCAGATAATAAGGGTTCTGAGGTTGGTGGGTACTTCATACGGGAAAGATTCCAGATCATCACAATTATCTATATGAAATTAGTGAGGCTTGATAAATTAGACAAAGATGACAATATCCCTCCAGAATTGTCAACCCTAATGATGCGAAGGGTTTCGAGCAAAGGCATGTAATCAGTTATGGCCTCCAAAGCTGTACAGTCTCCTATTGTAAGAGATCTCAACTTTGGCAACCCTTGGGGTGTCTTCGGAAAGCACACTAGCTTTGGAAACCTGTCAATCTTCAACTCCTCAAGAGAATTCAAGTTTTGTAGTTGTGAGACCTCATTAGACAAGGACTCTAGTGTTGCACAATCATTTATTCTAAGACATCTCAACTTCAACAACCCTTGGGGTGTCTTCATTAGCTTTGGACAACTGTCAATCCACAACTCCTCAAGGGAGCTCATCCTCGTCGGCAACTTCTCCAGACTAACACATCTTTCTATAACTAATGTCTGAATATTGGGAGGCAAACCTTGCCCTTCTTCTCCCAAAGACACAAGCTCATTGCAATTCCTAACATAAAGCTTTTCAAGTGGCACCCTCAACAACCCTAAACTGCCTTGTTCTTCAACTAGATGGCACAATCCTTCGATACCTGTTATGCTCAAGTAGGTCAGTGAGGTGAGATCAACAAAACTTTTAAGAATCACCCCATCACATGATTCAATAATTAAATCAACAAGAGAAGGAAGTCTAAGACGAGGTTGGATCTTAACGAGCTTGGGACATCTACTTATGGAAAATTTGTTGAGGTGAGCAAATTGTTCAGTGTCACTACCACCACCATCAGAAGCAATAACAGGAAGTGACCATACTTCCCACTCTGGCATATCCTCAATTCTTACGGCATGTTTGGTTGAACGGAATGGAATGAGGGTGGAATGGAATGGAAGAAGTAATGGAATGAGAGAAGGAATGGAATGGAATTGTGAATGGAATCACTATTCCATTATCTTGTTTGGTTGGTATGAAATGAATGAAAGAATGGAATAGTGAAATATAGTAAAATTTTCGTTTTGCCCTTATAAAATTATTATTTCATTCTCTTCTTGGTTGGTTATAATAAAATTTTATTATATTTCACTATTCTATTCATTTCCTCATTTTATTATATTTCACTATTCAACTCAATTTTAAGTTTTTGTTCTCTAATTTCTATTTTTGTTCTCAATTTTCAGTTTCTATTCTTTAATTTCTATTTTTGTTCTCAATTTTCAGTTTCCTTTTTCAATTTTTCGTTATCTAATTTTCTATTTTTTGTTCTCAATTTTCAGTTTATATTCTCAATTTTTTATTTTTGTTCTCAATTTTCTGTTTTTATTCTCAATTTTCGATTTCCGTTCTCAATTTTCTATTATCTAATTTTATGTTTTTGTTCTCAATTTTCTGTTTCTATTATCTAATTTTATGTTTTTGTTCTCAATTTTCAATTTTCGATCTCAATTTTTCGTTCTCCAATTTTATATTTTTGTTCTCAATTTTCAGTTTATATTCTCAATTTTCTGTTTTTGTTCTCAATTTTCTGTTATCTAATTTTATGTTTTTATTCTCAATTTTTAGTTTATGTTCTCAATTTCTTGTTCTTTAATTTTTTGTTTTTGTTCTTAATTTTCGGTTTATGTTCTCAATTTTCTGTTTCTATTTTCAATTTTCAGTTTCTGTTCTTAATTTTCTAGTTGTGTTCTCAATTTTTTGTTCTCAATTTCTATTTCTATTCCCAACTTTCTGTTCTCTAATTTCAATTTATGTTCTCTAATTTCTATTTTTGTTCTCAATTTTCAAGACCTTAATTATAAGGACTATCATGTAATTTAAGATATTGATTCCATTGGGTTGGAATCTCATTCCACTCCATCTCAAATGGAATCCCATTCCATCCAATTTCATTCCAATGGAATCACAAAAGTGATTCCATTAGAGAACCAAACAACGGAATAGGAATCGAGGGCGGAATGCGATTCCATCCAACCAAACATGCCGTTAAAGTCTCAAGAGATGGGAAAAAAATATGACTTTGCAATGGAACACCTCTATCAGAGTGGTAGAACTCGGCACCAACGCTCTTAACTCTGTGCATGCCTTTAATTTCGACCACCTTCAGTTTTGGCAGCTGCCCCAATGGCGGTAACGACATACATTCCTTGCAATTAGTAAGTTTCACCTCCACTACTTGTTTGAATGACGGATCTCCCAACCAACTAGGAAACTTCAGGCCACCATAAGCATCAATTTCCAGCTTTTCCAATTCTACTAGAGGCCTTAGATTGTGGAGTACATCCGTTTCAACACTTTCGTTGCTGGAGATATTTCGATTCTGACTCCATTGAAGCACTAGTTCATCAATGTCATACTTATTCTTCAAGTTGGCGTCCTTTGCCTCCGAAACATCCATAACGTTTTCTAGACCGACGATCGAAAGACTTCCCCGCAAGAGGGACATGTGACCTAACTCCCCCAATCCCAATCCTTCACCACCTCTTTTGCTCATGATGAATTTCGACAACGTCCGTAAGCTTGTCAATTTTTCGATCCCCAAGGGCATCTCTTCTAATGCTGAAGTATCCACAATGTCAAGATGCCAGAGGTTCATGAAATTCTCCATGCTTGACGGCAACTTACGGAGAGATCCACATCCCCTTAACAATATCGTTTGCAAATTATATAAAGAACTGACTAAATGGGGCAAACATTTGATGCTGGTTTTGGAGAAGTCAAGGTACCTAAGATGCTTCAAGTTGCCGATTGAATCAGGTATCTCAGTTATCCGATAAGAAGCCAAAGACAAGACCCTTAAGCACGACAAATTTGGCAGCACGTCATGCAAAACCCTGTTCAATAAGTAGCATGATTCATACTTATTAAGTCGGAGGGCTAAGAAAGTCCTCAATTGTGATTGACTCTTATAAAAATCAACGTATTTTTGGGAGATCTCACACCATTGAGGAACGTAAGAGAAATGCCGGGCCTTTTCAGAAATTTTTTAATCTTCAACCGCAACTTCCAACCCAAGAAAGGTTTCTCCAGCAACCTTCCTAGCAAGATCATTCATGAGATCGTGCATCACGAATTTTGCCTCGGTGTTGTTTAATGGTTGGCAAAATGACCTATCAAACAGATCCTTGAAACAACGACAACCAAATTCTTCAATCTGTTCTCTCGTGTTTACGGGTTGCGGGAGTAGACCTTGCGCCATCCATAACAAAATGAGCCCATCCTTGTCAAAGATATAGTCCTTGGGAAAGAGTGCGGTGTAAACAAATAAGTTCTTCAACAAAGGCGTGAGATGATGATAGCTCAAGAAAAGAGCTTGAGGGATCTCACAATCAGGCAACTCCCACATGTTGCTATGCAGAACATCTTCCCAATCCTCGTGTCTTGCTAATTTAGTGCGTAGGAGGCCTCCAAGTGCTTTTACTGCAAGAGGCAACCCTTTACAGTTTTGCACTATTTTCTCCCCAACAGCTTTCAAATCTTGATGATGTGCATCAAAATCAGGTGTTCCAAGAGCATGCTGAGCCAATACACACATACAGTACTGATGCTCTAACTCCTTCAAATAATGATGAGAAGCAGAGCCTCCCATAGTTGATGCTACTTTTGCATGGCGAGTCGTAACGATAATGGTGCTTCCGGGTAGGTCATCTTGAAAAGGACGTTTAAGGTGATCCCACTTGGAGTAGTTTTCATTCCAAACGTCGTCTAAAACAAGGAGGAACTTATTCTTGGACAGTTCCTCCTTTATTTCAACTTGAATAAGATCTAACGCCATTGATTCACCATTTTGTCCTGTCACCGACTGGAAAATTGTCCTGCTTATCTTGAGCACATCGAACTCGTCAGAAACACACACCCAAGCTTTGAGATCAAAGTGGTCCTTCACCTTTGGGTCGTTGTAGACGAGTTGAGCCAGAGCGGTCTTGCCGATGCCACCCATACCAACGATGGGAATGACACGGACTTCCTGAACGTCACTGCTACACTGTTCTTCCCGAAGCAATGAGTTGAGTATGGCCAGTTTTTCAGCTTCCCGGCCGTATACACGAGGCACCAGCGAAGTGGTATGTCCTCCAGCTGTTGCTGGAGCAGTTGGTTCTCTTCACGGTTTGTTCCGCTATTTGTTTTTCCTCCGCATCGGCAAGCACAGCTTTGACTGTGCGCAGCAGAGTTGTACACTTGTGCAGCTGCTTCTCAATTTTTTCCCTGCAAAGGAATTTCAGCAAGTAGGGAGAGGCCAACCTGTCAAACAGGACCTGAAGAGAAACGGACAGGAACACTTCTCCAATAACCATGGTGGTAACAAAAGCAGTAGAGAAGAGGAGTGTATTCGATGAAGAAATGCGGATTGAAGAAGAATTACAATGGCAATCAAAGGTCAATTCAATGGAGATCTGAGAGGTTTGAATGATTAGTTAATTAGCTGTAATACACATTATTTTTTTTCAGGAACAAAAGAAGAAAAACACTATGGTGGTGTTGGTTTAGTGTTTTTATTCCCAGATTCCTGTCTTTGTTGCCAAAAAACTTGGAACAGAAACAGAAATACGGAAACAATAATGTTTTCTAAGAATAAAGAAACATGTTCTACTGATTGTCACCAAATGGAAATGGTAAAAGTTCATAGATCATTTACCCATTCCGAACCCAAAGAGGAATAACTGACATTTTTTTTTCATTTCCAGATTATTATTTTGACAACACAGATTATTATTTTTTAAAAAAAAATCATTATTGCCAGCAAATTAATTAACAGCAATCACATGCAATCCAGATCTGAGAGGTTTTTATACTGATCATCGGGTTTAATGCTTGAGGAATCATTGAGTTTGACTATGTGGTGGCAATTCCTTCTTGATACGAAGATCTCCATCAGGGTCATGATCTCCAGAATCACCAGCAATTAAATTTCTTAAATAGTAGCGGATCTCATATAACAAATTAATTTTGCGTAAATTGCTTAGTCTTATTTCTACTAGGGCACTATTGATGATGGTTTTTTTGGCATAAGCGTGATCCAAATCCATCATTCTCTCAATTCCTTTTATAGCAGAATTTATTTGATCATAAAATATATAAACATCTTCTTTTGTTCCTAAAGGATATAGAGAAAGAAGAAAATTATATTGATAATTTCTGTACATACAGAATGAGCCTTATTCTCCTAATTATATAGCCGCAAGAGCAGACTAAATTAGGAAGAATATTATTGAAATAAATGGGCTGAATAAAGCCCTACAATAAAGATACCAAAAATATAAATTAACGCATAAATATAATATTTCAACACTCCCCCTCAAGTTGGGGCAAAAATGTTGATGAGTCCTAGCTTGCTAATAGCTGACTGAAGGAGAGATGATCCTATAGACTTGGTGAACATATCAGCAGCCTGTTCTGAAGATGGGACGAAGGCTGGTGTGATGATTCCCGATTGGACTTTTTCACGAATGAAGTGGATATCTACCTCAATGTGTTTCGTTCTCTCATGAAAAACTGAATCTGAGGATAACATTATGGCAGACTTGTTATCACAGAACAACTTAGATGAGTTTCCAACGGGAAGTCCTAACTCGGTCAAAAGGGAACGAAGCCAAAGGAGTTTACATGTTCCTTGAGCCATAGCGCGATACTCAGCTTCGGCAGAAGATCGGGAAACGACGGATTGCTTCTTACTTTTCCACAAGATTAGGTGTCTTCCGTTAAAGGTGCACAGACCAGAGGTCGAACGTCTATCGTCCTTCGATCCTGCATAGTCAGTATCTGTAAAGCAGGAGAGTCCTTCCTGTATCCCTGTCATATAGAAGAGACCCAGACCGGGGCATGTTTTGAGGTACCGAAGGATATGGTAGACGGCATCCATGTGTGATGTACGTGGTGAGTGCATAAATTGGCTCACAACACTGACAACATACGTAAGATCTGGCCTTGTATTAGTCAAATAGATGAGGCGTCCCACAAGTCGTTGATATACTGATGGATCTGATAATAATTCTCCCGAGTCTGTTGTTAACTTAAGGTTCGGATCCATGGGAGTGGAGGCTGGTCTACATCCAAGCATCCCAGTGTCTTGAAGAAGATCAAGAGCGTATTTTCGTTGCGAGAGAGAGATACCTTTCCGAGACCGAGCAACCTCAATACCGAGAAAGTAGCGGAGATGACCCAAATTCTTGATGTCAAAAATCTGTCCGAGATCTTTCTTTACCTGCTGAATGCCAGGTGCGTCGTCTCCTGTGATAATAATATCATCCACATAGACTGAGATAATGATGCACCGTCCCTGGTGTTGGCGACGGATGAAGCAAGTATGATCTGAGTGACACTGGATAAATCCCATAGTGAGGATGGCTTCGCTGAATCGACGGAACCATGCACGAGGAGACTGCTTAAGTCCATAGAGGGATTTTCGGAGTCGACAAACTTTGCTTGAATACTCCCCCTGAGACCGAAATCCCGGTGGAGGCTCCATATAGATAGTCTTAGTTAGGGCACCATTAAGGAATGCATTCTTGACATCCAACTGGTACAGAGGCCAAGAATGAGATGCAGCCAACGAAATAAGAAATCGGACAGTAGTCAATTTAGCAACCGGGGCAAAGGTGGCACCGAAGTCTTTACTCGGGATTTGTGTGTAGCCCTTAGCAACAAGCCGGGCTTTGTACCGATCAATCGAACCATCAGCTAGATATTTCACACTGAAGACCCACTTACAACCAACCGGCCGTTCACCAGTCGGCAAATCAACCAAGTCCCATGTATGATTCCGCTGTAGGGCATCCATCTCTGCTTGCATAGAGACAACCTACTGTGGATTTTGGAGGGCCTCATGAACAGAGCGAGGAATGACAACCGAATCAATTTTTTCAAGGAAGGATTTATATTGATCTGAGAGACCCTGAAAAGACAAATACTTGGAAATCGGATGATTAGTAGAACATGAAAGAAGGTAGCGGGATGGTGGGTGACGTTCCCGAGTCGGGTAACGGCGGGGAACATGATGGGAGAAGAAGATATACCTGAGTCCGGAGAAGATGTCGGCAGGGGATGTGAGACACGTGGACGACGAGAGTAGACTCGTAAGGGGGTGGGTGAGGTATCCGGTGGTGGATGTGATATGGGCGGAAAGATATATCTAAGACAGGAATAGGACGCAGAAGTGGAGTATGATCCCCAGTAGTGGGTGCCTGAATAGGTGGAAAAAATACAATACCAGAAAAATAGGGTACAGTCTCAAGGAACGTAACATCGAGAGAGTGGTAAGTACGGTAGGTAGCTGGATCGTAGCACCTATATCCTTTTGACATGGAAGAATAGCCGAGGAAAATACACCGGATAGATTTATCATCTAACTTAGTGCGAGTAGGGCTCCGATTCTGGACAAAACACGTATAACCAAAGACACGGGGTAAGATAGGAAAAAGGGTGCTAGTGGGTTGCAATATATGAAAGGGGGTTTTACCAGTAAGAACACGGCTCGGGGTGCGATTAATGAGATAGGCAGCAGTAAGAACAGCCGTGTGCTAAAAAGATTTGGGAACATTCATTCCACGCAAAAGACAACGGACGACAGACATGATATGACGGTTCTTACGTTCCGCCACACCATTCTGCTCAGGGGTGTAGGGCCAGGTAAGTTGCTGAAGGATACCGTGCTTATTAAGCTCAGCTCGAAATTCATCGGATAAGTATTCTCAGCCATTATCAGACCTGATATTGCACACAATGGTTTTATATTGGGTTTTTATCATTTGAAGGAAGTGGGTAAAGTGAGTGTAAACCTCGGATTTGTGCTTCATCAAATAAACCCAAGTACACCGACTATAATCATCTATGAAGGTGACATAGTAGCGGTGTTTGGAAATGGCTGTAACAGGAGAGGGTCCCCAAATATCAGAATGGATAAGATCAAAGGCTTGTGGGGCACGGTGCATGCGAGGAATATAAGAGGTACATGTGTGTTTAGACAATTCACAAACTACACATTGAAATTTAAAGTCTTTGCAAGCTTTATTAAGAGATGGAAACAACCAACACAAATACTGAAAGTTTGCATGTCCTAAACGAGCATGCCATAAGTTTAAACTTTTGAAAGAACACATAGAGGAATCAAAAACAGGTAGTACAGAGGCTTGCATACTAAAAGGTGGAACAGGGGGAGGTGGAGGGCTGCCAAAGTAGTAGAGGCCATCGCGTTCATATCCCCTGCCAAAAATCTTCCTCGTAGTCAGGTCCTGCAAGAGGCAACGATTAGGTAAGAACACAACGGCACAATTAAGATTTTTTACAAGACAACTAACAGATAGAAGATTATAGGCAAATTTAGGAACATAATAAACAGAGTGAAGAGTGATATAAGGGGACAAACAGGCATTTCCCTGACAACGAATAGGGATAGAGGTACCATCGGCAATGCATACAGACTTGTTAATAGGTGACACAGGGGAGGTGATGGTAGAAATCTCACCAGTCATGTGATTATTAGCCCCCGAATCCAGAATCCAAGTAGGGCGACCAGACTTACCATGAAGCGCAGTAGGAGTACCGGAGGCAAGAGCAGCCGTGGGGCCGGAAGACGATGCCAAAGTGGTTAACTGAGCCTGAAGTTGGGCAAGTTGGGCCTGGACGTGGGAAATATCCAGCGAAGCTGATGGAGAATTTTCTGAACCAGGGACAATATCGGCAATAACACAAGTACGTGGTCCTCCTCTTCCTTTCCGCCCTTCTAGGTTTCGGGGTTTCAATTCAGGATGAAGAATGTAACAACGATCAATGGTGTGACCAGGTTTTCGGCAGTGTTGACAGTATGGCCTCGTGCCTGATGGGCGAGGACCAGAAGGGGCCGGAAAGGCCATCTGCGAACCAGAAGGAGCCGAAAAAGCCATCTGCTCAGGGACTGAGGGAGGGACTTCAGGTGGGAGAAGGAGGCGACGTTTGGAATCATTGTCAACAGTAGAGAATGCATTGTATAGATCCGGCATCGGTGATGTGTTCAAAATCTGAGTGCGAAGATTCTCGTACTCTGGATTTAAACCCATCAAGAAATGGTATGTGTGTCGACGATCCTGGCGCTTGGCTTCGATCTTAGCAGCATCTTCAGGGAATTCACTCAGAGATTCATATTGCGCAAGTTCTTCCCACCGAGATTGAAGGTAACCAAAGTAATCTGCAACTGAAAGTCCCAAGGATGCCTGGGAGGCGTGGGAAATCTCACGGTAGAGCTCAAAAATCCGTGATTCATTGCGAGAATGAGCATACATCTTCGTAAGAGCAGACCATAATCCACTGACCGTCTCGTGAAACATGAAGATGTTATAGATCCGTTCCTCCATAGAGTTGAAGATCCACCCGAGGATGGTACAATTATCAGCGTCCCATTGAGCAAACTTGGGATCGTTGATATCTGGCTTTGGCTCAGTGCCGTTGAGCCATCCGGTCTTACGTTTTCCACCAAGGTAGAGATGGAGAGAGTGGGATCAGGCAGGAAAATTCGCTCCATTGAGTAAGACGGTGGTAACACGTTGGACCGTGGCCTCAGGGGCACAAGTAGAATCCAAGCGGACGGATAACTGTGGAGCATGAGCGGTCCGAGATGGGACGTCACCTTCTCTTCCGGATTCCATGAATACAGATGTGATGAGTCCGTAGCAATGAAATACACAAACAAAATGCTACGAAAGACTGATCTGGCTCCGGAGAGAGAAGGCACAAGTTGAGAAGCGAACTTGAGACAGAGTTACCCAATCATTCAGGAAATCAAAGAGGCGGCCATGTATTTAGAACAATCGGAATACCAACAACCGGAGAACAATCCGCAATTGGCAGCAGGGGTCGTGAAGACCGTGGGTCGCGAAATCGCAGGCGAAGATCGTGGGTCGCGAAATCGCAGCTGGGGGTCGCGAAATCGCAGCTGGTGGTTCGTGAAGATCGGGGCTGGGGGTCGCGAACTGATTTGGCTTCGGGCGCAGTGGGTTGCGATCGGTTCGAAGGGGGGTTGCGGTGGTGGCTGGTTTTGTAGGCTAGGGTTTCGGTGGTGGCTGATTTGGCTTCGGGCGCAGTGGGTTGCGATCGGTTTGAAGGGGGGTTGCGGTGGTGGCTGGTTTTATAGGCTAGGGTTTCGGTGGCGAGGCTGAGATGCGTAGGGTGAGGGTTTGTTCGGCGACGGCAAGCTAGGGTTTCGGTGGGTTGATTGCGATCGGTTCGAAGGGTTAGGGTTGCGGTGGTGGCTGGTTTTGCAGGCTAGGGTTTCGTGATTGGCGGCGGCGGCGGCGGCGGCCTGGTGGTGGTAAACAGTGAAGTCAACGGCTTTTAGGGTTTGGAGAAAAAAAAAATATTGGCTCTAGATACTATAAAGGATATAGGGAAAAAAGAAAATTATATTGATAATTTCTGTACATACAGAATGAGCCTTATTCTCCTAATTATATAGCCGCAGAAGCAGACTAAATTAGGAAGAATATTATTGAAATAAATGGGCTTAATAAAGCCCTACAATAAAGATACCAAAAATATAAATTAACGCATAAATATAATATTTCAACAGTTCCAATAATCAATTCATCAAAAGCAAGCATAAATTTATCCAAAAAAACTTGATCATTCATTTCTGCAATTAGAAATGGTGCTATTATGTCTTCGATCAGTTTCCATTTTTTTTATTTGCTTATCATGTCTAAAATTTCAACTTTTCTGTTATCACTTCTTCTTTCATTATTATCTTGTTGTATTTGAGAATAGGCAACATTTATATTATGAGAAAGTCTTATTGTAGGTCTAGAAATACTAGTCTTTAGAGCTTCTTTATGCTATTATGATCTAAATATGAACGCGCTTCCATGTGCTATTGAACTTTTCTTGTGTCAAGGAACAAGCTATTACAAATCAATATATTTCAAATAAACGAATGAAAAAAATAATAAACCACTTTTGATTTCAAGTAAAAGTTGATGATACTCCGATATTATATCAACGCTATCAAACACAACTTCGATTTTAAGTAAAAGTGTTTCTTTTTGGTCAAATTAACTTTTTTTTTAAAAAAAAAAGTACTTAAAAAAATTACCAAACGGTGCCTTAGTTTTTTGGTCATAAATCCATTCCTGACAGAAATAAAAAAATGAAATTGCAGCTAAGTGATGCACAGTACGAGAATGATGAGGCGGTAGAACAATTGAGCTATGAAAGGCGGAGGTACTTGCTGGAAATTGGGAACGAGGGGTTGTCATGTTCTGATTTTCTTCCATCGTTATATGCCTCGTTCTTCTTCAAGCACAGGTTCAATGAAGATAGCTCATCCATATGCTTAGCTTGAAAAAACTAATGGCAATTTTTTAACTACATTAAAATGATCATTCCAATTTTTTCAGGAAGATACAAGTCATAACAGCCACTGTTTCATTTGTTCTCAGCACCTACCCTCCCCTGCTTCATTTCTTGCAATGACCCCCTCCCTGGTTTATTTCCGGCGACGCGACGGCGATTCTCTCTATTTATCTATCTCAATGTACTGTTGGCTGAGACTTTCAAGTTCGTGCATGAAAAAAAGAAGCATAGTTGGGTTAGATTAACCTGCCTTTGTTTATCTTGTAGCCTATTAGCAAGGCTATATTTAAGGTGCAGTAATGTCCTTTTGATTTCTGGTGATGTTTCCAATTATATTCATTAAATGGTAATCCTGCCAACCAAAAGAAAACAACTCGATTAATAGAATACACTGTTGTTGTCAGTTAATAATGTAGGAATTCTTGCAAAATTTCTAAAGGAAGCATATTTTTTTTATCATGACTTACGCACCTTGGTTTTTTCATTTGCACCATGCTTATGCTACGGACATTCTCATTACTTATCACACAACTTATGGATCCTGTATCATAGCATTTCCTTTGCATCAGTCAGTCCTATGGCAGTTTTATAATTTCGTCCCATCATTTTTCATTTTAATAGTGTCCTATGATCACAGATCACATATGGCCCAAATTGCATTGTCCTAGAGCAGGTTCCAATTTTTTTGCTTGTTTTACCTTATTCCAATAGATTCTGTTTCGAATAATAGGAGTGACAAAATGTGTTTACATTATCTCTTGTTCTCCCCTCTCATCTGAGGTGGCGGGTCCACGAACAAGGTAATGACTTTTCTGACTAAGATTTGAGTTTGTCTATTGTTTCATTTCTCGGATCACCGTGCTTATGTATCTCAAGCAAGTGTACTTAACAATTAACAATTTGTGTATCATATGGACATGTATATTTTGCTATATAATATTAAATGTTGAATCTTTCGTCAACTTCATATGTTGTTTAATTTAATGTCAAGTACTAGGCATACTATTTTAGGTTGGTTGACTTATGAAAGTGGTGAAACTTATGAAGATAAATTTTCATCGATTATCGCAATCCTCATTTCCCTTAACAACATACTTGTGTAGCTATTATGATCATATTCATACTTATCATAAATATGAATGCATTTCCATGTGCTATTGAACTTTTCTTGTGTCAAATCAATATCTTTTACTTTTTATATAAATGAGAGTTTGAAGCACTATTCCTTTTGCAACGTAGTTTTACAAAAATATCCTTAGCTCACATGTATATTTTTCACAAAGCTACTCAAGCTCTCCTTTATCCACAAGCACTTCCACTATACAAAAGCAATAAAAAAAGAAAAAAAAAAAAAAAAACCATTGACACTTCTCTGACGGAATCCTTAGCTGACACATATATTTTCCACAAAGCCACTCAACCTCTCCTTTATCCACAAGCACAAGCACTTCCACTATACAGAAGCAATAAAAAAAGGAAAAAAAAACCCATTGACACTTCTTTGACGGAATGGACTACACAGTAAAGCATGGGCTTGGATGGATAAAGCATGGACTACACAGTAAAGCATGGACTACACAAATTGACACTTCTTCATTTGTGCAGAAACAGTAAACAATAAGGAAAAAAAAAAATATCAAAACTAAACTGCTTTGGGTATTCCCAATGGAGGCTCACGTCTCTGGCCGATTGGAGCAGACAGTCAGGCATGGACTTGGATGGGTATGGTCTTCCTCCATTTATTTGATCTTCCAGTTCGATTTCGCCATTGCAACAACCGTGAGCAGGTATTTTGTACAGAAAACCAAAACCCTTCTTCTATACGCATTTCTCTCTGAAGACACAAGATCACTTATCTAATCCTATCTATTCTGATTTATCTTCACAAAATCATCACCTAAACCTATCATTTCCATCTCAGTTATCATGGCCTCTGCAGAAGTGAAGTACATCGCCTTATCGCGTACGGCAGGAGATCACACCCATGCGTCGTCTCTTGTTCTATATATGAAGTTGGCAGGTCCAAATCTCACATTCTCCTTCCTATCATGCTACATCGCCATTTCTGTTCGGTAAGAGCCCTAATTTCTTCTAAATTTCTGTTTTTGTTCAATAAATCAATGTAATCTTTTCCCCCTTCAATTTCTCCTACTTTTCTTGCATTTGCCAATTGGCCTCTAATTGTTTCTATTTTGGGTTTAGAACATGTGAACATCAATTTCGCCTCCCACGTTCGAGCGACATAGCTGCCAAGTTCTTCTCTCATCTCACTTCATTATATAGATAGATGCATATAATTTGTTTTTGTACAGATAGTTAGACCAAGAATTAGCTTATATGGTGGTATAATGTGTTTGTTTAAACTTTTGTCTGATATTTAGAATTATCGCTATAATCGTCTCGCGTAATGTTCTTTTTATTTTATTTTATTTTTGCGTATCAAGTTGAAGGTATATAAATTGATTTCCATAGAAAGCAACAATGGAGGACTCATTACGTTTTTGTAGCTTCCTGCATCAACTTATAGAGAGCAAGCCCTCTTTGATGACAGTCAGGCATTTTGGATGACATGCTCTCCAAATCATTCTGGTAAATGAATGCAAGAATAGTTAATAGATGGGCATAATTGGTCACTAGAAACAACTAAAACAAGCATTTGAACTGCCGTTCGACAAGTGTTTCTATTTCTGTTTTTTTTTTCTTTCCCCCCCCCTCTGGTTTGTTTGTGAATGGTGTTGTTGTTTCCAGAGATTTGGGAACAAAAAAGGCAAAGATGGAAACAAAAAAAAAAAAAACTGTGATGTTCCCAGAGTTTTAGAACAAATTTCTGGGATCAGAACAAAAATAAATTCTTTGTTTCTGGTTTTTGTTTGTGTTTCAAGTTTCGTGAAATAAAAACAAAAACACTAATTAAAAGCCTTTTGATTAGTGTTTCAATTTTTTTCCCCTTCTCTGTTAAGAAAAAACTAATTTGGGATCAGAAAAAAATAAAAATAAAATCCATTTGTTTAGTGTTTTTATTCTCAGTTTTTGGTCCTGCAACCACATTTTTAGATCAAATATTGGAGAACCGAAAAGAATAGATCCCAAATTATCCTCTCCATTCCAATATTTTTGGGAATAGAAACAATTATTTCTAAACGGATACACTATAGAAATGCTACTTCTGTTTCCGTTTGGTTCCATAATTTTGGACCAAATTCAGGCAACCTTACAGAATTTGGTGACAATAATCCTCCCAAATGTATGAAAGTAGAAAAAAAAGAAGAAGCTATACCTACTATTTAAGTACAAAAATAAAATCTATACCTATTAAAAGTATCAATTAATATAAAGTTTGTTCTAAATAGAGTGGAAAATATTATCTATTATTTTAAAACTGTCTCTTAAAACTACTTTAAATAATTTTAAATTAAATATCGATATTTATGTTTATTGGTACACATTTGTTTTACTTATGTTTATATTTTATATTTTAATTAGAGATTCTGTGTGTTGTTTCATTTGAATTTCTGGGATGCTTTGTGAAATTAGAATTCTTTGTTTGCATAATTTGTTTCATTTAATACTTTGTTCATTTTTTTTGTCACTTAATTGAAATTGTTAGTTTGGTCCATGAATGATTGATAGTTAATGAACTGACACATCAAAGAATTGTGTAAATAGACTCTTATATATTCATAAGAACTTAATTTTATATGCCCCATGTGTTCCTGCATTCTGTCTTACGCTTCATGCTTAGCCCTTGGGAGATCCATATGCTTTAGTGCACCCTTGAGTAACAATGGTCCTAATTGTGTCACCTATGTTGACTGCTTCCCTACTCTGTGCATAATATTTTGATTTATTGTGTTGCCAACAAGTGCATGCATCATAATGTCTACATTTCTTTTATATGATTTAATGTATTATAAATTAAAATATATATTTTTATCCATTAAAGAATTGATTTAACAATTATATAACTAGAGATTTAGGAAATATGATGATGATTAGTAACTAATGAATGTAAACAACACTTTCTGAGTTTTATGGGACATCAAGTATAAGTAATGGTTTTGAGTGAGAAAGTAATTTTGATTTATTTTAGATTGAATTAAGTTGGTGTGATTGTTTTGGGTGATAAAGATTCTTTTCTTGAGTTGGGTTTACCATGCAATATTGGAATTAAAGGAGGAAAAATCTTAACTGTTCAAATAAAAAGGTATTTTGAGCACTTGTTCTACTGAGACCCAAGTACTTTTTGGGGCGGGAGGGAAAGACCTTCCTGATATGTTATGTAGATCGTTATGTGGTTGAGGGCTTTCATTGCTTATTGAACACAATTTGGTATAACTAAAGTCGGTTGGTAGTTTTGATTGCATTGTATAATATATTGTTTATTTCATTTTATTTTTGTTGGTCTAGCCTAGCCTATTCGACCCCCTCTAGGATGAGTACGGAATCTTATAATTTTATGACTTGACCATTCGCCGAATATAACGAGTTGATAGGAAAATGCCTTGAATATATATGGCTTTTAGAGGCCTTGAGTAATTGTTGGACATGCGAACATGATTTCTTTTACCCGTATCATCTTTCAGTCTTTTCCGAGCACCTCACATTACTCTATTCCAGTGTTTTGACCAACTAAATATAGGAGATTTATTATTGAGAATGTGACATTTAGACAAATAGTGATATGGAATTTACCTGCGTCTTCATTGTTGATGCATAGCTTTGTAGCACCATCTTTTTGTATTAGTTCATGTCTACTTCGTTAACTTTGATTGTGAATAACTTTTTTGTTCATTGGATTGCTTTTCCAGGAATGGCGCCAATTCATTGCTCACCCATTTAATTATATACTTGTGTGTGTATGTGTGAATGTTGTGCATGTATATGGACCTTTTGGTCTTTTAGGTGTTCAGTTTCATTCGAAATATGTTGAATCTCTTTAATTTTAGTGTTCAGTGAGTTGATATTCTTTGTTTGGTCAAATGGAATTTGAGGCACGGTTGAATTTCTTTAAATTTTGCCTACTGAGTTTCTTCCTCTTCAATTCCTTTTATTTATTTACCCTTGCCAACAACTCTATTTTTCTCTAATTTTGATTTAGGAGTATATGTGAACTTCATTTCTGCTTCTTACATCCGCTTAGCAATATTCCAGGTAATTTACCCACTTAATTATATATATGTGTGTGCAAAACATAATGTTTGTATTCAAGTTAATTTCAATTTTTTAGCTAACTATAACCTTCTCATTTCATTACGTTAAGCGTTGACATTGTGAACTTCAGTTAAAGACACAATCGAAAATTTCATAATGAAAATGACCAAATAAGCCATATAATTGTAGCAAAGCCAAATTAATTTCAATCCCAGTTAAATAATACCATTGATAATTTCACTTGTTGTACTAAAAAAGATAAATACTTGATGATGATAATCCCACCAAATGTATAAAAATAAAAAAATAAAATCCATAACTACTATGTAAGTACACAAAAAAAATCTATAACTATTAAAAGTATCAAAATTTATAGAAATTTTGTTCTAAATGGAGTAATAAATTATGATCTATTATTTTCAATTTGTGTCTAACTACTTAAAATAATTTTAAAATAAATATTGGTCTTTTTGTTTGCGGTTACATATTGGTTTTAGTTATTTTTATATTTTATATTTGTATTAAACAATTTGATTTTTTTTATACCAAATATGTGTACTTTTAAGTATGCAATACAAAAATGGGTGACTATTTTTTTAAAATTCTTAAGTGCCATTTATAATAGTAGTAAGCCAAAGAAGCCATATAATAGTAATAAAGTCAAATTAATTTCACTCCCAATAACACTATTGATATTTTTTATATGTCATAAAAAAAAATAAAAAAAAAATAAAAAAAATAAATTATATGTCAACCTAGATTGCCTTATGATTAAACCTAGCCATTTGATTTGCTTTATAGTTGTAAAGGAAACAATATCAAAAATAATTTCTTTGATGAAATATTTTGGGATCAAAATTGCACACTATTAAAGAAAACTATTAACATATAAATTGAAGCTTGGAACACAATAATCTAAAATTTTAATCTCCACATCGAATATAAGACCTGAATTTTCTTCGCATAATTAGCCACATGGACATATAGTCCATTAATTAAATCTAAAATAAAAGCATATATTTGCTAAACATGGCTGATTATATTGATCTCAATAAACAACATATAGGAGGCCCTTCAATTTGATACCAATATTTTTTTTTTATTTCCAAATATTTTTTTATTAATATTATGTCAAATAAAAAATCTCATCTTTGGCTCAATAATTATCTTCTTTCGGGCTCTTTTTTTCCTTTTTTTAAAAAAAAAGAAAAGAAAAGAAAAAGAATTAAGAGTATTCTAAAAAGTATTTAACATTAAGAGAGACAATATTAATTTCACTTATGACTTCTAATTTCTAAATGTGGACCTGCTAAAGAACATAAACATTGAATAATAATTCCGACCATTTCATGCTTCTTGATTACACCTTTGCGCTTAAGCATTTCCGGTGAAACTAACATAATCACAAGTAAATAGCTCTAACTTATAATCAATTATACTCCAAAACTATTCTTATTTGCAACTCTTCTTTGAGCATTCTAAATTGCCACAACAGCCTAAAAAAAAATAACCATATCAATCTATTATAGCGAGAAGCTTTATGAGCACGCACGAAACCTCGAAGCCAGTGATTCGAGTACATTGAAGTCTTTTCGTAATATGCCATGTTTTAGGGGACTATTTGGTAAATATATATTATTAGAGTTTACGGTTCGGGTGCATTGGGTATGGGTAGATGGTCAGCCGAGCCAAAGCATTTCTACATTTGGACGGGTCGGGTTCGAAATCAAGGAAAAAAACTACTCATAACTGACTAGCTCTCCATTGGGTCGGGTGGGTAGGGCTTGCCGGATCGGCTCTTCAAGTAACATTTACATCCCTAATTACTAGACATATAAATTCCACTTGAACTATATTTATGTTTTTTTTCCTTATCATCGTTTAATCTAGGGCACAATGTTTGTATTCAGTTAATTTCAATTTTTTAGCTAACTATAGCTTTCTCATTTCATTACATGAAGTGTTGAGATTGTAATCTTTAGTAAATGACACGTTTAAAAATTTTATAATGTAGATGACCAAATAAACCATATAATAGTAGTAGCGCCAAATTAATTTCAACCCCAGTTAAGTAACGCTATTGATAATTTTCATTTGTTGTAATTAAAAAGATAAATGATTATTGATGATAATCCCACCAAATGTATGCAAGTACACAAATAAAATCTATAACTATTAAAAGTATCAATTAATATAAAATTTGTACTAAATGGAGTAACAAATTATCATCTACTATTTTCAAACTATGTCTTAAAACTACTTAAAATTATTTTAAAATAAATATTAGTGTTTTTGTCTGCGGTTACATATTTGTTTTAGTTATTTTTATATCTTATATTTGTATTATAATTATGCAATACAAAAATGGGTGACTATTTTTTTAAAATTCTTAAGTGCCATTTAAAATAGTAGTAAGCTAAATAAGCCATATAATTGTAGTAAAGTCAAATTAATTTTAATTCTAGTTAAGTCATTTTTATATGTTATAATAAAAAAAAGAATTGACGATGATAATCCCAATAAATGTATGAAAGTGGAAAAAAAAAATTATAACTACTATGCAAGTGTAAAAATAAAATCTGTTATTATTAAAAGTATCAATTAATATAAAATTTGTTCTAAATAGAGTGAAAAATATCATCTATTATTTTCAAATTGTCTCTTAAAACTACTTTAAATAATTTAAAATTAAATATCAGTATTTATGTCTGTCGTTGCATATATATTTTACTTATTTTTTTAAAATTCTTAAGTGCCATTTAGAATAGTAGTTAGCTAAATAAGCCATATAATTGTAGTAAAGTCAAATTAATTTTAATTCCAGTTAAGTCACACTATTGATATTTTTTATGTTATAATAAAAATAAAAAATAAAAAAAATGACCATGATAATGCCAACAAATGTATGAAAGTAGAAAAAAAACAAAACTATAACTACTATGTAAGTACAAAAATAAAATCTGTAACTATTAAAAGTATCAATTAATATAAAATTTGTTCTAAATAGAGCAAAAAATATCATCTGTTATTTTAAAACTGTCTCTCAAAACTACTTTAAATAATTTTAAATTAAATATCGGTATTTATATCTATCGTTACATATTTATTTTACTTATGTTTGTATTTTATATTTCTATTAAACAATTTGAGAATTTTTTGAACAAAAAAATAGTTCTTTTAAGTGTGCAATACAAAAAAAGGGTGACTATTTTTTTAATATTCTTAAGTGCTATTTATAAATGTACTTCGTGTATAAAATTATTATACAAATAAAATGTCTACATTTACATGTATATTATTGCTATAAAATATACAAAAATATTAAATGCCTTTCTTTTAAAAAAAAATAGTTTCAAATTTACTATGAATTAATTTACAATTTTACTTGTGCATATGAACAGTAAACAAAAAAACACTAACTTTGATAATATAGATAATAGCTTAATTGTCACATACATATACATGTATATAATAAATATATATAAAATAGGTAAAAAGTTGACTTTTAATTCTCACAAATTTTTAAGACAAATATGTAATTTTGCGTGTGGAAATGAATAATAAAGCAAACCTTGATGTAGATAATAGTACATAAAATATTATTTTTTAAAAGATTACTGGTGTAATAAGATTACGATAGATAGATGCATTGATTTTTTCTTTTAAAATAATAATAACAAAAAAAGGATTTTGGTCTTTGATTTTGAAACTTTTGCACAACTTCATAATTTCACTTAAGCAATGAATTGTAACAAGAATTACCTTATATGAACTATAAAGATAAAAAGATAAATTTGAAATTTCATTTATATGGACGAAATTTCAAATTTTATTTATACAGATGAATATTGAAAAAATTGATTTTCATGGTAGTCATTAACAATAAAATTGCTTCATTTAGGGATAGATATAAAGGAAAAAAAAGTGAAAACTTAGATACTTACTTTTCAAATATTTGGAGGACAAATAGGTAATTTTTACATATGCAAATTGGTAGTGAATAATGTCAACTACATAGACAAATGAATTATAACCAACTTCAATGTTATGTTTTCTTGCTTAACCACTTCAAACAATTAGAAACATATTTTTTTACCAGTCATTTATAAAGATATTGCGCTAAGAAAAATGAATATTAACAGTCAAATATCTTAGAATAGGTAATTATGCAAACAAATTTATTTTATGTTAGACATAACTACATTGGAGTTATGTGATTTTCATAACAATGCATGTATACATACTTTTATTTTTTTTTATCTTTAATTTAATGCTCATTTTCCCTGCAGTTACTTCAATTGTTATAATATATGTGACCTTTTTGTCCATTCTGTTACTTAACATCTTGAATTTGTCCTTTTCTCTCCCACGTAATGATAATGAGTGCTTTGTGTTATGACTAGGAAATACTAAAATGCACAAAGTTTTTACTTTCTCTTAATTTTCTTTTCGAATTATAAATTATTCTTTGTAATAAGAAGGAATTGATCATTAGAATACCTATACTAACATTCTATATGTCACAATTTTCCTACCGGCTTCTTCTTTTGCCTAGCATGTTGTAAATCCAAACACATTTTCCTACAACCTGATAAAGATGAAAAGAGCACGCCAAATGTCTTATGACAAAGCTAGGATGATGTGTTATAAAATAGGTATTGTTACTGTTTTCCTAACACCTAACACAACTCGCTACAAAAAAATTCATTACATATTTCCTTGGAAACAGATGAAACAGTGAACGCTAATCCTGTTCATCGAAAACGAAGTAGAAACGCTAGTTTGAATGAATATGAGTCACCTTCATTCGTTGTACTAGTCCATCCAAATTCCCAAGACAATTCACTGATGTATGAACATGCATCGGATGTAGTTGCATCATTGTGTACAACAAGCACACAACAGACGACTCATCTCCCAAGAGAACAAATGTTAGAGCCATGTTTCTTCTCCCTATTATCTATTACTATTTTATATAGTATTCTCAGAAAGGTGACAAATGCATCATTAATCACCAAAAATATGCATTTGAAAAATACTATTTTCTCCCTGACCTCACCTCTATCATGTTTTTTTTTTCCCCCTCTTTCTCGTTTTTGTTCCAACTCTTTAGGGACCATATTCAAATTCATCCCCCTTTTACTGTACAAGCCTCTCCACAAGATAAAGTTAATTAGTTGCAAGACTATTGAGCATCCTTAATACCCACCCATACCTCATAACCTTCTGTTGTATTATTGATATCCAACAAATTGAATTATCTTAATTATGTCATTTCAAGGTAAAAGAAAATACAGTCAGACTGTTCCGCTATTTGAAGTTGTACCTTCATAGCCTTCTCAATTGCAACCTATTTCGGCATGCTCTTTTTGCAACGCTGTCCGATTCCAATATGAGCCGATCACATTTTGTTGTTTGAATGGGGAAATTGCTCTTGCCTCAAACAATTCGCCCCCTTTCATGTGGGAATTGCTAACTTCGAACTGTATCCAATCCAATGAATTTCGCACATATATTCACACCTACAACAACACATTTGCCTTCACGTCATTCGGTGTGAAGTACGATAAGGACCTTTGCAAGAGAAGCAATGGTATTTACACTTTCAAAGCACAAGGTCAGGTTTACCATCACATCAATTCATTCCTTCCTGTTGATGGAAACCCAACTTATTTGCAATTATACATCTACGATACAGACCATGAAATCCAAAATAGAATGCAATTATCTGATCGTCTAAATTTTGATATCTTGAATATCTTAATGTCAGCCTTAAGTAAAAATCCTTACACGATCTTCTTTAGGACCTTAAGGGATTTACCAAACCTTATTGACCATGAAATTGTAATACGTGCTAACCCCAGCTTGGATCAACGTGTATACAATGCTCCTTCTGCATCACAAGTTGCAACAATATGGGTAGAAAGTGATGAGACTACTAATTGTGGGGATCGCGACATCATTGTATATAGTAAACCGGGCTACAGCCACAGAGTACAATACTACTTTGGGTGCTATGATCCTTTGTAACATCCCATTTTATTTCCTTTAGGAGAGAGCAGTTGGTACGCAGGAATCAAGAAGAATATCATTGATAAATCTAGGTGTATTGCTATGTTAACAACATCTCCAATTGATCTAAAATCGGTTTCCTCAGAATCCGAATTAATTGAAAAAGAAACTCAAGGTTCGCCTATATCTCTTATTACATATACCTCTGGTACACACACACACACATATATATATATATTTGCCCTCGTTTTGTCTCTAACCAATTTGTAATTCTTTCAGTCCTTCAAAGTGGGCGAAAAAAACGCGGTTGTATTTCATGCCGCGAATATTACTGTTACAAAATGCAAATAAGGGCATTTGAAAACTCCCTTATTCTACACTCGGGCTGTTTGTTCCAACAATATGCAGTTGACATGTATATTAAACTTGAAACTTCTCGGTTGGACTTTTTTCGTCTTAACCAAAAACATATTAGAGCAGAATTGTACCAAGGAATAGTTGACAGTATACTAAGTGGCGAAACACGCGGTGCTAACGTTGGGAAAAATATTGTTCTACCGTTGTCATTCATAGGTGGCCCCAGAGATATGCGAAGACGCTATGTTGATGCTATGTCTTTAGTACAACGCTATGGAAAACCAGACCGCTTTTTAACCATGACGTGCAATCCATCTTGGTCTGAAATTAAACAACATCTCCTTTATGGGAAAAAAGCCGAAAATCGTCCAGATTTACTTGCAAGAGTGTTTAGAGCTAAAGTTGAAGAACTGAAAAAGGATTTGTTTAAGAAGCAAATTTTTTGGCCCGTCGCCGAATATGTCTACGTCATCGAATTTCGAAAACGTGGCCTGCCTCATGTACATTTTCTTCTCATCCTGAAAGGAGAAGCAAAGATTAAATTCCAGAAATATTTGACAAGTACGTTTGTGCTGAAATACCAGATAAAAATATTGATCCCCATTTATATCATGCTGTGTGGAAACATATGATGCACGGACCATGTGGTACACTTAATCCTAAAAATGTTTGCATGAAAAAAGATGGAACTTGTAAAAATCATTATCCTAAAGTCTTTAATGATATAATTACCCAGACTAAAGACTCATTTCCAATTTATAGGCGTCGAAAAAATGAAAGGACAATAAAAGTGCGCAAACACATCCTTGATAATCGTTGGGTCGTCCCTTATAATCCTTATTTGCTTGCTAAATATGATTGCCATATTAATGTAGAAATTTGCTCTACGATAAAAGCGATCAAGTACTTGTACAAATATATTTATAAGGGTCATGATCGAATAGCATTTCAAGTAGTAGCAACTGCTGACACAATCCTCGATGAGATTGATTTGTACCAATCTGCCAAATGGGTATCACCTCTTGAGGCTACGTGGAGAATTTACAAATTTCTGATGAATGAAATCTTTCCCGCTGTTATAAATTTACAGCTTTACCTAGAGGACCAACAACAATTGGTATTTCCTCCCTCAACTAATTTGTTAAATCTTGTTAGCTTTGCTCCTTTAACAAAGACAATGCTCACTGAATTCTTTCACATGAATGCAATTGATGCTAATGCACAAAATTACTTATATCGTGAATTTCTTGAGCATTATGTTTGGAATAAAAAGGATAAAATATGGACCCCACATAAGCAAGGTTTCTCCATTGGTCGTATCGTTACAGTCAACCCTATTGAAGGAGACAGATATTATTTACGCTTGTTACTAAACCATGTAAAGGGTCCAACTTTTTTTGAAGCATTGAAAATTGTTGATGGAATTCGAGCAAATTTGTTTAGGGAAGCTTGTTTGCTATGTGGTTTGTTGCATGCTGATAATAGCCTACAATTATGCTTACGAGAGTCATCGTTATATCAAATGCCTGCTGTATTGAGGTGCCTTTTTGCTACCATCCTTATCTATTGTAATCCTGTAAATGCACGTGCTCTTTGGCTTGAATTTGAAGAACATTTATGTGAGGACTATTTGCGCCTTCCTGGAATGAGTGCTTATGCTAGTCGCAAAAAAGCACTTCAAATAAGAGGGTCGCAACTCGAATCAATGGGCAAGAATATCAATGATTACTTTATTATTGAAGAAAATGTTACTAACGAAGATGTACGAAGGGGCTCTAAAGAAATTGATGAGGAAATGAGTATTGAAGTTTCACAATTCGACCTTCAATGTGTTGATGAACTCAATAGTGAACAAGAAGCCGCTTTTAATTCAATTGTTCATTATGCCCTTTCTAACAAAGCATGCGCTTTCTTCTTTGATGGGCCAGGGGGCACTGGGAAAACATTTTTGTATCGTGCATTGCTCGCTTTCATAAGATCCAAGGGTTACATTGCTCTCGCTACTGCAAGTTCAGGAGTAGCTGCATCTATATTACCAGGTGGTCGTACTGCATATTCAAGATTTAAAATTCCACTTAATGTGGATGACGACACCGCATGCCATGTTAGCAAACAAAACGGATTGGCAAATTTGATCCAACAAGCCAAACTTATCATATGGGACGAATCACCAATGGTAAAAAGACAAGCAATAGAGGCATTTGAGCGTATGTTACGTGATGTTTGTACCTCAGATATTCTATTTGGTGGAAAAGTCGTCGTATTTGGTGGTGATTTTAGACAAGTTTTGCCTGTACTGCCTCGTTCAACTATCGAGCAAACCATTGATTCGAGTTTAGTTAAATCACATTTGTGGAATACACTTGAAAAAATAAAATTAACTCAAAATATGCGTGCAAGATTAGACCCAGAGTTTTCTAATTTTTTATTGCGAGTCGGTGATGGAAAATAGGAGACTATTATCGATGATAATATAAAAATTCCTTCTTCGATGTTGTTAAATGATAATATTCATGGCCCTTTAAATGCACTTATTGATGCCACATTTCCAAATTTATCTGACTATGTTAACAATGTTGATGCCGTCATTAATCGTGCAATTTTAGCCCCAAAAAATGACATGGTTGACGACATTAATTCTTTTCTAATAGATCAATTTCCAGGAATTTTGAAAGAGTATATTAGTTATGATAAACCTTTAGACATTTCATATCACAGATTCCAAGATGATTTTATCAATACACTAAACCCTACTGGATTCCCACCGCATATATTACGCCTTAAATCAAACTGCCCTGTTATTCTCCTACGTAACATAGATCCATCCAAAGGAATGTGTAACAGCACCCGTTTGGTATGTAAAAAATTCTACCCGAATATGATAGATGCTGAAATAGCCGTCGGAATACATAAAGGTGACCGAGTTTTTCTTCCAAGAATTCCACTACTACCTCCGGAGAATGAAAGCGGAGTTTATCCATTTAAGAGGACACAATTTCCTATTCGCCTAAGTTTTGCAATGACTATTAACAAAGCACAAGGTCAAACATTGGACTTCGTTGGCATTTATTTACCACAACCTGTTTTCTCCCCTGGTTAATTATATGTCGCTTTATCCAGAGCTCAAACTTCCAGAAGTGTCAAAATTCTCATCGACTCAAATACATTTCCTAAAATTAATACTGCTTGTACAAGGAACGTGGTGTACCAAGAAATTTTGCAACTTATATCACAAGCTTAACGGTATAATGCCATAACATATGAAATCACAACAAAATTTACATCTGATGTTTTACTTATGTAATTTTTTTTAACTAGCATACTAATGATTCATTATCTTGCATGCATACATGATGATAAATCATGCACTTAGGTAACTTGAACCCCATCCATAAATGGTCATAATTCAAAGTTAAAATGCAATTTTATTTTCTCGATTTGTATTAATGAAATGACCAGTTCAATAAGCTTTGTCATTATTTTTATTAGTCTTAGATATTTTATTTTTTGTATCCTTTATGTTGTCTATATATTGAAGCTGATAGGTGTGAAAAACCTATCTATTTCCAATCCGAATTGGTTAGTTTTCGAATATATTTATAGTTATCTTTATTATGTTTTAATTAGTTTTCATATTTTTTGTATAACTCAGGTGTGTGGGTCAAAAAGATAAGAAACTGGAGCCAAAACGATGAGATTGAACCAAAGTGGTTCGAAGTTACGGTGGATAAACAAGCTCGGAGGCTAAAAGATGAAACAGGCTCACCGCTTAAGCGTCCAGACCACCGCTTAAGCGGTGAAAATGCAGAAAAGAGCAAAATGTTATTGACGGACGACCGCCTAAGCGGAAATTCTATCGCTTAGGCGAAAATCTAGCAGAGGACGAAGAAGGGCTACTGACAGCCGCTCGCCTAGGCGAAATTTCTACTGCCTAGGCGAAAATCCAACAGAATGTTCTCCAGTCCACCGCCTACTTCACCGCCCAGGCGATCAGACTTAACCGACCTAATTTCGCTTAGGCGCAATTTCCACCGCCTAGGTGGATTTGCCCTGCACAGCCTTTAGATATTTTTGAGATATTTTTGCTATAAATACCCCCTCCCCTCCCCCTTGGCCGGCATCTCTCTCCTCTCTCTTGAATTTTTGAGCCCTTTAGGCTATACTTAAGCCTAGGGTTAGGGATTTTAGTGGTGGAGCTCGCATCCCGAAGTGGAGAAGACGTCGAATCGATCGTGGAGCGTTCTTAGCGGTTTATCTTCGGACGAGGCTAAGTTCTTCGATCGTTTTTCCTTATTTCTTTATCTTAGGAGTATGTGAGCATATTTAGCTCGTTATTTTCTTGTATATACAGCTATGGCCTCGAGCTAAATATAGATTGTAGTAGGGATTAACCTATAATTTATAAATACGTTGTTTGGATGATTTCAGTGTTTCGTTTGTGATTGTTCTTCGTAGTTTGATTGTATTTATCGTATTATTTGTTTATTATGCTTGATTTGATAAATGGAGAATATGGGGTTTTGACAAAACCCCGGATTTGGATTACGGTAAACAAACGCCACGATTCTATAACCCGGTCGGGGTTTGAATCGTGGACAATCGATGACGTGGGGCTAGACACACGCTACCTAGGGTCGTTAAGACATTGAGGGGGACCTCTTCGTTGACTCGAAGTGGCGTTATATCCCTCGTCTTACACTCGGAAGAGGTGGCGAGGGAGTTTTAGAGCGGAGATTGTCGATAGGGTAAATACAATGCGACGATCCAATAACTCGGCAGAGAGTTGGATTGTGTGCAATCAATGACGCTGGGTGAGACTCACGTGACCTAGGGTCGTTAAGACGTTGAGGGGGACTTCTCCGTTGACTCGAAGTCATGTATTCCCCCGTCTTATACTCGGAAGAGGTGGCGGCGGAGTTTACGTATCGAAGTTGTCAAATAGGTCGAACAACGTAAACGCGAGTAAATCGGAATCGAACACGTATTTGTAAACACGTTAATCCCTATACAATTCTTCACCCTAAAACATATTAACATAATAGTGTAGTTAATTTAGGATATATTAGTATTAGTTTAATTAATTAAATACATTTGTTTTTCACCTAGATAAAATTAGGTCACGACAAACGCGGTATTCGATAGTAACGACAACAATCCTTGTGGATACGATAACCCGATCTTAACGATCACACTATACTAAAACTTAGATCTCGTATACTTGCGAGTGTAAGTAGAGGCGTGTGTTTCCCGCGCTACCAGAAGCCTATAATAGCATTTTTTATATGCATATTGTTTCATCAACTAGAATTACTTGTAATGTTGTTGTTTTCTTTACCTTCATTTTTAACCTGCATTTTCTATGGAACACTTTTATTTAACACAATTGCAACCAAATGTAGTTACAATCATTATTCTATTGTTCGCATGCATAGGTTTAATTTAATTATATATATATATATATATATATATATATATATATATATATATATATATATATATCATCACTTTAACGATTGCATTTTAATTCTCTTGTTGACATTCACAAATTTAATTTAACTATGTAGAATTCAAAAGAGGTCTAACCCTTTCGGATTTTGTTAGTTTATAGGGGTAGGTAATGCAATTTATGAACGTTTGACGTGCATGCATGCATGCAAAAATTACCAATGAGTTGTGATGTTATTTTGAACTTTATTGAGTACGTTAATGATGAGGGTATCACCCTTGTTCACTTTGAGCATCGTGATATTGGTGTTGCTTGAACCTATGACCACCAATCCTTTAAATTTAGCAACTTAGTGAAGAAATGTCAGAACCAAAAGAGGAAAAGAGAGAGCAACATACAACAAAATCTTGTTCTTTTTGCTTGGTAAGCTTTTTCTTATACCTTTTTTTGGGGTTTTAAGAAAGTACAAGTGTAGGATCTTCTTTTTATAGGACAAGCTCATGAATAAAGGTTTTTTTAAAGGTCTGTTTGGGGTTGGAAGATTAGGTTTAGATTGAAGATGATGGTATACATAGTTCAAGTCTAAGGTAGTTTGGTGCACCACAACCATTGACCCTTGCCCTTCATGTTTGTTTTCATTAATAACTCGTTTCCAAAATCTACTCTCTGGACATAAATTTCAACGAAGTATGAATATCTCTTAGAGGTTCCATTAATTAAGTCATTAGTCAATCACAATGAGGTATTGAAAAAACAAATTTTAATTGAGGAAATCACATGCTTAATGTTTGGATTGAATGACAATTGGCGAGTCTTGACTACTTTAAAATATATTTCTATGTGGAAAATTACTCTATGCTTGTTTGGTAAACTTTAAAAATAAAAAATAAAAAAATTTGGTTAATTTTGAAAAGTTTATTCGAGATTTAACCATTGAAAAGTGAAATTCTGATTTGTAAGCTATGTAATATGTTCATTTGAAATTATGTGATTTGTATGGCAGCCTACAGTAATTTATCGAAATAAAGCCTAAATGCGGGAGTAAAAAAACTATTGTATGCTTGACAGGGTAGTGTAAATATCTTAGTGTTCATTAAATTCGAGAGTTTCTTGTAATTTCCAAAAATAACAATTTTTTTTAGACATTTCCTATCTTTTTCAGTTTCTTTATTTAAAACGCCCTCTATTACATTCAAGATTCTATTACAATTGGTTCAGAAAAATATCTTTCGAAGTCGCAACGTAAATATTTTTGGTTGTTTAGTCGTGTTTTTTATTTTGCTACTTTCTTTTCATCTATTATATATATATATATATATATATATATATATATATATATATATATATATATATTGTGTGTGTATATTACACCCATACTTCTTCTCATTATCGATTTTTATTTCTCATGTTTATTTTTACCTCTCCTTCATTTTTCTTCTCACTTAACAGGTTCAAAAATGTATAGAGAAGTAAATTCGATAAAAGAAATTACACCACAAATTAGGTAGCCTTGGACTGTGAAAGTTGTCGTTGCTGAAAAAATGTATCCAAGACAGCCGATTTCTAGCCCCAAAAAATACCAAAGGATAATACTTGTTGACTTAGAGGTTTGGATACTATGACTTCAACTTATTTTTGGATATTTAATCATGCGAGAGTTTAATTATTAAAGTTTTGCTAAAGATGTACTCCAACAATTTAAATATTGTAGTTCATAATATAATCATTTAGGCGCTTACCTCTGTTTCCATTCATTTGCATTGGTTTTATGTTAATATAAACCCTAAACTAAAGAATGATTACTAATATAAATTGCTAGGAATTGAAGTAACTTATTTTTCAAAACAAATGCCTTGCGAGGAGAAATTATAAGATGAAAGTAAAATGCATAAATTCATAAGTAAATAATGTGAATTGCTTTAAGAAACGTAACTTATATTTAAAAAATAGCAAAAACACAAAAAATTAAGTCAACTACATTTATGCATACCTTTTTGGCTTTTTCCCATTTTTTTATTTCTTACAAACAAACTATGGTCCAGAAAACTTATTTCTGCCTTCCCTTACATGATCTCTTTGTAAGTTTTGTCACTCTCTACGTAACTATTAAAATCTATATAGTAAAATTGTTAAATGGAAGAAAGGGAGTAGTGGTGAGAAGCTCTTTCGGATTGGTGGCCTAATTAGTTGGGGGTCGTAGTGGAGATTTTTGTTTTTTCCTTTCTAATGATTTGAAAAGGTCATTGGGTTCATTGTATTCAGTGACACGTTGGCTTCCACAACATAAGAAGAGAGGTGGTTGTTTGGATGTTTGTATTGTTGGTTGTTCATTTTGGGTTAGATTTTTCTTTGTAGTTGATTGGCCTCTACTTTGGCAGAAATTCCAGTTTAGTTGGTTGGGTTTTCCTTACATGCCAAGCGGTGTTGTCTTAACAATCACTTTCGAAATTGAGTGAATTTTATATGTTAAAGGTATGGGAGCAAGCGATGATTAAACCTCTTCAAATGATTAACTTACATCGTTTTTCCTTTCGTCTTAAACCTTCTTGTTAGGGAACACGAGTTTAGGCAACTATCTTTGGAAATGACATCAAGCTACTTCAAAACACTCTTGCTGAGCTTGAAATGTACAATATCTCAAATGCCATTGTACAATTTGTTTCCCCTGAACACCGTCTTGCCGCACATGATTTTCAGTGGATAATTAACTCTCGGACAGTCATTGAACATGTTCCTAAAAGTATTCCACCCATTATAAGTCCTCCGTTCCATTTCACTTCATTTACTGAAATTTTAGAGTGCAAGAACGAGGACAAGGAAGTTGGTATGTGCATTTTATCCATCTTTTATTGTAAAAAAAATACACACCATATTTATTTATGTTACTATAAGTGTTGTAAAAAAAAATTCATTTATTTTTTATGTAACTATATTTTCGTTTATTGTACAGATATCATTGCTCTTGTCTTGCATGCTTTTCCGGCCAAAACTCAACCCACCAGAAATGGCCCTTCTAGGGTGCAAGAGTTCCTCCTCATCACTGAATCGTAAGATCCACAGTTTTTTTTTAATTCATATTTTTTTATTAACTATACTTATTTTTGAAGGTTATAGTAAATTATTTTTACTTTGAATTATAGGAACATGCCTCTAATTCTGACAATGTGGAACCAATTCACTGAAAATGAGGGGATGGCTATCAAGCGGATGATTGAGACGAAACCTATAATTATTGCTATGCGCCTTCGTACCTCTACCTATCATGGTTTGCCTTCCACCCCTAATAGAGTAATTGATTTTTCCAACCATTTGTTACTTATATCTTGATGTGTGTTTCACGTATTTCATTATCTACACGATCTTCAAGCGCTTTTATCATTAATCCAAACATTCCGGAAGCTAATTAGTTGCACACATGGTATATTATTTCATCCATCATACTATTATTATCTTTTAGTTAAATTTAACATTTTAGTAGTGTTGACTTTTCAAACTTTATTTACATGTCTCCTTATCATTCTATATACTTGATTCACAATGTTAATTTTTTTTTCTATTAATTAACAATTAAATTTCTTTTATCTTTTTTCCAAGGATGAACCAGAATATCTCTTCAATAAAGTGTCATATTGCACTTGCAACTGATCGAAAAACCAACCACTTCCAAGACGAACCTCGCGAGCGTCGTATAGTTCCACTTGCAACTTTACCTGGAATTCCTGATAATGTCTCTCTCTTATAATTGTGTATCTCAAAATTTGTATTCCATATGTATCTCATTAATTTGACATTTTTCCTAAACATAATTTTTTTCGCAGCACTCTATTTGGGTTAAATGTCGATTGTTTCTTGTTAATATGGAGAAGCCCTTGTGGTACATGGGATGTAGCCATTGTCACCGAGCAACTACTGCCTTGTATGATCAAGTATTTACCTGTTTCCATTGTCAAAAAGAGAACACACGTGGTAGCCCCAGGTAATATCGAAAAGAACATTTTTGTCATTAAAGCTACTTTTGTCTAGCCTACATTTGGTTACATTTTTTGTTTAAGGTTATTGTTTCGTACCAAAAAATAGGTACAAAAAAAAGACCAACTTTGTCACTTTTCGTAATTTTGTTCCCTAGAAAAAAAAAATGTGGTAATATAAATGCCAATTTGGTAACAAAAAACAATAAAACAAATGAAACATTTTGTTTCTATTATAAATAAACGAAAACAATGAAACCAGAAACTTTATAACATATCTATGTCAAACTCCCACGATTATTTCTAACTTTCATTTCTGATTCTAAATTTTGGATGATAAAATCAAAGTAAGATGACAGACAATGAACAAATTCCACCTATATTTACTTATGATCATCAAATGTTGAACATTAAAATGCAGGTGCCGTATTGATATTGAAGTTCGCGATGAAAGCGGAACCATAATTGGTTTTTTATTTGGACCTAATGCTGAGAGCTTCCTTGGTTGCACCGCTAAAGAACTCATGGAAATACTACTAAGGTTAGATATTTTCTTAGTTTATTTTTTTTATAAGAAATTACTCTACTAAAAATTTAAATTATCTTTGTGTTTTTACTTAGCTTATAATTGATCTAATTATGCTTCGTTTAATTTTAAATTGATAATCTGTATATCATTCCTGTGAATTTTTCTCTCAACGACTTTGAAATTTTTTATGTCTATCAAATATTGTTTTGGACCATCGGTTTTCTTACAACTTTCTAATTCAGCTTGAGTCGCATAATAACCTAGAAACATAACATTTAGAAATGCACAAAACTTAGATAATAGTAATTCAACATGCATTTTCACCATCTACCGCTATTGCCTTTATAAACTCAACTTGGTCTCCAAACACAAAGTTATACAACAAAAAACATAGTGGAGTCATGAGAAGAATTGAGTCATGTGTCCAAGACCTTCTAAACAAATTTCAGCAACGAAAATTAAAAAAAATAAAATACCGTTTCAAGTTAGTCACATAGAATTGGTGAGCGCACTTAGTTTTATTCTTTCGAACTTCACAACAAAAACCAAAAAAATAGAACAAAAAAATAAATACATATAATTCTTTTTTGATGCCAAAAAAAAAAACATGTTTTATTTCTTTTATGTTTAGCAACAAAGAAAAACTAAATTCAAAATTTTGCAGCCATTTACAAACTTTGTTGTTCTTTTTGTTTTGGTAGGAAAATCCAACCAACCTTTGTCGTATTGTAAAGACTTCAACATAAATTGACCACTTGGTATGTGTTCGCCCGTACCGATACCAAGTTCGTAGAGAACTAAAACGCTTTTATAATTTATCCTCTATATCTCTTGTCCATGAACAACCAACACATTGTATGGAAAAAGATGCACCTAAAGCATCTGTTGGCGAAACAAGCAATCAGGGTTTAATAATGCCACCTGCAAATATCGATGTCATCTCTGCTTCCACCACAACCAGTTCGAATGTTAACTTGTTTGGAGAAGAAGCATTCGTTGATGATGCTTGATTCTTCAATCTAATATTTTGGACTTCTCGTCTTTTGATTTTTTGTGGAGGGGGTGAGTAAATGAAACTGCAATCCTTACATCAATCTCATGTTTTGAATACATTCTAGCCTTATATATATGCAAGGGCATGTATCTTGAACAACTTCGTACTCGCATGCCTTGTTTATGGAAGTATGCTTAGTCTTTTGATCATATCTTGCACATGTTTATTATTAGTAGACATTATAATTTCAATTAAACTATTTTTTTTTATCACCGTTTGATACATAACATAATACTTGTATTCAGCTTAATTTCAAATTTTTAAGGCAACTATAACCATGACATCTCTTTACACAAAGTGTCTTCTATTAATTGTTTTAAACAAGTTTCAACATTTAAAATAATAAGTAATTTTCTTATATCATATTTCTTCATTGTTTTTTATTCATTAAATAGTGCCAAAGTTCGTAAATATGTCAAACAAAAGAGGTAATAGAGCACGTGCCTTGCACGTGCTCTTCACCTAGTCTTTCAAATAAAAGAACGAAAAAAATAATAAACCACTTTCGATTTCAAGTAAAAATTGATGACACTACGATATTATATCAATGCTATCAAACACATTTTCGATTTTTAAGTAAAATCATTTTTTTTGGTCAAATTATCTTTTTTTTTTTAAAGAAAATAAAAAAATAAAGTACTTAAAAAATATTACCAAATGGTGCGTCAGTTGTTGGCCATAAAATATTTGGACTACAATAAATCCATTCCTGATAGAAAGAAAAAAATGAATAAAGAAAAATGAAAATGGCAGCTAAGTGATGCATGGTACGAGAATGGGGCGGTAGAACAATTAAGCTATGAAAGGGGGAGGTACCTGCTTAAATTTGGGATCGAGGGGTTGTCATATTATGATTTATTTACTTTTTTTCCCATCATTATGTTTCCTAGCTATGCCTTGTTCTTCTTCAAGCACAGGTTTGATGAAGATAGCCCATCGATTTGCTTAGCCGGAAACATTGAGGGCAATTTTTTTTTTAAAAAACATTAAAATCATGATTCGAAAGTTTATGATATAAGTCAGAACAGCCATTGCATTCGTTGCTTGAAGAATGACCTCATCATAAAGCAAATCAATATTTCTGGATTAATATAAAGATATAGAGCTCTTTTTCCCCCCCTAAGAATCATCTGCAAAATATTGCATATAAAGATATAGAGCTCTTTTCCCCGCCTAAGAATCATCTGCAAACTACAAGTTGGAATAACCCATAAATATTAGATTGATTGTTTCGTCGGTATGATTTATATTCGGCAATTTATTCTTACATTATTCTAATTTAAGATGAATTAAAATCTAGACATAAACCATTCAATTTAATAGTCGATCACCAAGAAACTATAGACATGTATGATGTCTTTACAATCTTACCAAACTTTTTTATCTGCAACATTAGGATGTGATGAGTGTTTTTGTTTACAAATACAACACAAACATAACTTTTCTTTTCTACTCCCAGATTTCTGATTCACTAGAAAAAAAGTTTTCATCAAAAGTAATCCAATCCAACAAAAGAAGTGCATGTAAACTATAACAATGAAATATAGACAACATTTATCGATAAAGTTCTCCTCGCTTCGTCGAGATTCCCAAAAAAATGAAACATAGACAGCATTAGAAAGACCACAACAAAAAGGATATAGGAGAAAAAGGAAAAATATAATTGATAATATTTTGTACATACAAAATGAGTTTTATTCCCCTAATTATATAGTCTCAGGAGCAGGCTAAATTAGGAAGAATATTATTGAAATAAATGGACTAATAAAGCCCTAAAATGAAGATACCAAAAATAGAAATTAACGCATAAACATAATATTTCAACACTCTCCTTCAAGCTGAGGCGAAAATGTTGACTAGCCCGAATTTGCTAATAGCTGACTAAAGGAAAGATGATCCTATAGACTTGGTGAACATATCAACAGCCTGTTCGAAAGATGAGACGAATGCTGGTGTGATGATTCCCGATTAGACTTCCTCACGAATAAAGTGGATATCCACCTCGATGTGTTTCGTCATTTCATGAAGGACTGAGTCTGAGGATAATCTTATGACATATTTGTTGTCACATAACAGACTAGATGAGTTTCTCACAGGAAGACCCAACTTAGTCAAAAGGGAACGAAGCCAAAGGAGTTCACACGTTCCTTAAGCCGTAGCACGATACTCAGTTTCAGTCACTACAAGAAAAATGGATTTTGGCTACAATTTTTTTTATTTTTATTTTTTTTTATTTTTATTTTTTTTGTAGTTAAAGCCCTAATTTCGTAGCGAAAATGTTTTAACGACGAAAAAAATTACTATTCCAATTTCGTAGCTTATGTGTAGTAGCAGAAGGTTTTTGGCGACGAATTGTTAGTTCGTTGCGTAAGACTACTATTTCGCGACAAATCATTTTGTAGCTAAATTCGTAGCTAATAAATTCATTTCGTAGCCAAAGAGTAATTAAAAATCACAGGAATAATCTTTTGGCGACGAAAATTTTCGTCGCCAAAAAATAACTAAAATGACTGGAATTCTTTTGGCGACAAAATTACTTTTGTAGCCAAAAAATACATTGGCTACAAAAATAAAATTTGTAGCAAATTACTCTACTTAAAGCTATAAATGTCAATTTATAGTCATCAATCAATCAACAAAAAGTAACCAAAACTATACAATTGCATTAAAAGTCAAATATCCAAAATATACCAATATTCTTAAACATTAATATGACCAAAAAAACAAAATGTCTTATGAAACATCATTACAAAATAATTAAGAAACAAGCTATAGATGATAAGCAATATTGATTGCCCATTTGCCTTCTGATGTGTGATCCGATGTAGATCAATCCTACCCCGAGCTTGCAATTATTGAATTTTCATCTATATCACATACAATAATTGACCATCAAGGTATAAATTGAATTAGAATAATAGACATACCATTTTTCGAAATGTTGTGCCGAATGATCTTAAGCCCGAAACATGAATCTGTGAACACAAACAAAAAAAACAAAAACCAAAACACAGAAACAAAAACAAAGAAATAGAAACAGCAAACAGAAACAGAAACGCAAATGGAAACAAAAACAGAAACATCAAACAGAAATAGCAACAGAAACAGAGAACAACAACAAAAATAGAGAACAGGGATAATTCATGTTCCCAGTCAACCAAAGATTTCAGGAAAAGATATAAAAACTTGAAAACAAACAACAATACACAAATACATCACCTTTGTTTTTTTTTTAACAACAACCATATAGTAATTCTAGGAAATAAAATGTTCTAAATCCACATCAAAACTATAAATTTGAAGAAGATACAGGATAGAGTAACCTGATCAAGTATAAGAGATTATTCCCTTCACGCATCTTTAGCAACCTCAATCTTTTTGGTTAACCTTACCTATCTTGGACACCAATTTCTTCAGCACCAGTTGACGAAGTTTTGGAAGGAGGTGCCTCGGAACATGCCCTCAGCACAGCTTCATTCTTCCAAACATGACGAAGACGCTTCTTGGCGTTAGAACCAACTTCAGTTAGCAAAGGAAACAGTTTCCCAAAATTCCAACAGAAATTAACAATTAAATGAACAAATTTTAATAGGAATTAAATCGCAACGAAGATCAAAATTGAAACGAAATCACAGGATGAGAACGAGACACAATGTCCTAGATCGCTTCAACTCAAATAATTTCGACTCAAATCGTTTCGATTCAACGTTAAGGGCAGAATCATAGATCTGAACAGAGAGGAAGGCAGCGAACAAACCCAAACATAGGTCAAGATCGAAACAAAATATATCTGAGCATAAAATCAAACCTTTCATCCGCAACTTCGATCTCAAAATCCGTCGGCATATTGACGGCGAACGGCACACGACGTAACAATGGCGAATGGCGCAGAAGTGATGCCCTCTTCGATTTGAAAGATTTGGTTGTGAAAACTTGGATTGAAGTTGATAGCGAAAAAACTATGATCCGTGCTCAAAATCCTCAAAGAAATCGCATCAGTTTCGGTGACCGACGGGGAGATTTTGGACGGCGGCTTGGAACTATTTTTCTCTAAGCAAATGTGTTTGCGCTTAGGTTGTGTCAAATAACTTAGGTTTTGTTCGCTACTAAGGCGGGGAACAAAATTTTGAAGAGCGAGAAAATTTTTTGTTGACAAACATTAGGTTTCGTGCTATTCTAAAAACATTTGGATTAAAAAAAATATTATTATTTTTAATTTATTTAATTATTTCCTTTAAAATTTGTTTTTTTATTTTTTTCATTATTTTCTTTAAAATTGTAGTTGAATTATAATAAAATAAAATATTAGGTATTTAATTCAATTTTTATTTTTAGGACACTAATTTTAGTTCTTATATATTATATTTAAATGATATTTTTTTATTACTAATTTAATTTTATTGCCAACTCAAACCATACACATTTGTGAGAAATTCGAAAACTTATTGTGCAATCTATGTATTTGGTTCCAGGTCATTGATTAGAGGGTTGGCTAGGTAGTAGAGGGATGAGATCGAGAGAGAGAGATGAGAGAACTAAAGGGTTTGGGGGTGGGTATGAGGAGAGCGTGGGGAAAATCTAGACAAAAAAAGATTTTTTTTCCAGCCAAAGTAATAACGGGAACGTGGGCGCCAAAATCATGGTGGGGGATGGAAAACAATTGGTGACGAAACTCATTCATAGCCCAATATCAGATATAGGCAACCACTTTGGAGACGAACCACTTTCGTCGCAGATATAGTAGGGGGTAATTAATCGCGACGAAAGTGGTTCGTCGCTAAATAAAAATATATCTCGTGCTAAATTGGCGACAAAATATTTCCGTCGCCAATACGCTAGCGGGAAAAATTTCTTTTTTTTTGTTTGGCGCTAAGAATTGATCAGACTAATAGCGACGATTTCTAAAATTCGTTGCCTAGTAACAACCTATGGCTGCAAAATTGCACTTTGTCGCCAAAGGAGGTCATATTTGGCTACGATTGTTCATTTTGTAGCCAATAGACACATTTGACGATGATTATTGTGTCGTCACCAAAAAAATTCGTAGCTGAATCCTATTTTTCTTGTAGCGAGTAGAAGACCAGGAGACGGCGGATTGCTTCTTACTATTCCATGAGATTAGGTGTCTTCCGTTAAAAGTGCACAAGCCAAAGGTCGAACATTTATCGTCATTTGACCTTGCATAGTCAGCATTTGTAAAGCAGGAGAGTCCCTCCTGTGCCCTTGTCATATAAAAGAGATCAAGATTGGGGCATGTCTTGAGGTATCGAAGGATATGGTAAACAACATCCAGGTGTGATGTACGTGGTGAGTGCATAAATTGGCTCACAACACTGACAGCATAAGATTTGGTCTTGTATTAGTCAAATAGATAAGGTGACCTACAAGTCACTGATATATTGGTAGATTTGATAATAATTCTCTCAAGTCTGCTGTTAACTTAAGGTTTGAATCCATGGGAGTAGAAGCGGGTCTACATCCAAGCATCTCAGTGTCCTGAAGAAAATCAAGGGGGTATTTTCGCTGGGATAGAGAGATACCTTTCCGAGACCGAGCAACCTCAATATCAAGAAAATAGCGGAGATGACCCAAATCCTTGATGTCAAAAGTCTGTCCGAGATCTTTCTTTACCTGTTGAATGTCAGATGCGTCGTCTACTGTGATAATAATGTCATCCACATTGACTGAGATAATGATGCACTATCCTTGGTGTTGGTGACGAATAAAGCAAGTATGGTCTGAGTGACACTGGATAAACCCTACAGTGAGGATGGCTTCGCTGAATTGGCTGAACCATGCACGAGGAGACTGCTTAAATTCATAGAGGAATTTTCGGAGTTAAAAGATTAGTAAAATATGAAAGAACGTAGCGGGATGGTGGGCGATGTTCTCGAGTTAGGTAACGATGGGGAGCAGGGTTAGAGATAATGGGAGATAGAGATATACCTGAATTCGAAGAAGAGTCGGTAGGGGATGTGAGACACGTGGACAACGAGAGTAAACTCGTAAGGGGGTTGGTGAGGAGTTAGTTGGTGGTTGTGATGTGAGCGAAAAAGATATATCTAAGACAGGGATAGGACGTGGAAGTGGGGTATGGTCCTCGGGAGTGGGTGCCGCAATAGGTGGAGAAGGTATAATACTTGAAAAATATTGGACAATTTCGAGGAACGTAACATCAAGAGAATGTTACATATGACGAGTGACTGGATCGTAGCACCTATATCCTTTGGACATAGTGGAATAATCGAGAAAGATACACTGAATAGATTTATTATCTAACTTGGTTCGGGTAGGGCTCCGATTTTGGACAAAACACGTACAACCAAAGACACGAGGTAAGATAGGAAACGGGATGCGAGTGGGTTGTAGTATATGAAGATGGGTTTTGCCTATAATGACCCGACTAAGGGTGCAATTAATGAGATAGGTAGTAGTAAGAACTGCCATGTGCTAGAAAGATTTAGGAATATTCATTCCTCGTAAAAGACAACAAACGATAGACATGAGGTGATAGTTCTTACATTCTGCCACACCATTCTATTAAGGAGTGTAGGGACAGGTAAGTTGTTGAAGGATACCTTGCTTATTAAGCGCAGCTCGGAAGTCATTAGATAAGTATTCCCATCTGTTATCAAACCGGATATTGCATACAATTGTTTTGTACTGGGTTTTTATCATTTGAAAAAAGTGAGTAAAGTAAGTGTAGACCTGTTATTTGTGTTTCATTAGATAAACCCAAGTACACCGACTATAATCATCTATGAAAGTGATAGTAATTGTGTTTGGAAATAACGATAACAAGAGAAAGTCCCAAATATTAGAGAGGATAAGATCAAAGGCATGGGGTGCATGGTGCATGCGAGGAATAAAAGAAGTGTTTGTGTGTGTAGACAATTCACAGACCACACATTGAAATTTAAAGTCATTGCAAGCTTTCCTAGGAGAGGAAGACAACCAACATAAATACTGAAAATTTGCATGTCCTAAATGGGTATGCCATAAGTCTACATTTTTTAACGAACAGAGAGAAGGATAAAAAATAGGTAATGTAGAGATGTGTATATTAGAGGGTGGTATGGTTGGAGATGGAGGATTCTCAAAGTAATATAGACCATCATGTTCGTATCCCTTGCCAAAAATCTTCCTCGAAGTCAAGTCCTACAAGAAGCAGCTGTCAGGTAAGAAGACAAGCCATAGTTAAGATTCTTAGCAAGACGACTAACAGATTGAAGATTATAAGCAAATTTAGGGACATAGTAAACAGAGTGAAGGGTAATATCGGGGGATAAACATGCATCTCCTTGGCAACGAATAGGGATAGAGGTATCATTTGCGATGCACACAGATTGATTGACAGACGAGACATGGGAAGTAAAGGTAGAAAGCTCACTAGTCATGTGATTGTTAGCCCCGGAATAAAAAATCTAAGTAGGACGACCAAACTTACCATGAAGCGTAGTAGGAGTACATGAGTCAAGAGTAGCTGTGGGGCCGGAAGACAATGCCAAATTGGTGAACTGAGCCTGAAGCTGAGTAAGTTCGGCCTGAACATAGAAAAGATCTAGGTGTGCAAATGGCGGATCTACCGAACCGAGAACAATATTTTCTTTTATGGATGCCATGAGTACCTCACTGTAGCAGTGAAACAATCGGATAGAGTCTGTTGAAAAACTAACCGAGCTCCGGAAAAAGGAGCTACAAGTGAAAAGGTAACTAGAGACACAGTTACCCAATCATACAATAAAGGGAAGAAACGACCATGTATTTAAGACATCCGGAATACTATCGGATGAAGAACAACGACGATAAGCAACATAGATTTATAGATGACGAACTATATTCAATTTGCAACAGTGGACAACCCGCAATGTGCGGTTATCAATAGCACAAAACAGAAGCTCAACAACAGCCTTTAACGGGCTGGGTTCGCGAAGAGAGCTGAAGGTGAGTCGCGAAACGAGGCTAAACATGATCTGGTTCGCGAAGTTGCTGAAGTTGGTTAGCGAAATGAGGCTGAATACGATCTAGTTCGCAATTTGATGGTGACAGCAGGTTAGGGTTTCGTGATTCTGGTTTGCGATCTGGCGGCAACAATGGATTAGGGTTTCGCGGTTGGATTTATGCGGCGGTGGATTAGGCTTTCGTGATTGGACGTCGCGGTGGTTGGTAGGGTTTTGCGAGCTAAAGGTGGCGGCGATGGGTTGGGTTTCACGAGTTGACGGTGACAGAGGCAAAGGGTAGGAAGCTTCGTGATCTGGTTTCGCGACTGATTAGGGTTTGTGGTGTGTGATCGTGCAGGTACTGGTAGTTAGGGTTTTGATCTGGTTCGAAGTGGTGGTGCGGCGGTGGCGGTGGCTATGGTTTCAGTGGAGGCTGGTGGTGGCTAGGGTTTGGATGGAGAAAAAATGGCTCTTGATACCAAAAAAGATATAGGAAAAAGAAAAAAATATAATTGATAATATTTTTTACATACAGAATGAGCCTTATTCCCCTAATTTTATAGCCGCAGGAGCAGACTACATTAGGAAGAATATTATTGAAATAAATGGGCTAATAAAGCGCTATAATGAAGATACCAAAAATAAAAATTAACACAAAAACATAATATTTCAACACAACAATGCCGCCATGAAGCCAAGAGATGCAATAAGACTTTCATTAGTGCAATGTCTATTAGTGCAATGTCTATAGAAACAGGAATATGGAAGTTTATCCTTCTTTCTTCTTTGACTATAACCTGTCCATCAACCTTCATCAATCTCAAAAACTGAACACATATTCAGAGAACATAAAATTCATATATTCCAAGCTGGAACAACTTAGGTTGATAGATTTCGAGTTTATAGGAAAAGAATAACTTGCCCTGCATAAAAATAAATACAGCTTTCAATAGTGTCTATAGAAACTGGAATCGATGCATTTCTATGTGTTTTGAACTATTGTTGTGTCATTGATTTAGCTTTTACTCCCTTGTACTATGTATCTTATTTCATTTTAACCCCTCTATTTTAAAAACTTAAATTTTATCCCCTTATACTTACATCTTGGTCTGTTTGAGATTTTATTGTATATGTATTTTAATGCCAAAGAGGATTATCTATATTGTTGATCCTACCATGTTTATTGCAAATATGGCCTAATTCATCTGTCACATTTTTTCCATAAATGGTACAAACTTTTCCCTTGCTCTCTCACTTACCACATGTAAATCTTCTTGGTTCTTTGATTCTGCCTGTTGTAATCATATGACGTCTAATCCCGACATTTTCTCCACCAAACTCTCTGCTATGAATATTTCTAGCATTCATACCGCTAATGGTTCTCAAATGCGTGTTACTCATACTGGTCAGGTTTCTATTTCGCATCTTTCTATTCCTAACACGTATTTGATTCCGAAACTCACCTCAAATCTCTTATCTGTTGGGCAACTTTGTGAATTGGAATTTGAAGTCATATTTTCTAACAGTGGTTGTCGTGTGCAGAATCCCCGGACAAGAGAAACCCTTGGGATTGGTCGTAAAGTTAGACGTTTATTTGAACTCAACAGTTTGCACCTTCCATCTCAAACTCCACTACCACCACAACCACATGTCCCTTCATCGACCTGTGCAACATCTCCACCACCGCCAGTATTCTTTTCCTCATCATTATCTCTACAACCACCATTATTCCTATCCCCATACCAAATTTGGCATTCTCGGTTAGGCCATACTTCATCTAGCCGACTTCAATCGCTTATCTCTAGCGATCAGTTATGTTCAGTTCAACATGAGTCTTTCAAATGTATAAATTGCCAACTAGCAAAACAACCAACTCTACCTTTTAAAGAGAGTCAGTCCATTTCCCTCGTACCATTTGATCTCATTCATTCTTATATTTGGGGGCCTTCTCCTCATGCCTCGATGGGTGGTTGTCGTTACTTTGTTATCTTTATGGATGACTAATCTCGATATATCAGTAACTTGATTTTAATTCGTTACCAAGTTTTTAGCGCCGTTGCCAGGAATTGGTTTTTTGTAATTGTTGTTAATATTGTGAATAAGTAACTTGATTTTAATTTAGGCATTTATTTTATTTTTAATTTTTGTTTTTAGTTTTGTTTGTTTTGCGAGGTACTTGGAGATAGCTCATCAACAAGTCCTCATGAATTTTTCTCAACAAGATTCTGAGCTATTTTATTGTGCTTGGAAACGATACAAGGAGTTGCTTATTCGGTTCCCATATCATGGTTTCCCGAAAGAGTGTCAACTACTGAACTTCCTCGATGGGTTACATGCCGCAACAAGAATTTGGGTAGAAGGAGGAAGTGGTACCACATCTTTCTACCAACTAACCGCAAACGAAGCCTATTGGTTGTTGGAAGACATGACGGAGTTTGATTGTCAGAGTTGGAATTAATCAACTAGTTACTAAAGCTTGGGAGATAGTTCCAATATTTTGGCGCCATGGATTGACACACTGTACCAACCTGTAGAGTCTTCTCCCACCCTGAAAAAAATGTTCGCTGCATTCATGGGGAAGACTTAGGTTTTCTGGGGGAAAACTCATGACCAACTCAATGAGCATGAGGACCGTCTTGACAAAATTGAGACGACCTGCACTGAAATGGATGCGACCGTAAAGTCTCTCGAGATGCAAATCGATCAACTTGTTAGCTATATTGAGGTCGAGTAAAAAATGGTGGCACTGAGAGACACACAAGTCACATCCACATGTGAAAGCCACCAGGAGGAACCGAATACAAGCGGGAGGAACTTGGGTGTGTATTATGACGATGATTCGAATGAGGAGAAAATCCAAGAATTGATTGACGATGAAAAATCACAAGATGACAATTGTGAGTCTTCACTATTTGAGATCCAAATTGTGATGCCACCACCGGTCAAAGACGATCATATCTACGAGGATCTAATGTGGCTTACTTGTCCTCTATCGTTTCTAGCAACGTTCATTCAGGCTTACCAAGAACATGAGACGAATCCGAGTCACATTAAGAATATGTGCCGATCAATGCCACATCTTGCCAAGCTTGAGGGTGTTTTGAACCAAGAACCATATGTTGTGTTATATGACACATATTATGGGCAGAAACCTCTCTTTGACAAGCCATTCTCTATGTCAAGTCGAGGATGTTAAACCAAGCGCTTCTTGAGAGGCAACTTAAGTTTTCAAATAATGGGCCTAAGGATGCACTCTATGAGAGAAAGCTCCACACCGGTCACCTTGCCTGGAGCAATATTGCCGACCACACTCGGAGGTGAGATTGTCTCGCCTCTCAGGTACGTGTCTTATTCCCTTGTGTTTAATTTGAATATATGTTTGACTTTGAGTTTGGGGGTGAGACACTTGTTGGCATTTGTGTGTTGGGTGATAGGTAGAAAATACCTATCTACTTCTAAGTCGGATTTGGTAGTTTTCGAGTGAATTAGTCATATTTAATTGTGTTGTTGTTAGTTTTTATATAATTTAGGTGTAGGGACATTAACGAGCTATAAACGAGCGAAATAGTGAGAAAACGACGAAGAAACGATGAAAACATATAAGGTTTCAGGACAGCTTAGCCACCACTGCGATGAGAAAGCCACCGCCGCAGCGGTGAGAGTGCAGAGAGAACTGAAATTGAATAAGTCTCATCGTCTAGGTGGTGAAACGACAGAGAGTTAGAATTATTTTCATTACCACGGCGGTGATCCCCACCGCCGCGGCGCTGAAACGACAGAAAGATCTTGAAGTTCACCGTCTCTTCCACCATCGCAGTGAAGGACAAACCGACTTACCCACTGCCGCGGCGGTCAGCTCTGCACAGACATGAAGATATTTTTAGATTTTTTTGAAACCTTAGACCTATAAATATCACTCTCCCACGTCTGAAATAGGTGGTTGAACGTTCCTAACCCTAGTATAGTGTTCTTTAGCCATTTTTTGAGAGATCAAGGAGGAGGTTCATAATTGGGAAGAAGACGAAGCATTTGCGGAGTGATACTTAGCGACAGTGGACCATTCCACTCTCAGTTTTGATCGTTCTTCCCTTGTTTTTTATCTTTGTAATTACTTTTCCATATCAAATGATGTTGAACCACTCTTGTTATGTATGTTATATGGCTAGAATCATGTAGTATTAGATAAATATTATATAAGTGTTGTGGTAAGTCATGTAATTACTAGTTGATTGAATACATGTTACTTTAATGGTTGTTTATCAAAATCCGATTGTGTTTACCGTTATTCTTGTTATTATGCTAGTTTAGATAATTAGAGAATACGGGGTTTGACACTCGGGAGAGATACCCTTGGATTCGAATTAAGATAAACACAACGCGACATTCTAACGACCCAGGAGGGCATTAGAATGTGTGCAATCCATGACGTTGGTTCACGACTCATGTGATTATGTGTTCGAAAAGATGTTCGAAGAGGACTTCGGCATCAACGCGAAGTCATATATTTGTTCGCTTTACACTCTGAAGAGGGAGTGAGCGAGTTATAGATTCAAAGATTGTCGAATAGGATAAATACCGTTATAGCTAACTAAACGAAGTCAAATATGTATTACGTGAAAGAAACCAATACCTAGGTAATTAATATATTTAGAACTAACCTAATAGTTGTCATTTATCTTAGTTGTAATTAAAATACAAACAATTCTTGAAAAGTCCAAATAATATAAGACTATGAAAATCACGATATTCAATTAAGTTACACGTACCCAGAGGAACGATATCCGATCTCACGATCACTATACTAAAACTTGATCTCGTGTGCTTACGAGTGAAGTCAGACGTGAGTGTCTTAAATGGTCGCGTCCATTGGGTTAGGAAATGATTCTGTGTGTGAATTTTGTCTTATATCTTGTGTTTTGTCTTATATCTTGTGTTCTTTTGGCTATGTTTTTAGTTTGTTTTTCCTTTTGTTAGTTTGTTTGAATAAGTTGTGAGTTTTGTTGAGATGATATGACTTGAAATCGATGATGAGTATAAACACTTGATGCTCTCTTAGGTGTTTTGAAATGCATGTCATTGAGATGTCTGTGTGCTTGACTTGTGTTAATTGAAATTCACTATTGACTCATTACAATTGAGCACCATGAATCACGATAACTTGGCCGTTTGAGTAATTGGAGAACATTTATGTGCTTTTGGTAGATTTTGACATCTCGTGAACACTAGAACCCATTTGAGTGAAACTTGAAGCGGAATATTAGGTTATGTGTTATTGGAGAGATGATTTAGGCATTCTTTGGATGTTTCGGCCTTTGAAGCTAACCTAAGAAAATTGTTTATCCTTTGTTACACCTGTTGAACCTTATTGCCTAATTCTTTTATTACCCACATTTGTGCATCCACCCCACTAAATGCATTTTCACTTCTTAAACCCATCACTAATTGGCATGTAACACGGATCATTGAGCATAAGGATCATAATGGGTTGTGTTTGGAAAGTCATCGGTGGACTAGATTGTATATTTCATTTTGTTTTTGAATTGTTTATGTGGTAAAAAAAAATAAATCGTTGTAGTATAGTGGTGAGTATCACATCTGTCCCCTTGGTTTTTCCTTGCAATATTGGGGACAATGTTGAGTTTGAGTTTGCGGGTGTGGTTCTCACCTATTGGAAAAAAAAAAAAAAAAGAAGAAGAAGAAGATGTTTGTTTTAGTTTGTTTTTGTGAATAATACACTGTGGGATCGATTGAAAGAATACATGTGACGAAAGGGGGAGTCGGTGAATTTTTTTTCTAGAAATCTTATAAGATCCAAGAGTTGTGACACATGCCTAGGGTGATTTGAGCCTAAAAATGACATTTCCATCCACCTTTTACCCTAACCATACATTACAATCAACAAAGTCCTTTTGATCTCCAATGACATATGTACCTACACAATTAGTGGAGAGTAACACGAAAAATGGGTTTATGGTTATTCTTTTATACGCTATCTAGAGATTATTCATTGTCCCCTTAGCACGTAAATAAATTCTAGGCTCGTTTGGTTTGGTTAGAGTGATTGTGCACGTACTTACACATCTAGAGTCTTGATTGGGTTGAGATTGATACTTAAAGTTAAAATTCTAGATAATCTCAATGTATGCATTTCATTTGAGCTTGAAGCATCTTGTTGTTGCGGAGATTATTGCACGATTTTTTATTCGATACAAAACTCACATTTTTATCGCTAACTTTTTTAGTACTTGATTTGTTTTGGTTTGTCTTTTCTTTTATTTTCTTTTGTTTGAGGACAAATAAACGTTTGGGTTTAAGGGTATCTGATGAGTGATTTATTTACCAATAAATCAAATACTTTTAGATTCAAATATTTGTGTGTTTTCAAATATTTTTGTTAGTTTAATGTGTTTTTGTGTTGTTTTATAGAAATACAAATAAATGGGAAAAATGGTGCAAAATGTATACAGGTGCAGTAACTTCAAGGCCCTTTTTTACCACGATACAATCCGATTTTGGAAAATCGCAAAACATGGAAATTGTATATCTATGTTTTATCTTCCAAAGGTTTTGGAATCATATTAATCGGAGTTTGGACGAGAAATTTTCAGCAAAAAAACGAATCAGGCGCTAGCGCTGCCCAAAGCGTGCTGCAGCGAGAATTTGTACGCACTGCAGCTCCCTCCCGTCAGTGGGTTTCTGGCCTTAGCACACTGCAACGCCGTCTATCGCATCTGAACCCTATTTTAGGGTATTTAAGCTCATTTTGACAGGGAGAAAAGGGGGAGACGAATGAAGAACAAAGGGGAGGCGATTTTCGGAGCAAAAGAGGTGATTTTTAGAGAGAGAAAACATAGGTGAGAGATTTTTGGGCTAGATTTGGGAGGAAAACACCCCATGGTATGGTGATTTGAGGTGGAATTAGAGAGGAAAACACCATTGGAAGCACAAATCCAAACTTGGAGTTGAAGATTTAAAGCTCAAACCCACTATAAGATTTTCTCTTCCTTTTTCTTCTCCCTAATCTTGATTTGATTTTGTATTTGTAATATTGTGTTAAACATGTTTACATTTACGAATTTATTGAAAAGATTAGTTTTGGATTGTTCTATATTGTGTTGGTAATCTAAATCTAGGGTTTGATCTAATCTCATTTGAATCGTGTTAAGTTATTTTGTTAATTGTTAGATTTAATTCCATTTTATGCATTTCTTGGGCCAAATGTGTTTGATTCATGTGGTCAATGAGTTAGACGATATTAGGTTGCAAACTCTACCATATCCTTCGGTACCTCAAAATATGCCCCGGTCGGGGTCTCTTCTATATGACAGGGATACATGAGGGATTCTCCTGCTTTACAGATGTTAACTATGCAGGATCGAAGGACGATATACGTTCGACCTCTGGTCTGTGCACTTTTAACGGAAGACACCTAATCTCGTGGAAGAGTAAGAAGCAATCCGTCGTTTCCCGATCTTCTGCCGAAGCTGAGTATCGCGCTATGGCTCAAGGAACATGTGAACTCCTTTCGCTTCGTTCCCTTTTGACCGAGTTAGGACTTCCCGTTGAAAACTCATCTAAGTTGTTCTGTGACAACAACTCTGCCATAATGTTATCCTCAGATTCAGTTCTTCATGAGAGAACGAAACACATTGAGGTGGATATCCACTTCATTCGTGAAAAAGTCCGATCAGGAATCATCACACCAACCTTCATCCCATCTTCAGAACAGGCTGCTGATATGTTCATCAAGTCTACATGACCATCTCTCCTTCAGTCAGCTATTAGCAAGCTAGGGCTCAACAACATTTTTGTCCCAACTTGAGGGGGAGTGTTGAAATATTATATTTATGTGTTAATTTATATTTTTGGTATCTTTATTGTAGGGCTTTATTAAGCCCATTTATTTCAATAATATTCTTCCTAATTTAGTATACTCTTGCGGCTATATAATTAGGGGAATAAAACTCATTCTGTATATACAAAATTATCAATATAATTTTCTTCTTTCCCCATATCCTTTAAGGTGAGATCAACAAAACTTCTAAAATAATCCCATCACATGATTTAAGACTCAAATGAAGAAGAAAAGGAAGACTAAGACGAGGTGGAACCACAACCAGTTTGGGACAGTTCCCTATGGGAAAAGACAGAACAATAGAACCAGGAGTTCGGCCCGAGTTAAAAACTTCGCAGCAAGTAACTGAATTTCTGATATTACGAACACATCGTTTGGTTGGAGAAACAAGCCCTTTTATAGAATCCAAATTTGAGACATGATGTGACTGATACTTTTCGATTTTGAAACGTTCAGAAAGCATGTACGTGTGTTCATTCATAGTACAAATTGTGAATCAAAAGAATAAATGTAAGTTCTGCTTTGTATTTAAAATTGATTGATGATTGAAAAAAAAAAGAGGTTATAGTGATGGCTTATTGCAATCCTGCAACTAAGCCAAGTTGTTACCTTAAAGCTAGTTGTTGCAGATTGCATTGTCTTATATTCAATGTCTAGAGATTATTGTTGGTGGCTTTAGCAAACCACCTGAAACATGGGCAATTATAGACTGTTGGGCTGCTAGCGGTAGTGGAAATTCTCTTGTTCCTTGGTCAAGATTTGGTTTCGGTATCTACTCCACGCTTTTACATTTTTTTTAACCATTCGTCTAGAGGGTTGCTCATTGGTCGGGCTAGGCCAGGGTAGCCTAATAAATTGTAAGAATTTGTAGGGCAATCACCTATGCCCCTATACAAGCCTGGCCACTGTAAAATGCACAAAACCCAAGCCTCACCTTAGGGCTTGTCCTATAATTTTTAAAAATAAATAAATTATAAATATTATTAAAAATAATATATATTTTTTTGCTCTTTGGGGTTCAACATTGTCTGTGGGGTGGAGTGCGTAGACATCTTCTCCGGCAACTCAAACCGCCGCTACGCAGAATGAGATCGTTACAAGTGGTAAACAGGCCCAGATTCAAAGGAATCGACCTTAGATGTGAACGAAGCTAAAGGCAAGCAGCTTTAACTAGACGAAGTAAGGAACGATACTACTGGCGCACACTAGAGTTTATAAATATTATTAAAAATAATATATATTTTTTTAAAACAAAATGCAACTTGGGACGCTCTCTAGATAACCACTAGGTTATGAGTAATGGATTTGTATGTGATATATGTTATAATTTATTTATTTTATATATAATTATTTTTATAATAATTGACCCTAAATCTAAATGGCTAGGCCCTACCCCAATCTTGACCGGTCTTAAATTTTGGGGAACAAAAATCAAAAGGAATATAAAGTATTGTTTTACCTCATAAATGAATGAACTTCCAAACTTAATCCTGTAGAAATCCAATGGGCCTAACTCACTCTCAGAAGACACCTTGTAAGATAAGGATTGCCTCTAGCTTTATATATAGCTCAGGATCAAGTAATACAAGCGATATGGGATTCAACACGCTTCCTCAAGCAAAGGATGAACTTTTTGATAAACCACTGCCAACAGATATCGGAAGATCTAATATCAATGTGGAATTCAACATACCCAATATCAGACAAAAGTCCTAACTCTGATACCATGTAGAAACCCAATGGGCCTAACTGACTATTAGAAGAAGCCTTGTAAGATGATGATTGCCTCTAAATTTATATATAGCCTAGGATCACGTAACGCAAGCGATCTGGGATTCAACAAATTCAATGAAAGAAAAAGGAACACAAAAATGCAAAATAATTTTGAATTCAAATTTAAGCATATAAAAATTAAGATGGTTCCCATAGGCATTGGTGATCAAGAGGGGATGTTGAAAAGCAATTAATGAAATATTTTTATTAAACTCAACTAAAGCATAAATCTACATTAGTTGTTTCATAAAATAGAATTGTAAAAGCACTTTACACCAAACTTCGTGTAGAGCTTTTAAAAACAATAAAAATATCATAATTTTGGTTGTTTTTTCCTTTTTTTTAAATTAATTTCCAAACACATAAATCCGAACTTTTCTTTTTCAAAAATTCCCCCAACACATATTTTAAAATTTTGAATAATTGAACTAATCGACAAGATCATAAATTCTCTCTTCAAAGTAAACAATAATCCCTTTGTTTTTGTTTTAAAATAAAATAGATAAAATTATCCCTTTATTTTAATTTCAATTTAATTTAAAAAAATATATTTATAATAAAAACTTATTTTAATATTATAATTGGGACAATTTCATCTTATTCATCCAAAAATTAGATGGACAATTAAACTCCATACACTTTTAGTTGATCTTTTATGTAAATGGGCCCTGCAATTTTTGATCATTTATATATCTATATAATAAATTAGGACGGGTATATTCACGACCGTCGGATGAGAGACAAAACTCTAGACATTTTCTCACCGTTGGATGGGTTTCATTTTATACACTCCACACATTTTAGGGTTTGAGATTTCGGTAGCCGCTTTGTTATCTCCCCATCACCCACTGAAAATCAAGCTATCTTTCTTCTCTACTGCAGTCGTGCCTCCGTCACCCATCGAAGATCTCGCTTTGCCGTCATCTCCCTTGATCAACGCTCTTTCATCTTCGCGTCAAGCTTTGTTCCGCCATCATCTCATCCCCTCCAATCCGTAATCTCCCCCGATCACCGCTCCTCATCGTCACCTCCTTTATCTTCGCATCAAAATCACAGGTCATCATCGTCACCTCCTTTATTTCCGTGCCCTAGTTGTTCGTCTAATTGCAGATCGTCAAATCGTGCCTTGATCTTTGCCCTAATCCTTGATCTTTGCCCTAATTTCTTAATGAAATCCCTTTCAATCTTTGCCCTAATCCCTAATCTTTACCCTAATTTCTTAATGAATCCCTCTCAATCGATTATAAAACCCTCACATCAATTCTTCATCTCACGATTAGCTGTTGCACCGCAATACACGATCTGCTGTTGCACTGCAATACACGATTAGCTGCTAAGGTCAGTTTCGATTTTTCTATTGTTCTTCTGATTTCTCATTCTTTTAATTCTATTGTTTGATTTTATACCCATATTGCATGGGTTTTTGATTTGCCATGTATGCTATATGTCTGTGTCTGTTTTCTATTGTTTACTCCTGATTAGTGTTTGATTGCTCTATAATCATATTGAGCACCACGTGTTTGATGAAATGTCTGACTGAAGAACAGTGCTATTTCTGTTTGCTAATGTATGCTAAAACTTCTGATTAGTGTTTGATTGCTCTATAATCATATTGAGCACCATGTGTTTGATGAAATGTCTGACTGAAGAACAGTGCTATTGATTTCATATTTTGATTTCTGAAAACTTTTGATTTCGGGTTTGATTTCATATTGCCAATTTCGATTTCTGTTTGCTTTGGATTTCAAAATATCCTATTGTCCTAAATTACACACTATTGTCTGTGTCTGCTTTCTGTCTGCTATTGTATGCTAAAACTCTTGATTAGTGTTTGATTGCTCTATAATTATATTGAGCACCACGTGTTTGATGAAATGTCTGACTGAAGAACAGTGCTATTTATGTTTGCTAATGTATGCTAAAACTCCTGATTCTTTTCCTTTACCTTTATTGTTTTTGCAATTTACTCATGACCGAATTATTTTCCCCAAAATTTAAGTACAAATTTCTGGGACACATTTGCAATTATTCTATTCCCAAAATGGAATAACTTTATCCAAACAGACCCTAATTGTTCGGTATCATATATACATATGCATCTTGCTTTATTATATAGATGTTTGTTTAGTGTTTTCCTTTTTCTTTTTTTTTTTTTTTTTTAATGTTCAATCTAAATATTTTAGAACCCAACTTTTTATCTCTGTTTTTGTTCCAATTTTTTGGGGAACAAAAACAGAAAATTTGGCCAGATCTAATTTCGATTTGACCCTTCATTTTCTCATCTTCTGTTTTGATTTTATTCCATTGTCCATTAAAGTAAGGCCCCCCTAATGTTATGCAAGTCTCACACTCTCAGGATATCTCTTATAATATGAGTTTTCAATGTTCTTTGGTTTTAGAAACTGATTTTATTACTTCTTGAGAGCTATGTGCTGGATTAAAACTACAACCCTAACCTATTTTGGTGAATGAGAAATCTGAACTGATTTTTCTTTGTATTCATTTGATTTTCTTTGTATTTCTATTTTCTATTGTTCTATAATCATATTGAGCACCACATGTTCCTGTTTTGTTCCGTTCATTATTTTTTCTTAGATTTACAGCTTTGTTCCTGTTTTGTTCTTTCTTTTCTGTTTTGTTCCTGTTCTGTTCCAATTTTGTTATGATTTCTGGACCCATTTTTTTTTTAACTCAGCCACAATATTTTTCTGTTAATATTGGTTGCATCACTATGATAAGGTAGGTATAATGATTATATATTGGTCGCATCTTGCTCTATTATATCAATGTTTGTTTAGTGTTTCCGTTTTTTTTTTTGTTTTTATGTTCAATCTAAATATTTTAGAACCTAACTTTCTGTTCCAGTTTAATTAACCTTTGAATTGTTTCCTTATATTCTCAATTTTCGGTTTATTAATAAATTATTACTTAAAACAATTAGGCTTAACTTTCGTTCTTGTTGCCGTTCCTATTTCTGTTCTGTTTCCGTTACTGTTTCTGTCCTGTTATTGCTTCTGTTTTGTTCCTGTAACTGTTTCGGTTTAATAATAGATTATTACTTAAAATAATTAGGCTTAAGTTTCATTCCTGTTTCTATTTTTGTTCTATTTCCGTTAATTTTTTAGATTGTGTATGTGTTTTTTTGTTATATTTATACTTTTTAAAGATTAGAAATGTTTATAATTGTGTGTTTTTTAGAAATTACAAACTTTTTTAGTTATATTTATATTTTTTGGGATTATTTTTTAGAGAAATATATGTGTTCCTGTTTTCGTTCCTGTTTCTGTTTCTGTTTCTGTTCCCGTTTCTGTTTTTTGTTCTATTTTCGTTATGTTTCTGTTCCTGTTACTGTTTATGTTCTTGTTCTCTATTTCTGTTCCGGTTCCTATTTCTGTTCCGGTTGTGTTCATTACTAAATTCTGTTTCGATTTTAATTTATGTTTATGTTTATATTTGGGCTAACAAAAATTAGAAATGTTTTTAGTTTGTGTTTATGTTTTTTTTGTTATATTTATACTTTTTTAGAAATTAGAAATGTTTATATTTGTGTTTTTTAGAAATTAGAAATGTTTTTAGTAATATTTATACGTTTTGGGATTATTTTTTTGAGAAATATACATGTTCTTTTTTCCGGTTCTGTTCCTGTTCCTGTTCTATTCCACACCAATAGTCTATTTCTGCCCTGTTCCTATTTCTGTTTTTGTTCTGTTCCTGTTTCTGTTCGCTATTCCTGTCGTGTCATTTCTAAATTATATTTCTATTTTCATTTTTGTTTATGTTTATATTTGGGCTAACATAAAGTATAAATCTTTTTAGTTTGTGTTTGTATTTTTAGACAAAAGCACCATGGATGAAAAAGAATATCTTATATATCATCGTCGCAATAATGAAAAAATTTACAAAGTGAGAGAACAAGAGGTTGACAATAAAGATATTGTTCCTTCCAATGTAGACATTTCAAAGAAGTTCGATTACTATATTAATGTTGAAGTTTGTGCTAGACTTCGATGTGTTAAATATATTAACAAGTATATTTATAAAGGAGTTGGTCGAGCAACATTGACTTTGGAAAGGGTAGATGAGATATTTTGACAACACATGTTAACAATTAAAATTCATTTTTTTTTTATGTTTGTGGTTGTGGGTACTTACAGTATATTTTGTAATAATATTTCGGTGATAAGTCTGTTGAAAACACATGTTAACAATAAAATTTCATGATTGGTTTCATGTTTGTGTTTATGAGTACTTGCAGTATATTTTGTAATGATATTTTTGGTGTTGAGTTTGTTGATTTTTTTTTTTTTTTTTTTGCTTAGTCGCTTAAATATAAAGGTTATTTTTTTTTCCCGTCTGTGTCTTCAGACACGGGTTATATGCAAGTAACCTAATATAACATTTCGGGACCGCCCAAACCACCCCACCCACCCACCCACCCACCTTTAAAAAATAAATAAATAAGTGAAGAAGACATGAGCTGTTGAGATTGAATATTAGGTTTACTTACATACACGAGCAACTGGAGATTGAGTTCTCTTCATCGATACGTTCAATTCTCTTCATCGATGCGTTGAAACACAAAAATATAAATACAAATAGCTTCACAACATAAACAACACTACTTGCTACTCGCAATTCTCTTCATCGATGCGTTTCCAATCTATGCCCACCCAGGGGATATAAACAATGATTGGCCAGTAGTCTCCAACAACATCTTTATTCTTCTTCTTCAAACAACTTTGTGTTAGAAGTGGACAATCCCAGATGTGTAGGAATTCAAGCGTGGAGAGCACATCCTTGTGAGGCAATGACTGAAGCTTGGGACAGTTGAAGATCGTTAGTTTTCGAAGAGAACTGAGTTTTTGGAGGCCCTCTGAAAGCGATTCCAGATTCGGACAATCAGAGATTGTGAATTCAGTCAGAGATGGAGGAAGGAGAGAGTAGATAATATCACCTCTTTCTTCTCCTGCTCCTATTGTTCTACCTGTAGGTTCCATGAGTAACTTTGGGTATTCATACCCGCCTTGGATGGACAATATTTGAAAAGAGGTGAGTCTATGAAGGCCCCACTCTAACAGAGGCTTCACTATCTTGCAATTCCAGATATCAAGATCATGGAGGTTGGGAGGCAAACCCCCATCGAGAAAGTCCACCTGAGAAAGTCCTGACAAGCTTAGTGACGTAAGGCTTTGAATGTCACGGGGCATGTACTTGAGATTCCTACATCCCCAGATAAGAAGTCTTCTGAGGTTGGTGGGTAAGCATTTCCCTCCATCTGGGAAGGATTCCAGATCATCAAATCCGTGTATTTGCAAATCAGGGAGGCTTGAGAAATTAGACAAAGACGACAATAGCCCTCCAGAATTATCAACCTTATTGATGTAAAGGCTTTCAAGCAATGGCATGCTATCTCTCATAGTTGATTTCGTGAGATTAGTGGCCGCAGGAAACAACCTCAAGCATGGGCAATTAAAGATTCTCAAGATTTGGAATTGTGACATTTCTTTAGGCAGTGACTCTAGAATTGGGCATTCTTCTATGCTAAGAGATCTCAGCTTCGACAACCCTTGGGGTGTCTCCGGAAAGCACACTAGGTTTGGACACCTATCAATCTCTAACTCCTCCAGGGAGCCCATCCTCATCGGCAACTTCTCCAGAGCTGCACAATCTCTTATTCTAAGAGATCTCAACTTCGACAACCCTTGGGGTGTCTCCGGAAAGCACACTAGCTTTGGACACCTTTCAATCTCCAACTTCTCCAAGGAGCTCATCCTTATCGGCAACTTCTCCAGACATGCACACTGTATTAATTTTAATGTCTGAATATCAGAAGACAAACCTTGCTTTTTTGCTCCCAAAGACACAAGCTCATTGCAATTGCCAACCACAAGCCTTTCAAGTGGCGCCCTCAACAACCCTAAATTGCCTTCTTCTTCAACTAGATGGCGCAAGCCTTTGACATTTCCAATGGTCAATTGGGTTAGTGAGGTGAGATCAACAAAACTTTTTAGAATCACCCCATCACATGATTCAATAATTAAATCAACAAGAGAAGGAAGTCTAAGATGAGGTGGAACCACGACCAGTTTGGGACATCCCTTCATGGAAAATTTGCAGAGATGAGCAAATTTTCCAGTGCCACTGCCACCACCATCAGAAGTAATAACAGGAAGTGACCATTCCTTCCACTCTGGCATATCCTCAATACTTAAAGTCTCAAGTGATGGGAAAAAAAAATGGCTTTCCAATCGAACACCTCTTTTCGAATAGTAGAACTCGGCACCAACACTCTTAACTCCGCGCATGCCTTTAATTTCCACCACCTTCAGTTTTGGTAGCTGCCCCAATGGCGGTAATGATGTACATTCCTTGCAATTAGTAAGTTTTACCACCACTACTTGTTTGAATGACGGGTCTCCTAACCAACTAGGAAACTTCAGGCCACCATAATAATCAATTTCAAGCTTTTTCAATTCTGTTGAAGGCCTTAGATTGTCGAGTACATCCGTTTCAACACTTCCATTGCTGGAGATATTCTGATTCTCACTCCATTGAAGCACAAGTTCATCAATGCCATACTTATTCTTCAAGTTGGCATCTTTTGCCTTTGAAACATCCATCACGTTTTTCAAACTGATGATCGAAAGACTTCCCCGCAAGAGGGATAGGCGACTTAACTCCTCCAATCCCAATCCTTCACCATCTCTTTTGCTCACGACAAATTTCGACAACGTCCGTAAGCTTGTCAATTTTCCAATCCCGGAGGGCATCTCTTCTAATACTAAAGTACCAGCAATGTCGAGATGCCGGAGGTTCACGAAATTCTCCATGCTTGACGGCAACTTACAGAGCCTTTTGCATTCCTTTAACAACAGTGTTTGCAAATTATATAAAGAACTCACTGAATCAGGGAGGCATTTGATGTAGGTATTGGAGAAGTCAAGGTACCTAAGATGCTTCAAGTTGCCAATTGAATCAGGTATCTCAGATATAGAATAACATGCCAAAGACAAGACCCTTAAGCACGATAAATTTGGCAGCACGTTATGCAAAACCCTGTTCGATAACCAGTAATTTACATCCCAGTAATTTCCATATTGATCCATTTCTAGGGATAAGAAAGTCCGCAATCGGGTTTGAATTTTAGAAAAGTGATCATATTTTTGGGAGACCTCAACCGGTTGAGGAACGTATGAGAAATGCCGGGCCTTTTCAGAAATTTTGTATTCTTCATCGACAGCTTCCAACCCGAGAAACGTTTCCCCAGCAACCTTCCTAGCAAGATCATTCATGAGATCGTGCATCATAAATTTTGCCTCGGTGTTGTTTAATGGTTGGAAAAATGACCTATCAAACAAATCCTTGAAACATCGGCAACCATATTCTTCCATCTGTTCTCTTGTGTTTACGGGTTGCGGGAGTAGACCTTGCGCCATCCATAACAAAACAAGTCCATCCTTGTCAAAGACATAGTCTTTGGGAAAGAGTGCGGTGTACGCAAACAAGTTCTTCAACAAAGGCGTGAGATGATGATAACTCAAGAGAAGAGCTTGAGGGATGCCACGATCAGGCAAATTCCACATGTTGCTATGCAAAACATCTTCCCAATCCTCACGTCTTGCTAATTTAGTGCGTAGGAGGCCTCCGAGTGCCTTTACGGCAAGAGGCAACCCTTTACACTTCTGCACTACTTCTTTCCCAACGGCTTTCAAATCTTGATGATGTGCATCAAAATCAGTTGTTCCAAGAGCATGTTGAGCCAATAGACACATACAATACTGATGCTCTAACTCCTTCAGATAATGATGAGAAGCAGAGCCTCCCATAGTTGATGCTACGGTTTTATTGCGGGTAGTCACGATAATGATGCTTCCAGGTAAACCCAATCGGAAAGGACGACTGACGTCATCCCACTTGAGGTAGTCGTCATTCCAAACGTCGTCTAAAACAAGGAGGAACTTCTTCTTGGACAATTCCTCCTTTATTTTAACTTGAATAAGATCTAACGCCATGGAGTCACCATTTTGTCCTGTCACCGACTGGAAAATTGTCTTGTTGATCCTAAGCACATCGAACGTGTCAGAAACACACACCCAAGCTTTGAGACCAAAGTAGTTCGTCACTTTAGGGTCGTTGTAGACGAGTTGAGCCAGAGTGGTCTTGCCGATGCCACCCATACCAACGATAGGAATGACACGGGCTTCCTGAATCTCACCATTACATGGTTCATCAAGGCACAACAAGTTGAGTATGGCCACTTTATCAGCTTCCCGACCGTAAACACGAGGTTCATCCACCAGAGAAGTGGTCTCCAATCTTTCAGTTGTTACTCCTCTTCCTTTATTAGAGGGCAAACGCACTGTGAGATGCAGAAGCTCAATCCAATTCTTGAGCTCTTCTAATCTATCATTGATACGGTTTATCTTCGAAACCATCTTGCCGTCAAACTTATGAACAGATGGAGTGAAACTGGTACAACAAGCAGGGATCAGGACCTTCCGTACCTTATCCATACTGCTGGTAGAGGTGCTGGCTTGATTTTCTTCGTTGGAACGGCTTCTCAGAGCAGCTTCTGTGGTCAACTCGTCCACGATGTCGTCAAGATCGTAAGCGACATCTTGGAGTTCCAGCAACCAATTCTTCACTGTTTGTTCTGCTATTTGCTTATCCTCCGCATCGGCAAGCACGTCTTTGATTATGGACAACAGAGTTGTACACATGCGCAATTGCTTCTCAATTTTTTCCCGGCGAAGGAATTTGAGGAGGAGAGGAGAGGCCAACCTCTCAAATATGATGGCAAGAAAAGCTGAGAGAAACACTTCTCCTATGGGCATTTTGGAAGAATCAAGAGAGAGAAGAAGAAGCAGTTCAATGGAAGGAATGGAAAAGTTTGCTAAAGCTTGCTACAAGGGAAGACCTGACTAGTAATTGAGTTAAAGCAGTACAAGGGAAGGAATGGAAGGGCAGAGGCCAGAGAAAGTAAGGACCAAAGACACTGGTATGGTGACTAGTGATTGAGTGGCATCTTTTGAATTTTCTACAAGGGCATTATTGGTTTTGGAGTTTTCTTAGAAAAAAACTATTTTTAATGAGTGTCCAAATCTAAATTATAAATTATTTATCATTCCAAAATTGCTATTTTTTTTTATATGTATAATCTCAATAATAAATTCCATTAAGATAGGGCACCGAAAAAAAAAAGATGATGCCGAAGGAAGAGGAAATAGCAGACTGCGTCGAGAACGAGCGAACGAGGCGGAGACGAGCGGCTTCTCTGCTCCCAGTGGCTTTAGAGGGAGAGAAGTAGCTGCTCTTTCTCTCTCCAAAACTACCGGTGTAGTCACCTTGGTCCTTGATCTCTCTCTTTCGGCAATTTTGAAATATCCTAGGCGAACTTTCGTCTAAATTAATGTCCATTATTAACATAAGGCCTTGTAGAATTTCGACAACAAAATAGAGGGCTAGAATGCTAAAAATACGAGTAGGAGGACCGCGTAAATAAATGGTCCAAGTGAGAATTTTCAAGAAATACATGCATTAATAGACCTGAAAGTAACCCACCATGTCTTATTCTCTTATTTGTATTCCACTGGTAGGGGAGCTTAATTTAAGGGTAATTATCTTTTACTCCCTTGTACCTTTGTATATTCTTTCAATTTCTCTCCATTATTTAAAAAATTTACATTTTATCCCCTTCTATTTAAAATAATTCAGAAAACTACATATATTTTTCATTGAATTTAATCTAATATGCTAAAAATGGGTGAATTGAAAATTTTCATCTAAATTCACATAAAATAAACAAAATTACCTTCTTTTTTTTTTTATTCGGCCTTTTGCTAAAAAAGGAAAAGAAAAATAGAATTAGAGAAACAAAAGAGCTAGAGAGAGTAAATGTTAGTTTTTCTCGTTTATTACCTTTAAATATTAAATTTATATTAAAAAATAAAGGAGAATGATTTTTTTTTTTTTTTAATTTTTAAATTTTTTTTTTTTGAACAGAATGTGAGTTTCTCCCATTAGTCAAAATTAGAAGGCAGTAATGTGTGAATTTTTAAAGTATAGGGATTAAAAATGAAATAAAACCTAATATAAAGGGATAAAAAACAAGAACCCTACAATTTAAAGATAAGGTATCAATGGTAGTAGTGAGAGAGTGGAATAAGTCAATAATAATCTAACACCATTCATTCACTCACAAACAAATACCAATCTTGCGTAGTAAAAGTGTGAAGCGATAATTGGACAATATTTGCAATTTGACAATTTAATTCATAATTTATTATGTTTTAAATTTAAATTTAGTTATTAACTTCTTAATTATATTTTATGTTATATTTTAGTCCAATGATCAATGCTCTCTTATATCTCCAATTCTTCCAATTAAGGTCTGTATTGTTAGTCGCATGCACTACACTCCGTCGATGCTATCGTTGGACCTCAGGCCTCCGGTTACCGAAGTCCGTGCGCTGGTTGCCAATTTTTTTTTTCGTTAGATGTAACTATTTTTTTAGTTACATCTAGCTATTTCTTTTAATGTATTTTTTAATTATAATTTTTTTGTTAATAGCTATTTTGTTAATATATTTTTTAGTTACATTTTTTAGTGTACTTTCTGTTACATTTTTATTGTATTCTTTTACATTCATTTTATTTTCGGTAGCCTACAATGATTAATTGAATATAATTGAAAAGTATACTACAAAAATATTACTAAAAATTAGTTGAATGTAGCTAAAAATAAATTTTGACAATCGGAGTTTTCAGGACCGGCAATGGCTGGAATCCGATGTCCGGAAGCAGTGCAACGATAGATGACTACACAACTCTAATTGGAACATTAGTGTTTCCAGGCCCAAATTTAAATAAATGAGACTAAAACTAACGTTCCTATTTTTAGGATTTTTCACCAACTATCCAAGTGTAACATTGAAAACTTATTTACAAAATCAAATCTCCCGCTATACTATTTTCCGTGAGACCATGAATTCAGTTAGTACAGTTAGAAGGTTTTTAAATAGAAAAACATAAATACATAATTTTTGGATTCACACGTGGCAGATTTTTCAAAACTCGTGGAAAATATTGGACATAAAATTATCAAAACTAATTGCAACATTCATTGAGATTTATCAAACTCATGAAACATTGGGGTTGTTTGTTGATTTTTTTTTTTTTTTGGGATTGTACTCAAAACAAAGGCTTATTCGAGTATAGAGGGATTCAATAAAGGTCCACAATCTACATTCTCTATTATATAGCTATAACGGTAAGTTAAATTTGAAAGAACATTGTCCTAATAAATAAGACAATCAAAGAAAAATGAAAACTACCAAATTGATTAATAATCTAAATAGGGAAAAAAAAATGAATTAATAGAAACAATAGTCTAGGTTGCACCAGGAAATGCATTGATTGAGAAAAATGACTCTTAACAACTTGCAGCTTTAAGGATGCATAAAATATGAGACTTGAAAGCAACCCACCATGTCTTCTTCTCTTATTTACTTATTTGTACTCCATTGTATCTTATTTCATTTGGTCCCCTCTATTTTAAAAAATTATGTTTTATCCCCTTTTAAAAATAATTTGAAAAACTATATATATATATATATTTGTTTGACTTAAAATTTTCATCTAAATTTTACATTACCTTTAAATATTAAATTTAAATTAAAAAAATAAATTAAAGCATTTGTTTTGAATAAAATGTCAATTTCACACTTTAGTCAAAATTACAGGGGGTGATGCATAACGTTTTAAAATAGAGGGACTAAAATGAAACAAAACTAAGTATAAGGAGATAAAAAGTAATTAACCCTAAAATTTAAGATGAGTGCACTCGGATGAAGGGTATGGTTGTGGTAATTCATTCATTTCTAGAGGAGAGACTGTAATAAGTCAATGTCAATTCAACACCATAATTCATCGACAATCTAATACCAATTCATACTTCATAAATTATCCTATTTTAAAATTAGTATTGATGTAGGTAAAGTCGGGCCTTCTCCACGTGTCAGCTATCAAGGATTGGATTCGCCATGTCGCCATCACTCATATCAGCTCGGTGTACAGACAGCCCGAGATGATCTCTGCTCGGCAGCCCGCAGGAGGCCGGGGCGCCCAAATCGACCTCCTCGCTTGGGGCCGACCTGGCCTGCCACCTCGGTAGGTCGGGCGTCGGCCTCACCATCAACAGTAATGGGCCCAAGGCCTAGGCTCATAACTCTAATCCGCTGTGCCGCCCATGCGCCTGACTGCTTACCGGTAATCCGAACTTAAGGTCTTAATTTTGTTTATGCTAATCACACTTTTGCCTATAAATATGAGGCTTCTCCAACACTTTTGACGGACGAAAAAACCATTCTAGAGAGACAAACTTGGCCTCAAATCGGTCAGACATGTCGAGGTAACAGTTACTCTCCGACCAATATTTCTCACCGGACTCTTACTCACATGCCGGAAGGGACACACCGGGAAAAACCCGGTCATCCCTTGTGTAGGTGACGACAAGGAGCTCAGCCTGGACAATGGCCAGGAGCAAGGAAAAGAACCCAGACCCGGGTTCGAACTCAGGCCAGACCAGACTCACCCGGCCCGGCTGCAGCACGCGAGGAGAGACAGTCAACACCCCTCTCACCCCCGATCTGAGAGTGTTCAGACCATACTGTTAGTTGGACCAAATTTCGACACCAACAATTTGGCGCCGTCTATGGGAACCAATACTAAAAGCCTTCCCCAAGTCATCAACTACTTGCTCCGCTAAGGTTTGATGAACACAAGGTCTGGTCACTCTCACCGATAAGAAAACATAAGCCACCCGGTGAATAGATCGCCCGGGGAGGATATGTTGCGAGTACTAAGGCTGGAAACTAGGGCTACAACCTGTCGAATGGCCAATGAAGAAGGTACAGATGCTGAAAGCCTTAATATTAGTGTCGAAGAACTCTGGCAGGGCCAGACGTCTGGGGCCATCGATGCTTCCAGGCTCGACAATGTGGAACGCTAGCTTGGCAAGTTTCAGGAGTACTTCGATATTTTCCTCTCCCGCATTCCTTCGCCCCCAGTTAAAAGGGGGCTGGACCTCCATGTTGTGAAGTAGAGGGTCCGTCCACAAGAGTTAGGCGATCGAGTGCTAGCCTCTCACGGACAGATGGCACGGGCTCGGCCTCAGTCCGCTAACCGAGCATTGAGGGAAAGGGATCTTGACCCCCCAGTTGCTTCGGCAACCGTTTCAAGGTCAGCTCGTGGACGACGGTCGGAGGACCGACCGAGATCTCCATCAGCTTGGGAATATAGCCACCGTGAATGTTCTGAGCACTGATCTTGTCAAATCAGGGAGGTAGACTCACACTTCCCACCACAAGCTCATAGGAGGGAGCCTTGACCTGCTGCCAGTTAGATTGTTGCCCCGGAGAGGGTGACGACCACGATGGAGCTACGCCTGGCAGAGATGGAGGCCGCCCTCAGTCTCATGCGCAACACCGGGGGAGCCCCCGAGCTGCATGCGGGAGTTCGGTCTCCGTTCACTGCGGAAATCATAGAAGAGGCGGTGCCATACCGATTTTCCAACTCGCCGGTAGCCTAGTACGATGGGACAATCAACCCACTGGATCATCTTTCCGTGTATGTTTCCCACATGGATGTACACGCTGCCACCAACGCCATAAGGTGCAAATTCTTTCCTCTCGGATTAACTGGCCCCGCTAGGTCGTGGTTCAACGACCTCCCGCCGGCCTCAATCTCCACATTCATCCAGCTCGAGCAACAGTTCATGGAAAGGTTCAGCCGGTCACGTCGCAGGCTAAAGACCGCATCTCACCTCCTCGGCGTCAGGCAGGAGGAAAATGAGAATCTAGCCGATTACATGTACCGATTTTGGATGGAATCCCTTGCATATAAATGAGTGTCTGATGAAGTAGCACTCAATGCTTTCATTGGCGGGCTAAGGCACCGAAGGCTTTTGTATAACCTAAATTCCAGGCCGGCCGCCAGCCTCCGTGAAGCACTTAACCTCAGTGCCAATTTCTATAAGGCCGATCTTGTCGACAAGATCACGAAAGAGAAGGAAGACCTTCTCCGAAAAAAATCCCGAGTTGAAGAGGGAACGAGCCGATCCCAAGTGTCAAGAAGACTCCAGGCGGAGGGGAGGTTAGGCCCGCTGCCCGGAGACCGGAGGCCACCTCCAGGCCCCCGTCAGGTTGTTTATACTCCTCTGACCACCTCCATCGCAACCATCTTCGCTGAGAACACCGGAAAAGACATTTTCTTATCCCCACCTTCCCATAGGGGGAAGCCCCTAGGAAAGTCGACTGATAAATACTGCGACTTCCACAGAAGCAACGGTCATGCCACCGACGAATGCTTTCAGCTGAAGGAAGAAATTGAAGCCCTCATCCGTAGAGGCTACCTCAGGAATTACGTCCACCGACTTGACGAGGATCGGGATGGCTCGAATGACCACCGTGACGGACACCGAGGTCATCGCCGAAAGCAGAATGATAACCGGGCTTAGCCCCGTGGTGAATGAGTTGGGGATGACTCCGATCTGAGAGTCGACAACGAAATCAATGTTATCCACGACGGGCTGGGTTTCGGAGGGGAAACGTCATCTTCTCAGAAGAGATACGAAGGCAAGAGTAAGAGAAAAATAGAACAGGGCATCTATGAGGTTAACACGATAGATGTAACCTCCCACAATATGATCTCATTCAGTGAGGCCGACCTGAAGGGGTTGCACGTTCAACATGACGACGCCCTAGTCATTGCAACCTTAATCAACCATTTCAAGATAGCGAGGATACTCGTAGACGGGGGCAGCTCGACAAACATTCTTTTCAAATAAGCCTTCGATAAAATGGGTATAGAAGCGAGCTCCGTTCAGCCCGTCAGATCCCCGCTCGTCGGATTTGGTGGCAACGTGGTCAGTTCAGTTGACTGGGTCTCTTTGCCCTTCACCGTTGGTTCCAGCCCTGATGTTGCCACTATTTGGTCCAAATTCCTTATCGCTGACAGGCCGTCTCCCTACAACACGATCATGGGTCGGCCCACTGTGGCTGTCCTGAAGGTCGTATGCTCCCTTTATCACCAGAAAATGAAATTCCCACGGATTCGGGGGTTGGGAAAGTCCAAGGAAACCAAGAAGTTGCGCGATCCTGTGCAAGAAGGGCCTTAGAGAAAAAAAAAAGCAATTACAGTTGGGGCCCGAGCTTCGTACCCTACGTCGTTTGGATGGGGAACTCGTGGTCCTCGCTGACAGGGTTGAATATGTTCCGATCGACTATCTGCGTAACGACGAGCCTATCCCGAGACCCATGAAGATTTGATCGACGTCTCGATTCATGCCGTTATCGCGGAGAGAACTGTGAGGGTTGGAGCTTGGCTGAGCCCGGAAGAGCGATCTGGCCTCACTGAGCTATTGGTAAGAAACCACGACGTGTTTACCTGGTCGCACAACGAGCTTCCCGATATCGATCCAAGTGTTGCCATGCACCGTCTGCACGTCGACGTTCACCATCCACCTGTTTGTCAAAAGAGGAGGAAGTTACACTTAGATCGGTAGAAGATAATAGAAGAAGAGATGGATAAGCTCGTCAGGTCAAACGTCGTGGAAGAGCTCAAGTTCCCGGACTGGCTCGCGAACGTCATGCTGACCTCGAAGGCCAGCAACAAATGGAAACTTTGCATTGACTTCAAAGTTCAAAATAAGGCCAGCTCGAAAGACTTCTTTCCACTCCCAAGGATCTACATCGTAATTGACGCTACGACAATACATGAGAGACTCAACTTCCTCGATGCTTACGCCAGTTATAATCAAATTTCCATGTATCCTCCAGACAAAAACAAGACCTCTTTCATCACTGATCGGGGCACTTATTGCTACAAAGTCATTCCGTTTAGCCTCCACAATGCCGAAGCGACTTATTAGAGGCTTGTCAATAAAATGTTCAAAGAGGAGATTGGGAACACGATGGAGCTGTACATCGACAACATGCTCGTGAAAAGTAGCCAGGCCGAGGACCACCTTGATCACCTCCAGGCCTGCTTCGATAAACTCCGAGCTCATCGCATGAAGCTGAATCCGAACAAATGTATTTTCGGCGTGTCCGCTGGCAAATTCCTAGGCTTTATGGTCTTACAGCGCGGCGTCGACGCGAACCCCGACCAGATCAGCGCGGTGCTCGACATGGCTCCTCCTCAGAATAAGAAGGAGGTCCAGATGCTAACAGGTCGGCTAGCCGCCCTGAACCGGTTCATCTCCAAGTTGTCCGAAAAATGCCTTCCCTTTTTCAAAATTCTCTGGGGAAACAAGGCATTCCAATGGACCAAGGAGTATGACCGCACCATTGGAGAGCTGAAATGATATATCTCATTGGCTCTCCTACTTGCTACGCCCTAGAAAGCCAAAGACTTGCTCCTTTACATCGCGGCCTCTCCTACGACCATCAGTGCCGCCTTGTGAGAGAGCACGTCGGTGTCTAGAGTGCAATCTACTACTCAAGACGTGTCTTAACCGATGCAGAAACATGATACACAAAATTCGAGAAACTGGCCTACGCCCTGCTGATCGCCTCGAGGAAGCTATGCCAGTACTTTCAAGCTCACACAATTGTGGTGCTGGCGGACCAACCGTTGAGGCAAATCCTTCATTCCCCTAACATCTCGGGGAGTTTAATGAAGTATAGCCTGGAGTTGGGCCAATTCCATATAGAATATCTCCCCAGGACGGCAATCAAGGGACAACTCCTCACTAACTTCATAGCTGAGTTGACTTTCCCTGAGAAGGAGACTGTCCCTGACCTAGGTGAATTCGAGTACACATTCGAAGGCCCGGGCATGTAGAAACCTTTGTCGAGCTGACCAAGGCCCAAGGCAACCTCGGCCCCGACTCGTGGTAGTTCTTCACTGACGGATCCTCTAATTAGAGTAGCTCGGGTACTGGGATGGTCCTTATGGCCCCAGATAAAGAAGAGATCGAGTACGCCCTTAGGCTTGGATTCTGAGATACAAATAATGAGGCCGAGTACGAAGCGTTACTGGCCGGGCTTCGGTTAGCCCGAGATTTTAACGTGAGATCCCTCCTGGTAATGTGCGATTCCCAGCTCGTGGTCAATTAGGTTAACGGTGATTACCTCGCAAAATACCCGAGCATGGTGGCCTATCTAGAAAGGGTAAAAGACCTAACAAAGCTCTTTGAGAGGGTGAAAGTCATGCAAATACCCTGAGAAGAGAATAGGCATACCGACGCCCTAGCTAACTTGATCTCGGTAGTTGAATACATACTCAAGAGGATGGTCCCCGTTGAATTTCTCGTCGAGCCAAGCACAGCTTCCTTGGACGTGACCACGGTGATATGCGCCCTGTATTCCGAGTCAACCTAGATAGACCCCATAGTGAGCTATCTCATAAACGAGATGCTTCCCAGTGATCAGGCTCACTCTTGAAGAATACGGTACCAGGCAGCGCGGTACGCCATCATCGACGGTGTTCTTTTTCGAAAATCCTTCTCCGATCCATATTCACAATGTCTCCGACCTGAAGAGGCCGACTACGTTATGAGGGAAGTCCACAAGAAAGTTTTCAGAAATCACTCGGGAGGCAGGTTACTAGTTCGAAAGCTACTCTTGAACAGATATTATTGGCCGAAGATGCTGGAAGACACGGGAGAATTTGTGAAAATGTGTGACAAGTACCAGCGATTTGCCGCTCACTCTCACGCCCCGCCGATCAAGCTGGTCCTGATGTCCAGCCCGTGGTCGTTCTCCCAGTGGGAGTATCAACCTCCTCGGCCCGTTCTCCCTGGGGACCGGCCAGAAAAAATTCCTGGTCGTTGCCATCGACTACTTTACTGAATGGGTTGAGGTCGAGCCACTTGCGACGATCACCAAGCAATGGATTTGAGACTTCGTGTGGAAACGCATGATTTGCAGATTTGGCATACCAAGGGCTATCATCTCCGACAATGGAAAGAAATTTGATAACGACTTGTTTGCCGAGTTGTGTGTCGGGCTGGAAATCAAGACAAAGTTCTCCTCCCCCTGGCCATCCTCAGGCCAACGGACAGGTCAAAATCACCATCCGGACTATATTACAAAATCTAAAAACCAGGTTGGACAAATCAAATGGATTATGGGTAGAAGACTTGTATCCCGTGCTGTGGGCTTATCACACAACAACCCAGACCTCGACCACGCGAGATGCCCTTCGCAATGACATTTGGTTAAGAAGCAGTAATCCCCGTAAAGGTCGGAATACCCTCTCCCCGCACCGCCCGCCTATTCGACCTAACTGAAAATGAGGTCGGCCTAGCTCTGAACCTTGACTTACTTAAAGAAAGGAGAGAGCGGGCTCAGATCCATCAGGCCGCCTACTAGCAGAGGACGGCCCGGTACTATAATCGCCGCGTCCGGCCTCGATCTTTTGAGGTTGGGGACCTCGTCCTAAGGAAGGTCACTCTTGCTACTAAGGAGCAAAATGTTGAGAAACTAGAACTGAGCTGGAAAGGTCCCTACTGTGTCGTTAGCGTAGCCCGGCCTGGCATGTACAACTTGGAAACGGAAGAAGGGGTACCACTCAGGCACCCCTGGAACGCCAAACACCTCAAACGCTACTACAAAACCGGTGACTGAAATCCATATAACTTGTCCTACATTTTGTATTTTGGTCTCACACGAATTTTAATGGAAAAGGTTATGGTCAATGAAAAGGGAAGCGTTTTCAGTTCAATGAATTCCTATTTTTCGCAAAATAGCGCGTCTACGGATCGAACCCTGAATAAGATTGACCAGCTTGAAAAAATCAATCTCGACAAATCGCTTGGGGGGTAAAACGATCCCAAAAGATTCTAGGGCAGGAAAGGGCAGCCCTTTGAGCGCCAAGAGGCCGGGTTGAGCCGTCCCAAAGCCCCTCTCCCTATAAAGGCGGAAGCGAGCCTCCCCCGTGTGAAAGGCCAGGGGTAGGCCATGATCCAACCATCAACCCAGGCAGAGGTAGCCTTCTAGCCTTGGGAATGATCCAGGGATGATACGAAGTCAAGGGCCATACTTTGGAGAAGATCGACAAGCCCAAAAAATTGGGCTGGTCAGATTGTCTGGGGGGAAAAGCAAAGGAACAAGTGGTGAAATTGTGTTGGTCACCCAAAAAGACGACCTCAACAGCTCACTCACTGCGAGCTCCCTTGATTGTCTGGGGGGGGCAAAGTAACCTACAATCCAAGCAAAACACCAAAAATGGCCTGTCGACCGACCTAAATGCCCTATCCGGCAAGACACCAAAGAAGCCCGGCTAACACGGGCTCACTTGGTCGTCTGGGGGGCAAAATTAAAAAATGAATAATGAAAGTCTACCTACCACATAAAAGAGGACCTCAACAGATCGCTCTTGACGAGCTGTCTTGGTCGTCGGGGGGGCAAAGTGTCCGACTGCAGTATATCCACTGGTCTACATGCCAAGTGATGAAAAATTGTCGGGCACCACAAAGTTGACAACAACAACTCGTTCAGCCCGAGTTGCTTAAGCCTCCTGGGGAAAAAATGTTTAAACGTTAAGCCGGGGACTGCCTAGTTGACCACCACAGTTCGCTAAGCACGAGCTCTCCTGATCGACTGGGGGGCAAGGGCTGTGTGGGTTGTCGGGCACAATAGTCGTGCTTAAGTTCGGCAAACCTCGGCCACTTGTGGTAAAGAATAAAATTTCTTTTTTGAAAACATCAACAATCATCAAACAAAACAGACGCGAGAGAAGAAAGAGCAAAAGAATATTATATTCAGATCAGAGTAAAATTTACAAAAGGGACGGGGCTATTGCCCGCGAGTTACAAGCCCGCTATCTGCTGGGCCGATCAAAAAGAAAAAAGAGAAAAAAATTAATTAAAACAGTTGGCTGATTACATTGGGCTGGTGGACTGTTCGGCGGCGGCCTTCTCGGAGGTCGGTTTGGCTCGACCTCCGAGATGGTTGGTCCGACCTCCAACTCAGCATCTTGCTTGGCCTGGACTTCAACAATGTCCTCGTTGGTCAGCTCGAGGGTCAGCTTGGTGTGGTCCACCTCCGGGAACTGTTAACGCAAGGAGTTGATCGCTCCCTTAAAATCGAGCCCGATCACGCTGACAGCGATGCTGTCTCAGAGCCGGATGAATTCTTTACTTTTCTTGTGCAGGGCGATCGCATCAGCTCGGGACTCGCGCATGGGCTTTCTCAAGCTCGGCCGCTTGGTCCCTTCGGAGCTTCTTAAGCTTTGCCCGGGCCACGTGCTCGGCTTGCCTATCCTCCTCGTTATTCTTTTCTGCGGCCTCCTTCTCTGCACACATTCGCTCGTTTTCCTCGCGGAGGCGGCCCATCTCGCTGGTCACTTGCTCTACCTCGTTCTTGTAATCCTCCAGCAGTTGGACGTCCTTCTCCTTCGCCTATGTTAGCCAATCGACCGTTTGGATGGCCTGGTGTAGGCGAGCATCGGCCTCCAGCGAGGCAAACACCGCCTGCACGATCAACAACAATGTCGTTAAAAACCTAAGAGGTTCCAAGTGCTAAGCACTGACAGGGGAGTATCACTTACCGAAAACGAGTGCCAATTCATATCGACACAGAGTTTGGCATCGGACTTGTTGACGAATCTCTTTCTGCCCGTTGGCGACACTATTCACATCGCAAACTGCGTCAGCACGCTTGTGTTTTGAGTCACCGACTCGTCAAGACGGAGCCCGCTCTGGACGATGAACTCCCCAGGTCTTTCGCCGCCCCCGTGCGGTTGCTCTTCTTCTTGGACCGAGGTGACATGTCGGCTTTTCTTATGTCGAATGGACGGCGAGTCGGATGTCCCCACCTTCTTCTTCTCCTTGTCTTTTTTGACGAGTGGGGTGGGGTCTTCCTCGATGGTCTCTATCTGCTCGGCCCTTGTAGCCACTGGGGTCTCAGCTTTCCTCGGCGTGGGGGTAGGCCTGACCTGGCTGGCGGGCTTCATCTCCTCGGTCCTCGGTTTGGCCGGTGTGCTTTGGGCAGCCTACTGAGAGTCCATGTCTCTCTTTGCCATCCGGGCTATCACAGCAAGATCAATTTCTAAAAAATAAATAAACATGTAATCCAGTTAGCAAAAAGAAAAATAACTAGAAATAAAACAAAACGACTGGGACGGGCTCTAAGCAATTACCGTTTTGTGAGTCCGGGTTTAAGGTCGACGCCGGGCTAGACGGGTTGCTCCAGAAGTAGATGTCGTACAGACACGACGTGAGCAGAGGATCGACGCTTATAAACGGCGTCCGAAGGATCACCTCTTTCTCTTGTAGGATCTTTGCGCTGGGCTGGCATTTCATCGTTACTAAAAAGGAAAAACGAGCCCGTTAGAATTAAAATCGGGGTAAGGGGAATGAGGTCCGAGCTGAAAAGGCTTACCCAGATCTCCCCAATGCCTGTGGATCGAAAAATTGAATGACGGCTTCTCGTTGGACTCCCACCCGGTACCTCCCAAGAAAAAGAACCCCGACTTTCAGTCTTTAATGGAGTCCGAGTAGCCTTTGAGGAACTTTGTTGGGCTGATAAATAAAACCAGCCCTTCCCGTCGGGCATGGCCTTCGCTAGGAATAAAGTGTAGAACAAGTCGAGGGACGACGTCACTCTCTCGGCCAGGCAAATGATATGGAACGACACAATCAGGCGGATACTGTTGGGAGAGAGCTGTGACAGATACAGGCCCAAATCTCAACAGACCTCCCTCACTCAGGGGTGGATGGAAAATCGCAGCCCGGGGGACAGTTGCTGGTCGTAAACCACGACAAACCCCTCGGGTGGGTCGCATGCTCAATCGTCCGGCCAAGCAGCCCGAAGCACCACCGAGCTGGGGATAGCGTATTTATTATGAAGTTTGTGGGTCGCTTTCTCTGAAAGCTCGGATATTAGCTCCCAGACCGGAGCGCCTCGAGGAACCATACAGGCCAATCAATGGAAAATCGAACTCGCCTGGGAAAGACGCCCAAACGTAGACGGTCTGGCGACTGTAGATTTGCTGGAGGAGCCCGCCTCGCGTCTCGTTCTCCTAGACCCGCAGGATCGACCAGCCGCAGGGAGTGCCCCTACTCCGGTCCCACCTTGAGACTCCTCGGATGAAGACGTCCAATGAACGGCGAGCTCCTACTCGCCTTCCGACCCGAAGTCAGGAGGGACGGCGGGGTCCGACTCTGTCACAGACGAGCTGAGCTCCATTTGGACGCCCGGGGGGTACGCCGCTATCACGTCTATTAAGGACGCGCTACTCCCAGACCAGCCGACCTCAAAGGCAGAAGACATGATGAAAAAGAAGGTGAAAAAGAAAAAGAAGAAGATAAGAGCAGGAAGAATGTCGTGCTCAGGAGGTCGGTGAGAGCTTTCGCGAAAATCTGGTGAGGAAATTTGGAAAGTGGGTCGCGTATTTATATGGTGCCGAGCAGTCGAAACGTCGCATCTCATCGAACAGCTCGCAGAGCTTCGATTTTTGCGCCTCGGCCACGTATCAGACATCTGGACGGACTGACAGTCTAGCTTCCTCGAGAAGCCAAAAGGCGTATTCGACACGTCGATCTAGCTTCCAGGAGACGCCAATGGACATGCCCAATCGAACTGTGTCACCCCGGTTCCACCGACCGCTCTCTCCTTCAGCTCGGCTACTCGCTTCGTGAGGCTTGACCACTAAACCCTCAGCGTCTCATGTTCTATTTCCACACGAAGGCTTGAGGGGCAACTGATGTAGGTAAAGTCGGGTCTCCTCCACGTGTCAGCCACTAAGGATTGGATCCGCCATGACGCTATCACTCATATAAGCCCGGTGTATAGACAGCCCGGGATGATCTCTGCTTGCCAACTTGCGGGAGGCCGAGGCACCCAGACCGACCTCTTCTCTTGGGGGCCGACCTGGCCCGCCACCTCGGTAGGTCGGGCGCCAGCCTCACCATCAACAGTAATGGGCCGAAGGCCCAGGCCCATAGCTCTAATTCGTTGTGCCGCCTAGGCGCCTAACTGCTTACCGGTAATCCGAGCTTAATGTCTTAATCTTATTTATGCTAATCACACTTTCGCCTATAAATATGAGGCTTCTCCAACACTTTTGACAGACGAAAAAATCATTCTAGAGAGAGAAACTTGGCCTCAGATCGGTCAGACAGGTCGAGATAACAGTAACTCTCCGACCAATATTTTTTTTCCGGACTATTACTTTCACGCCGGAGAGGACACGCCGGGAAAAACCTGGTCGTCCCTTGTGCAGGTGATGACAAAGAGCTTAGCTCGGACAACGGCCAAGAGCACGGAAAGTAACCAAGACCCGGGCTCAAACTCAGGCCAGACCAGACTTGTCTGACCCAGTTGCAGCACGCGAGGAGAGACAGTCAACACCCCTCTCACCCTCGATCTGAGAGTGTTAGGACCATACTGTTGGTTGGACCAAATTCCGACACCAACAAGTATTAACTCCTTAATTATATTTTATTTTATATTTTAATCTCATGATCAATATTCCCTTATATATCTAATGTTTCCAATTAAGGTTTACATTATTAGCCGTCGACATCACACTCTGCCGCCGCCACCATTGGACCTCAAGTCTCTAGTTGCCGAAATCCGCCCACCGGCAGCCAAAAAATACATATAACTATTTTTTTTAGTTACATATAACTATTTCTTTTAGTGTATTTTTTAATTACGTTTAATTATTTTATTAATATACCTTTTTAATTACATTTTAAGTGTATTTTTACATTTATTAAATTTTTCGCGACCGACAACATAATATTAGTTGAATGTAATTGAAAATTACAGTAAAAAATGTTACTAAAAATCAATTGAGGATGACTAAAAAGAAATTCCAGCGAATAGAAGTTTTGACGACTAGCAACCGGAGTATGGTAGTCGGTGGCGGCGGAACAATGGGTGGTAACGGAACCCTAATTGAAATATTAGTGTTTCCATGAAGTATGAACTCTAATTGATGAGACGAAAACTAAAATTCTTAATTTTTTTGGAAGTTTTTATTAATTTAGTACTATTTTAGTATTTCTCACCAACTATCCCAAGTGTAAAACTGAAAACTTATTTACAAAATCAAATCTCCCTCTATACTATTTTCCTTCAAACTATAAATTCAGTTAGTACAGTTTTTAAATAGAAATACTGATTTATTTATTTATTGTTTTAAACTTGTGAAAAATATTTGCCAGAAACTTATTAAAACCAATTGGAACATTCATTAAGATTTGTCAAATTCATGAAATATTGGGTTTGTCCGTTTGATTTTTTTTTGTTTTGATACTCAAATCAAACCAAAGGTTTATTAGGGTATAGAGAGATTCAATAAAACTCTATAATCTACACTCTTTATTATATAGTTATAACGGTGGATTAAATCAGGAAGAATATTGTCCTAATAAACGAGACAATCAAAGAAAAATAAAAGCTACCAAATTGATCAATAACCTAAATAGGAAAATAAATAAATAAAATAATGTATTAATAGAAATAATAGGAGGGCTAGATTGCTAAAAACACAAGTAGGAGGGCCATATAAAAAAATGGTTGAGAGTAAAAGGACCAAAAATATAATTTTCCCTACAAATTGTAAACGCATTGATTGAGAAAAGGACTCGACAACTTGCAGCTGAAAGCCACCCACCATGACTTCTTCTCTTAATTTAGGACTAATTGGCTTTTACTCCCTCGTGCTTGTATGTTATTTCATTCTGTCCCCTCTACTTTAAAATTTTATATTTTATCCCCTTCTACTTAAAATAATTCGAAAACTATATTTTTTATTTAACTTAATCTAATATGCTAAAAATGGGTGAATTGAAAGTTTTCACCTAAATTTTACATAAAATGAATAAAATTACCCTTTATTTTATCTTATTTTTTTTAATTTTATTTGCCCTTTGCTAAAAAAGAAAGAAAAGAAAAAAGAAAAATAGAAATAGAGAGAGAAAAAGAGTTGGAGGGAGAAAATATTAGTTTTTCTCGTATATTATCTTTAAATATTAAATTTAAATTAAGAATAAAGGAAAATTGATTATTTTTATTTTTCGAACAAAATGTGAGTTTCTCCTATTAGTAAAAATTAGAAGGGGGTGATGTGTAAATTTTTAAAATAAAGGGATTAAGATGAAACAAGACCAAGTATAAAGGGATAAAAAACAATGAACCCTAAATTTTAATATGAGGAATGAGTGGTAGTAGTAAGAGAGTGGAATAAGTCAATATCAATTTAACACCATTCATTATTCACAAAACCACAAATTAATACAAATCTAACACCATTAATTCATGATTTTTGGGTTTAAGAGCATTCTAAACTGATATCAAAACCCAAATTACTAAATCTCTGGCCTAAATCTCTGGCCCAATAATCACAAAGGAAGAAAGTGGTTGAGGGTTAGCTGACAACCGACCAAAGGGCCGATGTGTGAGGGAATGATTATTAGATTTATCTCACATCAGATGTAGAATGGGCTGTACTCAAATTATAAATGTAAGGAAAAATCTTACTTTATAGGTTAGTTTTTGGGATTGATAAAGACCCAAGATTACCCTACAGATATGAGTCTAACATCCGTTTTTTTTTCTTCTTCTTTTTTTAACATTCTGAAAAGCATATGGAATTGTTGGGAGTTAGTACAAATTATGAATCTTCTTTGATGAAAATAGATCTCTCTTAATCTGTTTGAGATTTTATTATATATACATATTTCTTTTGTATGTTAAAATGAATGATATTCCTTTTACTTTACAAGAATGAGGAACGATGTTCTCCAATTTCTTGAGATTATTTTTGGCTGCAGGTAAGGTTTTAAATCGCGATATCGGGTTATGTAATAGTAACGGTCGCAGTGTAACGATATGAGAATATCGGCATGTCCGTAATGAGAATCGTCTATAATAGTCGTAATTTTTTTAAAATCACCAAAACATCCTCAAAATTTCAATTAATAGTAATTGTTTTACTTATTTAACCATTAATAAACACATTTTAATAGGTATTATGACATTTAACCACATTTCTTTAATAATCCACGTAAGAGGAGAACATACAATTGAAAAAAAATACTATGTAATTATTTGTTCTTCAATGAAGATCGGTCATTCAGTTTCCTTGTAAACTACTGCGACATCAAATCTTGGAATGCTTTGGCTGTTGACTATGGCGCAAACATATTCTCTCCAAAAGTTCACAATTTAAAAAGCTTAAAAGGCTTATCAAATTTGTATATTCCAAATGATACATATCGTAATTTTCATATAATAGTTTCTAAGTTGAAATGCTAAATGAAGAGCTAGTGTACTGTATCTGTATTTGTGTAGTGTTAGCGGCATGGTAATGACTTGATATACTGAAATTCCAACTTATAACGGGGTAACGGGATCTAACCCCATTACAGGCCCGATTATTCATTACGTGTCGACCATTACGTACCCAGGCTGCAGGAAACAATTAAAATTCTATTATGTTACTAAATTTGGAACCGAACATAAACAGATTTTTAATCCTCGATTTTCTGGAAAAAAAAAAAACCTGAAACGTAAACACTAAATACACTCCACTTGCATCCGTTCATTGCCAAACCTGTAAAATCCTCGGGAATGTTGCCGCGATTTTCAAAATCTCAATTGGAAATAAATGACAAGCAAAATAGTATGTATACTTGTATATTGAACAAATATATGAGAGAAGATGAGACATATTTTTCTTATTCCAAGACACATGAATTTGTTCCCAATTTCTTGGAAAAAAAAAAATGAGTTCCAAAATATTGCTCTTGTAAAAAACTGAGAACACTGTCAACATTTTTTTTCTTTTGTTCTCATATTTTCTTTCCATTCCTATTCGTGTTGTAGAAACTCAATGGACTTGACTCACTCTCAAAAAATACCTTGAAAGAAGAAGATTGCCTTAGACTTTATATATAGCTCAAGATCCAGTAGCACAAGCGATGTGTAATTCAAAATGTATGTTTTATGAGAACAAAAATGAAAAAAATTGATGATGGGTCATTGTGATTTTTTTTTTTTTTTTGGCAACCAAGTTGTTTAAAAAGAGTTTAAGAAAGAAAAAAAAAAAATGGTTAATAGGTTATATTATACTCCCAATAAAAAATAAATTGGTTTTTCTTATTTATTTATTATTTTTAAGGGGAAAAAACCCAAAAAAAAAAAAAAAAAAGAAACAAAGAGAAAGGAGAAGAAGAAAAAATGAGTAATTTACCAAAATGAAACACATCGATACCAATCTCAGACCATTCATTCATTGACAAACTAATACCAATCTTTTATAGTAAAATTGTTTAGAGTCCCAATTAGACAGCCTAATCTATAATTTATTTTATTCTAATTTTAAATTTAGTATTAATCCTTTGATTATGTTTTAATTCCATGATCAATACTCCCTTATATCAATGTTTCCAATTAAGGTTTGTATTGTTAGCTGCCAGCACCTTCGTCACCGCTCACTGCCCCCAACGTTGGACCTCAAGCCTCTGGTTATCGAAGTCCGTCCACCAGTTTTCGAAATTTTTTTAGTTACATGTAACTATTTTTTTTTTGTATTTTTTTAATTAATTGTAAGTATTTTGTTAATATACTTTTTAGCTATATTTTTAAGTGTACTTTTAGTTACATTTTTAGTATATTTTCACATTCATTTAATTTACAAATGAAATATTAGTAGAATATAATTGAAAAGTATACTTAAAAAATATTGCTAAAAATCAGTTGAATATAACTAAAAAGAAATTCTAGCAACCAACTGTGGCTGGAATCCAACGTCCAGAGTATGACAACTGATAGCAGTGGGATAGTGGCTAGCAATGCAACCCTAATTAACACCAATCTCATTTCCCCCCTATCTTGTTTATTATTTAATTTCTCTACATAATAATCCACCTTTAATATTAAGATGAATCATGTCCGAGAGGAACGTTTGTCCCTTTTCGAATCACATTGATTGCAATGGCTAGTTGGATTAGATTGACATGGATTTGTTAATTTTATAGCCTATTAGCAAAGATGTATTTAAGTCAATTGTATTTTCGATTTCTGCTCGTGTTAATATACTATATGCCGGAGAACGTGTTTAGGTTGTATCATATATTGATGATACAGTTCAATATTTGTTTAGTGTTTACAATTCTGTTTTTATTTTTTCATTGAAAATGAAGAGCATTTTAATTGGTTCTATCCTAAAATATATGTTCTGTAATCTAGAAATAGAACAAAAACATTATTCTTTTGTTCCCAGATTTATATTTAGGCTCAATTTTTTAATTTTTTTTCCCCCTTTTTTCCTAAGAATAGCTGAAGAAACACTTTCGTTAATCTTTCAGAATTGGAACAAGTGAGAACAAAAGTAGCTTCTTGACTTGAGTGGATGTTTCACAATTATTAAGGGGACATTTGGTTTTATTGACCAAAACAATTTTCTTCTTGACCAAAAAAACAATTATGTCCTTCCTATTCTTGAATTAGATTAATAGGAGTAAAAAATGATTAAGTCTTCTTCTTTAATTGGATTTATCTACAATAATTTCTTGTTCTTGAAAAGGATTTATATGTGTTACAAAATAACAAGGTCGTCTTCTTGAAATGGATGCAGTGTTAATTAAATAAGTGGTTCCATGTCAAAAGTTTGTTTAGAGTCCTCAAAGTTTTGGGGCTAGTCCAAGCGAGAGGTGCCATTTGCTGGTTAAAATTTTCCTTTCCTATACTGGAATAGTGGTGGTGTCTGTAGAGACCCAATGAGTCTAACTCACTGTCAAAGACGCCTTGAGAGAGGAGGATTACCTTTAAACTTGTACATGGCTTAGGATGAGGAAACACAAGCGACTTGGAATTCAAAACATCCCCTCACACACAGTGGATTTTGCCAAACCATTGCGAACAAATATCGAGGTGGGATCCAACACGCCCCCTCGCTCAACATTAGACAAGATGGCTCAAATACCATGAAGAAACCCAATGAGCCTCACTCACTCTCAAAGACGCCTTGGTTTGCTAAGCAGTGTCTTCCACTCTTGGTTGGCTAAACAATGTCTTCCACTCTTGGTTTATAAATTAGGAAAAATATCGTCTTAATAAAAGGACTAATTAATGAAATAAAGAAAGTTACTAAATTGATCAATATGATCTAAATAGAAAATATTAAATAATAAATAATGTATGATGGACGAATTAATCAAAATTGCACACATATTGAGAGAACATCAAGCCTATATGTCTCTTCAAAGTTCAAATCATGGATTTCAATAGTTCAATCAGATAATTTGCCTAATGAACCAGAATTAATACATCTCATATAGCCAAATCAAAACAGCTTAGCTAATTAGATTTGATTTTGAGTTGGTTCTTCAGTCCACCAAAATGTAATGTTCCCATGTTTTTGTTTACATATTCCAACATAAAATCATATGGTGTCAAGTGTAGTAACTCCTTTTGTATATAAATTACTATGAATCCAATAGAAATGAAGCAAACGACGTGCCAAATGTTTTACTGTAAGATTCAAATCAGAACAAGAAGCATGTCTAAATGGGACGTGCAATATTTGATCCTTTGTCATAATCCGAATATGCATATTCCAAATTCTTTTCGTTGTTGCCTTATTAGTCTGCGTCTTTCTTCTTCTTTTTCTTCTGGCAATTCTTAAGTGCATCAAAACAAAGTGTCCCAAGTTTTACGGGAAGATACAGATCAGGACAGCCATTAGTGGGCAATATTTGTATTTGATCCTTTGTCATGATATAACAATGACGATGAGCTTATGGATGACTGACAGCAAGTAACCAAGTTTGGCTCTAATCAGCAAATAACTGAATCACTTATATAGTCTGCAATTTGAACACATAATTTGGTCTGAGAAAGCAAGAAACCTTGAGAGTGTTTGAAGCTCACAATATTCAATTTTATTATTCTGTCAATAACTTTTGCAGCCCAAATTAAAGACTCGACAAAAATATTTACAGCAACAAGAATAACAATAATGAGCACTACGAATGATGGTCAATGATTTAACTACAGGCCGATCAATCAGTTGCAGGCCAATCCATATGCGAATCGACCTGTAATGAAACAATATCGGGATGTAACAGGCCTATATAATGGCTGTTACACGTTAGTGTGAAGGCTGTCATGTCATATACTTCATCATCTGACCCAAACAACTCATTCTCCTCACTTTTCTCCTCACACCCAGCCCTTGTCCATTCTTCCTCCAATCCCGCCAGCCAAATTCCGACTATGAAGAGCCTTCACGCAATTCTTTTTGGTATTGATCATTTGAATTTGAGTGTAATATTTGTAATATGATAATATGATGTGCAATTTACTCTTTTATTATGTTTTGTATAACATAGTTTTCATTAAATATTGTGCATCCTCTTATTTTTTAACATTATTCAGTACAATAGTTCCTAATTTCTATTTTTTGTCTATTTTATACTTTTAATGTGCTATATATATAGTTGAAAGTCATAATATCTATTAGAATGTGTTCATTAAAGGTTAAATGAGAAAAAAATTACAATTATTGTGTTTTTGGGAATTTTTGGATGATTTTGAAAAATTCAAGACCGCTGCGATCGATTTCCGTTATGCACAGGCCGATACTCTCAGTACCGTTACACCACAACTGTTACTGTTACGTAATCTGATACCACAATTTAAAACCTTGGATTAAATAACAGATACCATATATATTATGGATCACGAGATTGAAAATGCGTTTATGTCAATAAAAGTGACAGAAGTATAGGATATATATATAACTATGAAGATTCATTCTATTAAAGTGGTAACGAAAGTGAAAATAAAAAAAATAAAAAATAAAAGACAAGCAAACAACTTCAGCAGAAACAAAATAAGCGATGATTGAGTTAATTAGAGAGTGATAAAAACAGACAACTTAACGAAATAAACAAATTGCATGAAGATTAAATTCATTACAAGAGTACCTGAAGTGCGTGTTGCTCTGATTTTTCTTCATCAATGCATTCTACATCTATGTGCACGTCGGGTATATAAACAATGGTGGGCCAACCATAGTGATCTAAGATATGCATGGCTTGTAATTAAAAAATGGCCATGGATGTCTATCGGTTGCTCAAAACCAATCAGACATTTGTTGAGATGATAAATCATAAGAGACAAATGCCCATACAAGTTTACAGACAGATGATTTGTCTAGAAAACTAGAATTAATTGATAAAAAATTATAGTTTTAGAAAAAAAAATGATCATTTTTCTAGGAAAAGAAGTAATTTGGGCACTTGAATTGCTCACATGGTGACATGCAATCCGGATATGAGAGGCTTTCATATTGATCATAGGGTTTAATGCTTGAGGAATCATTGACCGTGTGGTGGTGGCAAGGTGGTGGAAACAAAAAGATCATCTGTTTCAGTTCTATCCTCAAAAAGTTGTCCTAAAATCTAGGACAAATTTGTTTGTTCTCAGGTTTCTATTTAGAAACAGAAGAAGAAACACTAAGCTGGTATTCGCAATTTCTGTTTACATTGCCAAAACACTTGCAACAAAAATAGAAAGACGGAAATAATTCTATTTCCTAAGAAGATTTTTGTGAACATGTTCTAGTGATTCGTGATTCGAACACAACTTTTGGTTAAACAAACAAAGAAAAGTTGATAAAAACGAACCGCTCAGATAATTCAATTCGTTCTCGTTGAACAACTTTTGCAGCCTTCTGATTCCATATGAAAGTCATACAGTTCATGTGGTCACAACTTGAAGGAATAATATGAAAAGTTTCTAAAAATAAATTGATTTACTCCCCAAAAAATCATATTGCACAAGAAAAACGTTCAATTTCGTTATAAACAAAACCCCTATCGAATGAACTGGCTAAACCATTAAAGCAAAATGAACTAATTTATTGCGAATTAACCATCAAAGTTAAATTAAAGAACAAAATATGAGTTGAGTGGTATGGTCATTGTTGAATCCCACATCAATGTTGGGCTCTCGGTATCCGTTCGTAGTGGTTTGTCAAAGTCTACTATACCCTTGAGGGGGCATATTGAATCACATTGATGTGGGAGACCCCGATATAGTGGTTTGTCAAAGTTCACTCTGCGCGTGAGTGGGCGTGTTAAATCACACATCACTTGTGTTATCTAATCTTGAGCTATATATAAAGTCTAGGGCAATCCTCCTCTAACAAGACATTTTTTGAGAGTGAATTACTATTTCACTGCGAGTAGTAACAATAACGGTGCTTCCGGGGTAATCCAGATCGAAAAGGACGACTAAGGAGATCCCACTTGAGGTAGTCCTCATTCCAAACGTCGTCTTTGATAATTCTTTCTTTAGAATTAACATTTTTGCTTATTGTGTCACCGATTGGAAAATCGCCCTGCTTATCGCGAGCACATCAAACTCATCAGAATCGATTGATTTGGCCAAATAAGAAATCACTAAAGTTGTCAGGGCTGAAGAGTGGGGATTGGTTGATGATGCGATTTCCCATTACCAGAATTCTCAAACTAGGATGAGAATTTTATTTCCGTTTGTTGGGTTCTCACTCCCAGTTTGGGAGAGATTCATGAACTTACAAAGTCAACATAAAAAAACAAATTGAAAAGGACATCTCACCTAATTGTATATGGAAAAGGCTAGTGTCTTCTTTTGTTGCGCCTCTATTCTTAAACCTTCAGGACTCTTGTTTAAACTGAAGAAGGAGCTTAGATCTCCTCTATAAATAGAGGAGATGAGCAAATAGGAAAGAATATATAATCCCCTGCAGAGAAAGATCGCAGAGAAGAAGAGAGAGAAACCCCATTTGTGGGAAGATATTAGTAAGAGCCAATTTGTGAAGTTTTATCCACAAATTGAAGACAATATTTTTATGTATTATTTGAGTGATCTACCAAAGTGAGAGGTTTGTAATCCCATTATTTATTATAGTGGAAGATTTAAGCGACCTACGGGTCTCGTGGTTTTTACCTTCAATTGAGAAGGGTTTTCCATGCTAAAATCTGTTGTGTTATTTTTGTTCTATTTTGATTTGGAAAAATATTCTGGGATCGAAAAAATTATCCTGTCATCTTTCCCAACAAAGTTGTATCAGAGCTGGGAGCCCAGTAAAGGAGAAAACCATATACGTAGTATACTACACTAGTATATACATATATACGTGCACTGTACATACATACGAACATATACGATACTATTTACAGTATTTATACGGGATGTATACGATATGTATACGGTACTGTTCATATGGTACTCTTTATAGTATTTATATGGGACGTATACGGTGTGTATATGGTATCTGTACGGTACTGTTTATATGACATTATTCACATGTACGGGTACTATTTACATAGTATTGTTTGCGGTACTTTTCATCGGCAGCAAAGTACCGAACCCAGTGAAACCTGCTGATTCAGACCTGTGATCGAGATAAAGGAGAGCACATACAACATGATCAAATTGACTGCATTTAACTATGCAATTTGGAGCTGAAGATGGAGGATCTTTTGTACATAAAATATTTTGAAAGCCCATTGTAATGCCGACACAGGAGGCGACATCTACAATGGATGACAGAGCTGGCGAAACAACAACAACATCAACCACGAGCACATCGACAACCTCATCAGACGCTGACTGGACCGTGCAGAATCGAAAATATACTGCCCAAATCCGGCAATGGATTGACAAGAGCATTTTTCAAAATTTTGCTAATGAACATGTGCTTATGTTCTTTGGCGAAAGTTGGAGAAAATGTATCCAAGGACAACAGCCCAGAATAAAGCAAATTTGATGCGACGATTAGTCAATCTGAAATATAAAGATGGAAGCAGTGTATTGGAACATATGAGCGAGTTCCAAGGCATTATTAATCAACTCAATTCTATGAAAATAACCGTAGATGACGAGTTGGAAGCGTTGCTAATGTTGATTTCTCTACCAAAGAGTTGGGACACATTAGTCGTGTCAGTTAGCAACTTTACTCCAGATGGAAAGCTTTCCATGGATATGGTAAAATAAAAAATGTTGAACGAAGAGTCCAAACGAAAAGATGAAGGATACACTCCTGAGTCTGAAGCGCTTGTCTCAGAAAAGTAAGGCACGCAATAGAGGCATGGGAGAAAAATAATTCAAAATCCCCACGGTCAAGAAAGAGGACGATCTAAATACAAATTTAGATCTGACAAGAAGTTCCATCACTATGACAAACCCGGACATTTCATTCGAGAATGTCAGAAGTTGAAGGCGGACCAATCCCGAAATCAGGAAGCCGAAACCCGAACAAATGACACCGCTATTGTCATTAATAAAGTTGTCATTATTCGAGATGATAACTATGTCAATCTTGTATCCCAAGATTCAACCTGGGTTGTTGACTTAGGCACCTCCTTCCATGTCACGCCACAACTAGATTTCTTCTCATCTTACACTCAAGGAGAATTCGGACGTGTGAAGATGGAAAATGATAGTGCATTTGAAATTGTTGGTATCGACAATGTTTGTCTCGAAACCAATCTCGGATGCAAGCTGCTTATGAAATATGTGAGACATGTCCCTAATATCTGTCTCAATTTAATCTCTACCAGGAAGCTTGACAACGAGGGCTACAACAATTAGTTTGGTGAAGGCAGATGGAAACTTACCAAATGTAATTTGATGATAGCAAAAGGCAAGAAGGACACTTCTCTCTATGCCACGGAAGCCAAGTTATGCAGAGGAGAGGTGAATACAACCAGGAAAGAAGTACCCACCGAGTTATGGCATAAGCAGCTCAGACACATGAGTAAGAGAGGTCTTAAAATCCTTTCCAAGAAATAGCTCTTGCTAGGAATGAAAGGTACACCCTTGCAAGCCTGTGTTGATTGTGTTATGGGAAAGTAACACAGAGTTACATTTCATACTCATCTACCATCTAGAAGGAAGAATATTCTAGATCTGATATATACAGATGTCTTCTCAATGAGTCATAAGTCACTAAGAGGTGCTCTTTAGTTTGTGACTTTTATTGACGACCACTCTAGAAAAGTATGGGCCTTTGCCTTAAAAACCAAAGATCAAGTGGTAAAACTTTTCAAGTAGTTTCATGTAAAAGTTGAGAGAGAAACTGACAGATATTTGAAGTGTGTACGTGCTGACAACGGTAGTGAATACCGCCGACCATTCGAAGAGTACTGCAGTAAATTCGACATCAGACTGGAAAAGTCAATACCAAAGACATCTCAGCACAACAGTTTCGCAGAAAGGATGAATAGAACCATCTGTGAAAAAGTCAGATGTATGCTCTCATATACAAAGCTGTCGAACTCCTTTTGGGGGGAGGCAATGAGGATTGCAATTGATTTAATCAACCTTTCTCCATCAGTTCCACTGAACTATAATATACCAAAAAGAGTCTGGATGGGGAAAGACATTTCATATAAACACCTAAAAGTGTTTGGCTACAGAGCGCTTGTTCACATCCCAAAAGATGAGAGGTTTAAGCTGGATGGAAAGGCAAAGCAATGCATCTTTGTGAGATACGCCCATGAAGAGTTCAGTTACAGACTCTGGGATCCTATCAGCAAAAGGTTCGTTAGAAGTAGAGATGTGGTCTTTTTTGAAGATCAAACAGTTGGAGACTTTGAGAAACCAGAAAATCCACAACCAGATGAATTTCCAGTAGATCTTAGACCTAACTCTTCACCAACAAATTCTGGTAATGAGGGAGCAGTACTGGATCCTGATGATGCAACTCCACCTGCTAGCGATTCGGAACCAGAATCGATTCCGGAACAAGTCCAACAAGAACTGAGAAGATCTACCCGAGAGCGATAATCAAGTCACATATATTCTCCTCATAAGTATGTGATGCTTACTGAAGGTGGAGAACCTGAGAGGTATGAAGAAGTTGTTGTAGATCAACATAAGGGCGAGTGGTTAAAAGCCATGTGTCACGGTTTTAGCTTGTCCAGTGCTTGTTCTCGCACATGGCCGCTTGTCTGTGACCCTTTTCATTTGTTTTCTAGACTAGTTTAGCTTAAATTAGCTTAGTTTAGTTTATTTCTTTCATTTCTTGTAGAAAGACACCATTATGACTCATCGAGCATAATGATGTCTATTGTGGTTACTTGTATTTTTTTCTGTAAAGTATTATGTGGGAGGACATGCACTTGAAGTCATTTAAGCCTTTTACACCTTGTAGCCTTTGATATTAATACAATTGTTGTTGTTATTGTAATTGTATTCTTCTCTACATTGCCGGCATGTGTTGTTGTAGGGAAACTCGTTGCTATTGAAACCGCTTCCTCTATTTAAGATCCTCTGATCTTCAGGCTTGCTACTAGGCAATCCCCTAGTTAGCGCCGCACGGTCCACTTTCCAGTCACAAAAGGCTCGGCCCGTGACACCATGCAAGAAGAGATGAAATCCTTGCATGAGAATCACATATTTGATTTGGTGAAACTACATCAGGGTAGAAAAGCTCTCAAGAACAACTGGGTGTACATGATCAAAAATGAAGAACACAACTCACAATCACGTTACAAAGCAAGATTGGTTGTGAACGGATTAGGGTAAAAGAAGGGTGTTGATTTTGACGAAATATTTTCACCTGTTGTGAAAATGTCTTCAATCCAAGTTGTTCTTGACCTTGCAATTAGTCTTAATCTGGAGGTTGAACAACTTGACATAAAAACCGCATTTTTGCATGGAGATCTTGACGAGAAAATTTACATGGAGCAGCCCGAAGGTTTCCTAGTCAAAGAAAAAGATAAACTGGTGTGCAGATTAAAGAAAAGCTTGTATGGTCTGAAACAGGCACCAATGTAGTGATACAAAAAGTTTGACTCATTTATGGAGAAAAATGAGTACACCCGAACAATGGCGGATCACTACGTCTTCATCAAGAAATTTTTTGATGGCGACTTTATCATTTTTTTACTCTATGTTGATGATATGTTAATCATAGGCCGCGACAGGGCCAAAATTAACAAGTTGAAGAAAGAGTTGAGCAAGTCCTTTGCAATGAAGGACTCAGGAGCAGCAAAACAAATTCTTGACATGATGATTACCTGTGACAAGCAGAATTGTAGACTCTGGCTATCTTAAGAACGCTATGTTGAAAATGTTCTTGAAAGATTCAACATGAGTAAAGCAAAAGTTGTTAGTTCTCCACTTGCAAGCAACTTCAAGCTTAGTGCGAGACAATGCCCTTCAAGTAAGGAGGAAAAATCAGAAATGGATAGGGTGCCTTATGCATCGGTGGTTGGCAGTTTGATGTATGCCATGGTTTGCACCAGACTAGACATTGCTCACGCAGTTGATGTAGTGAGATGTTTCCTTTTAAATCCTGGAAGAGAACATTGGGAAGCAGTCAAATGGGTACTCAGGTATCTCAAGGGGATATCCAGTCATTGTTTATGTTTTGGCAATGGTAAACCTCTATTAGATGGATATACATATGCAGATATGGCTGGCAATGTGGATACGAGAAAATTCATATCCGGATACTTGATAACATTTGCAGGGGGAGCTGTTTCGTGGCAATCAAGATTACAAAAGTATGTTGCCTTATCCACCACAAAAGTGGAATACATTGCAATCACGGAAGGATGTAAAGAGATCTTGTGGATGAAGAAGTTTCTACAAGAGTTGGGTCAGAATCAAGAGAAGTATACATTTAACTGCGATAGTCAAAGTGCTATCCACCTCAGCAAGAACCCTACTTTTCACCTGAAATCTAAACACATCGACGTAAGATATCACTAGATTCATGATGTGTTAGAAAACAAATTACTACAACTTGAGAAGATCCACACCAATGATAACAGGGCCGACATGATGACGAAAACTCTACCCAGAGAAAAACTAGAAGTCTATAAGGAAGTTTCAAGTTTAGCTTCATCCCCAAATTGGTCGTGAGTGGGAGATTTGTTGGATTCTCACTCCCAGTTTGGGAAAGATTCATGACCCTACAAAGTTAGCATAAGAAAATAAATTGAAAATGATATCTCACCTAATTGCACATGGAAAAGACTGGTGCCTTCTTTTGCTGCGCCTCTATTCTTGAACCTTCAGGACTCTTGTTCAAACTGAAGAAGGAGCTTTGATCTCCTCTATAAATAGAGGAGATGAGCAAAAGGGGAAAGAATATATAATCCTCTGCAAAGAAAGATCGTAGAGAGGAAGAGGGAGAAACTCCATTTGTGGGAAGATATTAGTGAGAGTCAATTTGTGAAGTTTTATCCACAAATTGAAGACGATATTTTTATGTATTGTTTGAGTGATCCACCAAAGTGTGAGATTTGTAATCCCATTATTTATTATAGTGGAAGATTTAAGCGGCCTATGGGTCCTTTGGTTTTTACCTTCAATTGAAGAGGGTTTTCCACGCTAAAATCCGTGGTGTTATTTCTATTCTATTTTGGTTTGGGAAAATGTTCAGGGGCCGACAAAATTATCCTGTCATCTTTCTCAACACCGTTCTCGAGTATTTCGAGAATAGAAACATGTTTGGTAACAACCATTGTCCTGAAATTATTTCTTTGAATTTATGAGAATAGAAACAAGAAACACATTTGGTTGCAACATTTATTTATTTTTCTTATTTAAATGTATGGTGGTCGTCGGCGGGGTGGTGGTGATGATTGGATGGGTAGACGTGGGATTAGTTTTGTAGGAGTGAATAAGAATCAACATTTTTTTTATTTCTTAGATTCTTAAGAATTCAGGAAATACTCTCAAATTACTCTAAAATTTTGGGAATAGAAACATATTTAGCAAACGTGTTTCTGTACATTAATCCCAAAATTTTGGGAGTGGGAATAGAAATTAGAGAACAAAAATAGTAACTAAGCGGGGCCTTAACTGCTTGACTATTTTGGACAGTTATAGACAACTCCCAAGAACAATTCCCACTTAATAGAGCCAGTTTCAAGAATTCTCTTAGGTAGCACTTAGTAGCCAAAGAATTGGATAAAAAACCAATGTATGTAAAGTGTAAGATTCTTGTATCTGTTCATTTCTAGTTCCAATTCTGAAAGCTCCAATTCCAGGTAAGCAAACACTACCTTAGGACAATTTTCTAAGTTAAATTGGCATAATTTCTTTTGGTCAACATTTTCCTCTTGCGGTAAATTCCACTCGAATCAAATCACATTCTAACAAGTAACAAGTAGATTATTGTTCTTTTATATATGTAGACACGATATTTTGACCAATCTGTAAAAAAATTATGCTTTATTTTATAGTTAACTTTGTTTACTTTACCTTTGTTTTATTTTATTTTATTTCAGAAAATACAAAAAAATAAGGAAAAAAAAAAGTAAAGAAACAAAATGTCGTTTGTTTGGAGGAAATCGGGAAAAAACAAAACAAATCAAGACGAACCAAACGGAGGTGTGAATAGTATATATATGCATGAACAGTGATCGTGAATAGTATCCACATACATGAACATTGATCGTGAATAGTATCTACATGCATGAACAATGATTGTGAATAGTATCCACATGGGTGAACAGTAACCGCGTGATCGTGAATAGTCCTACATGATCATGAACAGTATGTCGCGTGAATAGTAAACTGCATGAATAGTGAATCGCGTTTCCGTATAATTCTCATTTTGCCCTTTTCGGAGTCTATAAATAGAAGGCTCATTTTCATTTGTGAGGGAGGATTTTTGGGAGATAATTTTTTTTTTTTTTAGAGACGTTTTGAGGGAAAATAATATTTCCTTTTTTTGGAAAAAAAGAAGAGAAAGGAAGAAGGGAAAATTATCTCTAAGTTAAGATAATAAACTTTTAACTTTTGTAAATCTTACTTACTTTTTTTTTTTTTTAAATAAAATAAAATAAGTCGTTATTATACTAAATTTTGGTTTTGTAAATTAGATTTTTTAAAAAAATATTTTTTGAGTTGGTAAAACGAGGTAGAAATATCCATGTCTTCCATTGGAGCGGTTTAGGTTTAGAAAGGAGATCACTCCCCTCAATATATATATTGACCTAACTTAAGTGTGTGTGTATATATATGTGTGTGTGCGCGTGCGCGTGTGTGTACATGTGTTCGTGTGCGTGCATGTGTATTTCTTTAACTTGTGTTAAGTATAATATGCTGACAAAACGAGGCGGAAACTCCTAACCTTCCATGTGAGCTATTTAGGTTTAGAAGGAGATCTCTCTCCTCGATATGTAGATTGACCTAACTTAAGTATATATGTGTATGTGCGTGTGTGTGTGTGTGCATGTGCGTGTGTATGTTTCTTTAACTTGTGTTAAGTATTATATGTTGACAAAACGAGGTAGAAAACTCCTAACCTTCCACGTGAGCGGTTTAGCTTTAGAAGGAAATTACTCCCCTCGATATGTAGATTAAACTAACTTAAGTATATATGTGTATATGTGTATGCGCATGTGTTTCTTTAACTTGTGTTAAATATAATGTGCTAACAATACGAGGTGGAAAACTTTCAACCTTCTATTGGAGCGGTTTAGGTTTAAAAAGGAAATTACTCCATTTGATGCGTGTGAGTGTGTGTGTGCGTGTGTTTCTTTAACTTGTGTTAAATATAATGTACTAATAAGACGAGGTAGAAAACTCTCAGCCTTTCATTGGAGCGGTTTAGGTTTAGAAGAGAGATTACTCTCATCGATGTGTGTGAATATGTGTATACGGGTGTGTGTTTATTTTTTATTTACTTATTTATTTTTGTTAAATTTAATGGTTGGTCAAAACGTGGAGGAAATTTTTCCATCTTCTGATTGAATAACTTAGAATGAGTATTCCCCCCCCCCCCCCCCCCCCTTAATATGTAAATTCATTACATAAGTTAAAAAATAAAATATAAAAAACAAAAAAAAATAATAATAAAAAATAACAATATATATATATATATATATATATATATATATATATATATATATATATATATATATATATATATTAGGAGGATTTCAAAATAAAATAAAAACATTCGGATTTAAATTTTAATCGGACTTAATTGGATAAGATACCGTCTTTGGACGGGCGTCTTGAGGTGCCCAACACCTTCCCTGAGCGTAACTGACCCCCGAACCCTTTAAAACGAATATCTAGTTGGACCATGTTATTTTTGGAGTTAAAATTTTACTTAAGCCTTTTTTTTTTAAAATTGTTTTCAAAAAGAAAAATTCGGTGACCTAACATACCATTTAAACTCAATGCTAGGTGGCGACTCGTTTTTCTAAAGTTGGCTTAAGTATTTTTATGAGAAAACTAACGCTTTTAAAAAAAAACCTTTCTCATTTTACACTCGGTATATTTATTTCAATTTCTTTGGAAAATCGGGGCGCGTCAATATATGGTGTCGAAATCGAAAAGATTTTCTCTCATCGTACAAATTTCGAGTGTACTAATTTCTAGTTTTATTCGTTCTTGTATCATGATTTATCCACCTTGGTTTTTTCATTTGCCCCATGCTTATGCTACATACATTCTTATTGCTTATAACACAACTTATGGATCTTGTCTTATTGTGTTTCCTTTGACATAGTCCTAGGGCAGTTCTATAATTTCGTCCCATCATTTTAATGGTGTCCTACGATCACAGATCATGTATGACCCAAATCGCGCTTTTTTGATTTAACCATCTTATAGTAATTCCATTAGCAATTCTCCTTATTGTACATTGCTCAAAATAATGAAACCTAATTTTTCAAAATAATGATCATCAATTTTCACTATCTCCTCATATCTTCACATATTACTAAAGTAATGAGTGTGGACCGGTTTAGTACGGAAAGCTCCAATTATGATCCAAATAATATTTTTGATCTAAATATCCATTAGGTCTGTGTATTCGTTATCAATAGGGTGGCTAGACAATTTATTAGTCTCTGTATGTATGAGGTGTAACAAAAGCTTTTGTTGCATGGCTCCATCCAAGCTAAAATTGATGAAAATGCATGTAGCGGCAACTTCTAAGTTTATTGAGGTACCTACCAATGGAATTGATTGGTCCCTTTGAGACTAGATTCGTTATGGTTGGGGATGAAAAGACCAATCAGAAGTGCAAATCTCATAAGCAAACCGAATACGAGGCAACAAATAAGGTCATGTTAGATGAGTCTTTGGTGTGACAGTGACATGTATCATGCAATAATTGAGAAGAACAAATAAACTTAACAGGTTAAATAAAGTATGGGAATGACTTCAAAATTTCAAATAATACCAAAACATAAACAACTTTGTTGAATAACCTACTGAAAGAATTTAATAACTTCGAATTACCAAAACATAAACAACTTTATTGAATAACCTACTTCATAACATGAGAACGAATTCATTAGGGACACAGTTAGAATTATACAAATAGAGAAGCTTTCCTAAATTTTGCAGAATTTATATCAATCATTTATATAGCAATCACCTTACATGAAAGAGAGAGAACTAACAGAAAGTTGTTATACAACCATTAAAAGAATAATGAAGAAATAGAAAATAACAAATTCAGGTTGTTGAGGTGTTTCTAGAAGAAAAATCTTCAGCAGATATTCTTACATCCCCCCTCAAACGAGACGGGGAAGGAACGGCGCCAAGTTTGTCACGTAGAAACTGAAATTTGGAATGAGTGAGTGCCTTGGTGAGACAGTCAGCAATTTGGTCATCAGATGTCACATACTGAATATCAAGTTGTGTGGCTAGAACCTTATCTCGAACAAAATGCACATCAAATTCAATGTGCTTAGTGCGGGCATGATGAACCGGATTAGAGGCAAGAGCACTTGAACTGAGATTATCGCATCAGATGATGGGTGGTCCAGAGGTTGGAAATCGAAGTTCATGCATAAAAGACTGGATCCAGGTAAGCTCAGTAGCAAGATTAGCCAAGGCGCGATACTCAGATTCAGTGCTAGAGCGAGCAACGACTTACTATTTTGTTTTACGACCAAGCAACTACGGATTCACCCAAGTACACACAGTAACCGCCAGTGGAGCGACGATCATCAAGAGAAGAGGCCTAGTCAGTATTGGAAAAACCAATGAGATTGAGACAATGACCTGGCTGAAGATCAAGAGCAAGATGAGAAGTTCCCTTTAAGTAGCGAAAAATACGTTTGACAGCTTGCCAATGGGAAGTGGTGGTTTGGTGGAGAAATTGACTGAATTTGTTAACAAAGTAACTGATATCAAGGCGGGTGTGCGTCAAATATTGTAAAGCACCAATAGCATTGCGGTAGAGAGACGGATTAGGAAAAGAATCACCGTGGGAGGCCGAGAGAATGTGACTGGGAGCTAATGGTGTGGGGCAGGTGGACATGTTGCCAAAGTTGAACTTGGTGAGAAGATCAGTGATGTACTGAGGTTGGGAGAGATAGAACCCATGGGAGTTACGACGAACTTCAATACCCAAGAAGAAATGTAATGGACCAAGATCTTTGAGAGCAAATTGGGTATGGAGTTTGGCAATAAAGGTATGTAAGTGGGAGATATGATTGGCTGTGACAATCATATCGTCGACGTAAATGAGTATCAAATTATTTTATCTTTGTGATGCATAAGAACAAAAAGGAATCACTGATAGAGTTTTGGAACCCCCAAGATAACAAGGTGGTATGTAACTGATCAAACTATGCACAATGGGCTTGCTTGAGGCCATAGAGAGCTTTGTGCAACTTGCAAACATGGGTTGGGAAAGTTGGGATCAGTGAAACCATCAGGTTGAGTCATGAAGACATCTTCCTGGAGATGATCGTTGAGAAATGCATTGTTAATGTTTAACTGATATACTGGCCAGTAGAAAGAGGGAGCCAAGGTGAGCACAATACGAATAGTGGCAGGTTTAATTACAAGGCTAAATATCTCGCGAAAGTCTATACCAGGGGTTTGATGAAATACTTTGGCCACCAAGCGAGCTTTATGCCGATGGATGCTACCATCAGGATGATGCTTAATCCAAAAAATTCATTTACAACCGATAAGATTCATGTTAGGTGTGGCAGGGACAAGAGACCACGTACGGTTGCGTTGAAGAGTTGTGAATTCATCGAGCATAGCTTGAAACCAAGTGGGTTGTTGAAGAGCAGCGGAAGAAGAAGCTGGTAAGGCAGAGGACAGTGGAGGAGAAGCAGTGATCATACTAGTGAAGGGAATTTTGGGTTTAACAATGCCTCGTTGGCTTTGGGTGACCATGGGATGATGAGGTAGGGTAGTGGTATCGGTAGTGGGAAGTGGACAGAGAGGAGGAAGTGGAGGATGAGAGGAGGAAGAAGGAGGCAGAGAAGATGAATGGTGACATGATGGTGAGAGGGATGTAGTTGCAGGAGGCACCCGAAGAGTAGAGCGGGTAGGGGGAAATATAGGAGGAGAAGTAATTATGGTTGGTAAGCATGGGGTAGAAGGGTGTGGGGTGGAATCAGTAGGTGAAAAGGAGGAAAGGTAAGGAAAATCTTAGTGATTAAACACAACATGCCGGGAGATGTATAATTTACCACTTTGAGCAAGACATTTGTAACCTTTGTGGCAATCACTGTAGCCAATAAACAAACATTTTTTAGAGTAAAAATTGAGTTTTTGTTCTGAAATGGTCATAGATGTGGAAAACAACTACATCCAAAGGGATGAAGAGTGGTGTAGTTGGGGTGTTTTTGATAAAGGAGAAAGAAGGGTGTTTAACCACAAAGGACAGGAGTGGGAAGACAATTGATAAGGAAGACATCAGTATGAAAGGCTTTCCACCAAAATTTGAGTGGTATGTGAGCTTGGGCTATTAATGTGAGTTCCATTTCAGTAACACGACAATGTTTACGCTCGACCCTACCATTTTGGGCGAATGTATGAGGATAGGAATGTTTAAAAACAATGCCACACTCAGTTACAAGGAATGTGAAGGACCTGAACTCCCCTCCCCAGTCACTTTGCACAGTTTTGATATGATGCTTAAATTGCTTTTCAACCATTGTTTTGAATTGAAAAAAGGCATGGAGGGCATTATTTTTGTGTTTTAAGGGGTATATCCAAGTGTAACGACTGAAATCATCCAAGAATAAAATGTAATAGTGATAACCAGCAGATGATAGAACAGGAGCAAGACCCCACAAATATGTATGAATCAACTCAAGGGGATGGGAAGCATGGGAAGAAGAAAGAGAAAAATGAAGTTTATGATTATTCCCATATTAACAAGCATCACAAAACATTTGAGATTCAGTAATAGAAATGCGTTTGTTACAAGATTGAAGAACTTGAGTTAAAACAAGATGAGATGGATGACCTAAAATACTATTCCAATCTTCAAGATTAGAGAGACGTTGTTGATCGGAGACAATGAGCAAGATAGGAGAGTGTTGCTGGTGAGAGAATGAGATGGTGGTGGTGGGGAAATAATAGAGGCCATCCTTAAGCTTCCCTTGAAGGAGCACTTTCTGGGTTTGCTTGTCTTTCATAGAACACAATTGAGAATCAAATTCAACAAAAACATTGTTATCAGAAATTAATTGAGAAACACTAAGAAGATTTTTGGTGATGGTGGGAGTGTGCAGAATTTTTTTTAAGAAGAAGAGGAGTATGGTGAAGAGATAAAATGGTGGAACTACCGACATGATGAATTGGAAGAGGATGACCATTGCTAACAAATAATTGTTGCTTACCATTGTAGGTTGTGCGTTGTTGGAGTAAAGCAGAATTGTTGGTTACATGTGTGCTTGCTCCACTATCGACATACCAAGCATTGTCAAGAGGAGTTTCGGGAGTAGCAAGGTGAGCAGAGAAGGTTGCAGGTGAGGGAGGGTGGAAAGCACTATTGATGTGGGCATGATTGTTCCCCTAATTGTTATCAAAGCGATAGAAGCATATAGCAACAGAGTTTCCTAGTTTACCACACACGTGGCATGTAGGGCGGGTAGAGTTGTGTCATCCTCTACCACAAAAGCGACTACGATGAGAAGATCCTATGTTTGGGCCACAACCTCTACCAGTGGAGAACTGAAAGGTGGGATATGGTAATGAAGATGGATGAACATCATTGACAGACAGTTGATTCACGCTGAGATTTTGTGTCACACCCCACCCCGGACACCCGTCACTTGTGGGGCCAGCGTGACGTTGACACGACCTTACTCAGTCAAAAAAAAAGAATCAACCAGGAAGCGACAATATGCATTCATAATTATACAAATAATCAAGATACAAGTTATAAACATCTTTCCAAGCCAGAGACACACCCGTCCCTGATAAACCCTTCTAAACCGCAAAAAGGAAAAAAAAAAACAACCGATGAATCCTTCCTAGATTCGCCTCAGGCGGCACTTGCCGAAAATTTAAAAAAAAAACCCTGCTATACCGTCAACGGACTCTATCCCGTGCCAGTAAAGGACCGACTCCTAGCCATTTCACCTGCGAGTGTACTGCATTCTCAGTAAAAGCATTCTTATTTAATAATAATCGTACCTTCTAGATAACACAACATTTACACATGGATTCAGCGTAAATACCACATATGCAGTAAAAATGAGGTAACATATATACCTAAGGTTCAATTCTCTAACCATGCAGTATAAATATCATGACCATCGCCTGAAATAATAAATTATTACACAATAGTAACAGAACATCACACCCCAAAACACAACGCACACCGGCTAGCCATGGTGATCGTTTTAACCTCACGATCGGGAGTTTACAACGGAACCGTACCGTCCGTAGGATATGCCTTCCTACGAACACCCATCAATCCACCGAAGTGGATTATAACTGCGCAGTACAAACGTCTAATCATCACTCTGCCGAAGCAGATAAACATCACTTCGCTGAAGCGGATAAACATCACTCCACCGAAGCGGATCATATCACATAATAATATCGTTGAATCATCACGTAATGGTTTAAAAAACATCTAATTTTAGTTCAACCATTTTTCATCATGTATGCACATATACAAACAATTTAGCGAGAAGACAGTACACTCACCTCGTTTCTGGTACTGCAAAAACCCTCCTGTCCAAAGCTTACCAGGGTGTTGGCGACTGCGAACCTAGAAATGATAGGGTCTAAGTTAACATTTCATGTAAAATCACCTAGCCATGTAGGGCAGGCCCTAAGTTCCTCATTTTCCATTTCCCATATTTTATTTATGAAATTTGCTATTATTCTTAATAATTTTTGTTTCATTATTTATTACATGAGAAAACCTGTAATATGAACGATCCTAATTTATTACTCCGGTTACAAAGATTTTAGGCTAGGATTGAGTTTTAACAGAACTAAAATAAATTTAACGGCAAACGAAATCCTTTCCGAGTTATTCACAGACTGTAAAAAGGGTTTTTATTTAAAAAGGTATTTCTCCCTTTCTCCTGGGGTCAATTGTGCAATTTTTTATTTTTTTTTCTCTTTTTTTTTTTTTCCTGTTTTCGGTTCCTGCTAGCCTCGACGCCGGTCCTCCCTCTCTCTACCGTTGCTGGCCGCCGGTGGCTCCCCCCTTGCCGACTCGCCTGACAACCCCCGCACCACCCAAGCAACCCTTCTACACCACCTCCGGCCGCCACGCCAGCTCCATCGCACACCCACAACCACTGTTCACCCACCGCCGAGATCGTTCTCTCTCTCTCTCTCCTCCTCTCTGTCCCGACTAATTTTTTTTCTCTCTCTTTCTCTTTTGCAGTATACCCTTCACACACACGCACCCTCACACACCGTAACCAGAAAAACAACACACCCATACCCCAAACCCACATGGTGCCGGAAGACGGCAACCGAACATGACCCCCACCTCGCCGGAACCTCGCCGACCCAACTCGTTGCACTCATGCATGCGTGCATCCATCAATTAGTTGCAGAAATACATATAAATACTTACCTGACCGATGATCGTCGGTGATCAAAAGGCGATCCGCAACTCCGTTCACCGGCGACACTAACATGCACATGGCCGCTCCGTCGACGAACCACGCCACCGTCTGCACCTCTCTCTCTCTCTGGAATTTTTTACACTACCCGCACGACCACGCTGCCGGAGGAATGTCGATCCAAGGAAAACCGACGACCCCTCCACTCCAGCTCTCTCTCTCTCTCTCTAGAATTTTCGGACTTCTGTTTCTTCTCCGATTTCCTCACCTCAGTGCATGTAGAAGGTTTTTAACGCATGAAGTTAGTGGTTAAGATACTCCTAAGCTTGCCACGTCGCCCCTCGCTCATCCCTCCCTTGGCCGGTGAGTTACCGTCGGGTTGCCGTGTGGGTGGGAGTGGGATTATGAAAAAAAAAGGATTAAATTACACTTCCCTCCCCACATTTTCATTAAGATTCTTATTTCAGTGTATCCTTATTTTAAAAGTTTCAAAATTATAATTTTGCCCCTAATTTTTTTATTTTTTTTTGCATTTCTAAATTCCTAATTTGACCCCCAATTTTTAATTTTGGTTTTTATTAATGACATTTTTACCCTAAAATTTTCTAACGTTTTATAATATGGTTATTTATGACGCACGTTCTACTACTTATGTTTTACAACTCTTCCCTCCTAAGAGAAATTTCGCCCCGAAATTTTATTTATCTACGTATTATTATTATTATTATTATTATTATTATTATTATTATTATTATTATTATTATTATTATTATTATTATTATTAGTAGTAGTAGTAGTAGTAGTAGTAGTATTATTATTATTATTATCCATATATACATACCTTGGTCAAACAAATGCGGGTATTTGCTCCTCATTTCTTCTTCTCGCTCCCATGTTGCTTCTTTCACCGCCTGACTGCGCCACAACACTTTGACTAACGGGATCGTCCTCGTTCGCAATACTTGAGCTTTACGGCTTAGGATTTGGACCGGCTCCTCAACATAGGACAAATCAACTTCCAATTCGATCGGCTGCGAGGTCAATACATGAGAAGGGTCTGGCACATATTTTCGGAGCATCGATACATGGAAAACATCGTGCAGTCGAGATAACTCGGGCGGTAACGCGAGTCTATACGCTGCCGTGCCCACCCGTTCTAGAATTTCATAAGGTCTGATGTATCTTGGACTCAACTTCCCTTTCTTTCCAAACCTCATTATGCCTTTCCACGGAGAGATATGCAGGAACACATGATCCCCTACCTCGAATTCTAATTCCCGCCGGCGCTTGTCTGCATAACTCTTCTGTCGACTCTGAGCGATTTTTAACTTTTCTCGAATCACCTATACCTTGTCTGCTGTCAGTTGGGCTATGTCTGACATCAACAACTTACGTTCGCCCATCTCAGTCCAACAAACAGGGGTTCTGCATCTCCTACCGTACAATGCCTCATATGGAGCCATCTCAATTTCCGAGTGGTAGCTGTTGTTGTAAGCGAACTCTATCAACGACAAATGGTCGTCCCAGCTTCCAGGAAATTCCAGAACACATCCCCTCAACATATCCTCCAACGTCTGTATCGTACGCTCTAACTGGCCGTCCGTCTGAGGATGGAAATCGGTGCTAAATTTTAGCTTGGTACCTAAGGCAGTTTAAAGACTCGGCCAGAACCTCGAAGTAAATCTCGGATCTCTATCCGACACTATAGAAACCGATGCGCCATGCAATCTAACAATCTCATCGATATACAGCTGGGCATACTTTTCAAGGGAGAAGGTCGTCTTTATGGCTAGGAAATGAGCGGACTTGGTAAGCCTATCAACGATCACCCAGATAGAATTATACCCTTTTTGAGTACGGGGTAATCCTGAGATAAAATCCATCGTGATATACTTCCACTTCCACTCTGGAATAGGTAGGGGTTGCAGTAACCCACCTAGACGCTGATGCTCGATCTTTACTTGCTGGCACACAAGGCACTTGGCCACAAATTCTGCGATCTCCCGTTTCATTCCAATCCACCAATAATGTTCACGCAAATCCCGATACATCTTAGTGCTCCCCGGATGCATTGCGTATGCGGAGCTATGCGCCTCCTCCAAGATATCTTTTTTCAAGTCACCATTGTTAGGCACATACAGCCTATTACCACACATCAAGGCTTCATCATTTTTCCTGATATGATGATCAGTTCTGTGACCGTTTTTTACCTCATCTCGGATCTTCTCCAATTGACTGTCTGACTTTTGAGCTTCAACAATGCGGTCAATCAATGTGGGCCTCAAAGTCAAAGTTGTAAGTAGTGCTGCCATCTGTCCAACCGCCAACTGAACTCGCATCGATCTCAATTCTGCATATAGGTTAGCATGGGCAACACGGAGGTGGGCAACTGAGCCTGCCGATTTTCGACTTAGAGCATCCGCTACAACATTAGCCTTTCCTGGATGGTAATGGATGGTGCAATCGTAGTCCTTGATCAACTCCATCCAACGTCTCTACCTCAGATTTAATTCCTTCTGGGTAAATAAATACTTCAAACTCTTATGGTCGGTGTATATTTCACATGTCTCGCCATACAGGTAGTGCCTCCAAGTCTTCAGGGCGAACACAATGGCAGCCAATTCCAAATCGTGCGTCGGGTAATTACGCTCCTGGTTCTTCAGTTGCCGGGATGCATACGCGATCACATGACCATGCTGCATCAGAACATATCCCAGCCCTTGGTGTGACGTGTCACTATAGATTACGAAACCGCCCCCTTCGGACGGAAGGGACAATACTGGTGTCGATATCAACCTACTCTTCAATTCCTAGAAACTCTGCTCATATTTATCGGTCCACTCGAATTTAGATTCCTTGCGAGTCAACCGGGTCAGCGGGGTAGCTATCATGGAAAATCCTTGCACAAATCGTCGATAGTACCCTGCCAACCCTAAAAAACTTCGAACTTCAGTAACATTTTTCGGTCTTTCCCACTGAACGACAGCTTCAACTTTCTTCGGGTCTACTTGAATACCACTTTCTGAAATGACATGACCCAAAAATACCACATGATCTAACCAAAATTCACATTTACTAAGTTTCGCATATAACTGCTTCTCCCGCAAAGTTTGCAATACAATCCGGAGATGATTCGTATGTTCCTCTCCACTTTGCGAATAAACCAAAATGTCATTAATGAACACTATAAGGAATTGGTCCAGATAAGGTTGAAAGATGCGGTTCATCAAATCCATGAAAGCCGCAAGGGCATTTGTCAGTCCAAAGGGCATAACCAGGAATTCATAGTGTCCGTATCGCGTACGGAATGCTATTTTCGCTACATCGCTCTCTCTGACCTTCAGTTGGTGATACCCCGATCGGAGAGGAGACGAGAAGATAAATGAATGGAGAAACTAGATAAACAGAAGTAGCATGTGTTTCCATTCTACACCATTTATTTTATTTATAGAACCTAATACATACATCGAATACTCTCCCTTGAGTTGGTTCACAAATATTAGTCATACCAACTTGAAAATAAAAAAGACAGCCTGGTGGTGCAAAACTTCCGTTATGCGCGGGGTCTAAGGAAGGGTCGAACCACTAGGTCTATTGTACGCGACTTTACCTTGCTTTTTAGAAGAGGCTGTTTCCACAAATATTAGTCATACCAACTGGAAAATAATAGGAAAAAAATTATAGTATTTATCGCGGTTGTGAAAATATTTTCCACTTGATCTGTTGATCTCACAAAAGATGTACATGTCAAACCCGCATCTACTTTCTCTTTGATAAATGTGGATTGGTTTGTATATGCTTGGTCCAATCATGTTGTATCGCCTGTATCCTAGTATTATGCTTTTGTACCCGATTTGCTACAACTCTTTAGTCCTTAATTCTGTAGTCCTCAATTTTCCTTTAACCATGTAAAATAGCCTGAAATGGATAATCTAATCAACAGAACATGCCCAGTATGCATCATTAAAAGCCTCAATCTTTAAGGGGTAAGTTATTATGATGAGAAACCATGATCCCTTTATGTGGGATTGCTTTAAATGTCTAAAGATACGAGAACCACAATCAAGATGAAGTTTACAAGGATATGCATCCATGGACTCTCAGCTCTCACACCGTAGGCGATATCTAGTAGGGTGTGAGAAAGATATATTAACTTCTGCACCAAATGCTTGATCTCTCTTTGTTAATTGCTTCACCAACACTACTGCATGGATGTTGATTAGGTTTTGAAGGAAAATTTTCAGATCTACGACTTTACATAGTAGGTTCTTCAAGGAGATCATGAGTATACTTTCACTATGAAATAAAAGTTCCGTTATTCTATCTGGAAAATTCAATTCCAAGAAAGCACTTAAACTTACAAACCTATGCACAAATCTTTAGTAAAATGATTGTTGAGTGTTAAGATAACTTAATTTGTCCATATTATTGTCTGTTGCAACTATGTCATCTACATGCACAATAAGAACAATTATCTTCTCATCCACCTTGGTAAACAAGGTATGATGTGCATGACTCTGTTTCTACCCAAATTTCAACATGGATTAGAGACTTTTGTCCGATCAAGCTTTGGGTGATTGTTTAAGTCAATAACGGCTTTTTAAACTTCTTTCGGGTAAATGAGAAGAAAAACTCGAAGAAATATCTATTTTTCTCACCTTAATGAACAATATTTTTCACATTTAATTGCAGTAAACTCCATCCACGGGTCTCTGCACATATAAGAAAAGTACAAATAGACAGTACATCTCTGCAACAAGAGCGAAGGTTTCATGGTAATTAACAATATATATTTGTGTGAATCCCATAGTGACAAATTATACATCTGGCCTTGACCTCTCAAACTGAATTTTAAACATTGCCTGGCTATAAAAAAAACCATATGCAACACATGATCCTTTTATGTAGGACTATATGACTTAGCGCTCTCTCTCTCTCTCTCTCTCTTAGACGAATTGACCGTTGTTTCCTCTCCCGTCCTCAAACTCTCTTGGTCTGTTTTGCGTAATGACCTTCACTTACTAAAATACCCCTCACTTCCTTTAACATTTATGTAAGAAATGCATAGATAATTTAAGCAAATGGTTATATTAAATTGTTGATTTATTCATTTTCATTCCAATCACATCTGCACCATGATTGATAGAAGTATCTTTAAAATAGAATTGGGTTGTTCTCTAATAGTGTACAAATATTTTGAACAAATACGTTGCTACTGTGGTCATGCATCATGGTCAACTGATGGTGCTTAAAGTATGTTGATTTATCTTATCTGTTCTCTTGATTCATGAATAGTGAACATGAGAAGGTGAAATCTTTTCATCAGAAAACCCATATTAAAATGGTAGAGCCAAGTTTCAGATAGACTTCGAACTTTAAACCGGTGAGCAGGTTCCAAATTTTCTCCCTGTTTTACCTTATTCCAATAGATTCGTTTCGAAGAATAGGAGTGACAAAATGTGTTTACATTCTCTCTTGTTGTTCTCCCCTCTCATCTCGGGTGGCGGGTCCACGAACAAGGTAATGACTTTTCTGACTAAAATGTGAATTTATCTATTGTTTCATTTCTCAGATCACCATGCATTTGTATTTAACAATTTATGTTGTAGGACTGCCACCATTTATCATATGGACATGTATATGTTGCTACCTCAGGTACCAGGTGCATTAGGTTCATTAGCAACTTCTAATACTAGAAAAGAGGCATTTAAAATATTTGTCGGTCCTAGAGGTACTGTGAGGAATCAGACTTATAAAGTTGTAAACCCAAATCCTGCACAAGACGCAGCCAATGGTCACGATGCAAAATTGGTTGAAATGATAAATGTTGTGATTGTGGACAGAAGCTCTTTGGTTACATGGAAAGATATAGGTTAGATTCTAAAAAAAACATATCAATTTATGTTAGTTCTCTTTAGCTTGTCAATCTTAAACTTTTTGTTTTCTTGACTTGTTGGCATGTGCGCTTTTCAACTGGCCTTGAGAAGGCAAAACAGGCTTTAAGAATACTCCCCATGGGAGTTCATTTAGCATGTAATGCTAGTTTTCTTTTTTTCCTTCACTATTTCGTTGAATAGCAAATTAATTTTTGGAAATTTTTTTGAGAGATCCAAGATTTCAAAAATAATTTTTTAAGAACCATCTCATGTGTAAAAAAATCATTGTTACAAGACTCCATAAAGTGATGTTTTTATGGAATTTCACTTTTGGGCAAATTTTCCTTAATTTTCCCTACCTTGAACTGCTGTTTTTTTTTCCTATGCTTTAAGAGATACTGTTCAAGTCATCTCCATAGATGTTGTTAATGTATTAATATATTATATGGGTTTGGCCCACGTAACCCATTAGGGCAAAACCTTAACCCCCTCTTTCCCTATAAATATGTATATATTGTTGTATTATAATTGTATCACTTTTCATAATATCAATTTATGATTCTTCTCCTACTTCCGCCACCGCCGTGGTCTCTTTTCTCCCCCGAATTTCGTCACTGCTATAGGCTTCATCATCACTCCGGTATAAACAATCACTACACCACCGACTTCGTCTTGCAGAGACAAACACAATGGCACCAAAATCACCGTCATCGAAGTATTCACGCGCTCATACGTGCTACCAACAGCCAGCAGTAACCTCTAGCTGCGCTGTCTCAAATTTTTGGCTCTACCGCCTCAACCAGGACTCCAAATTCACTCCACAATATACCATCGGAACTGTCTCGATAAGACGATTCCAAAACCATAAAGTACATCTCCAACAGAAAATGCACGCGCCCGCATGGGTCGCTCATCTGTGGCGCGTCAGATCTACTAGCAGCCCAGCACACAGTCAACACCAGCTCAGCAACCCAGTTAGCGCCACCTCAGCGCACAGTCAGCGCCACGTCATCGTTGACCCATGCCATATTAGCATTCACCAACTGCCACGTCAGTACCACCTCAATACCCAGTCAATGCTACGTCATCATTAACAGTGCCACATCAGTGTTGACCGACACGTCAACACATTGCTATCTCCTCAGCCCCTACCACGTCATCGGTACATTCTTTTCCCGGTTCAGTCCTTTGTTTGCCGATTTTATTCAAACTTGGATCGGTTCCTGGGGTTTTTTGTTGTTCTAATTCTGTTTTCGACCTCTATTTTGTTATTTGAGACTTACAAAATATACTTTCTGTTATATCCGTGTGGTTCCTACACCAGTTCACTCAATTTTCATCTAGTCCTTGAAGATTTAATACCGGTTCATGAATAATTTTGACATTCTGAATCCATCCGTTACAACAACTTCTCCAGGTTCAACAACGATGTCTATGGGTTCTTCGCTCATTTTCAATGCCAAAGAGGGTTCAGACCCTACCTTATTTACTGCCACCATGTCTATTGCGGATTTGGTCTCATTCCTCCTTCATATCTTCTCCAAAATTGGTGCTGGTACAAATCTTTCCCCTGCTCTCTCACTTACTACAGTTAATTCCTCTTGGTTCTTTGATTCTTCCTTTTGTAATCACATGACATCTGATCCCAATATTATTTTTCCCTAGTATTCATGCTGCTGATGGTTCTCAAATGCCTGTTATACATACCGGTCAAGTTTCTACTTTCCATCTTTCTATTCCTAACACGTATTTAATTCCAAACCTCACCTTAAATCTCTTGTCTGTTGGGAAACTTTGTGAATTGAGATTTGAAGTCATATTTTCTAATAGTGTTTGTCATGTGCAGGATCCTCGGATAGGAAAAACTCTTGGAGCTGGTTATGAGGTTGGACGCCTATTTGAACTTACCAGTTTACACCTTCCATCTCCAACTCCACCATCACTACAACCAAATATCCCTTCATCAACCTGTGCAACCTCACCACTACCGCCAATATCATCTTCCTCATTCTTATCTCCACAACTACCAGTGTCTCTCTCACCATCCTAACTTTGGCATGCTCGGTTAGGCTACACTTCATCTAGCCGACTCAAATCGTTTCTCTCTAGTGGACAATTAGGTTCAGTTCAACATGAGTCCTTTAAATATATCCATTGCCAACTTGCCAACACAACTAGCCCTACCTTTCAAAGAGAGTCGATCTATTTCTCTTGCACCCTTTAATCTAATTCATTCTGATATTTGGGGGCCTTTTCCTCATGTCTCGATGGGTGGCCTTCGTTACTTTATTATCTTTGTGAACGACTACTCTCGATATACATGGTTGTTTCTTATGAAACATCAATCCGAACTATTCCAAATATATTCTGAGTTTTCTTCTATGGTTTAAACCAAATTTTCTAGAAATATCAAAGTTTTTCACTCAGATAATACAATGGAATACAAGAATCATGCTTTTCTTAACCTGTTTTGCAAAAATGGCACGCTTCCCTATCGCTCGTGTCCTAGTACATCCCAACAAAATGGACAGTCGAATGCAAACATAGACATATTATTGACATAGTTCATGATCTCATCATTTCTTCATCATGTCCTGAGCGTTTTTGGGGTGAGGCTGCCTTCATAGCTGTCTACACAATAAATCATGTCCCTTCTGTGACAATGCAAAACCAGTCTCCATTTGAACGTCTTTTCGGTAAAACTCCTGATTACTCTGAACTCAGAGTCTTTAGTTGCGCCTGTTTGTTCTTCTCAAACCATATGAACACAACAAATTGGAACCAATGGCTCGTCTGTGTTGTTTTCTTGGATATGGCATCGAACATAAAGGGTATCGGTGCTGGGATTCTAATTCTAAAACCCTTTGTATCTCGCGACATGTCATCTTTTGGGAATATCAAATATTTTATTCCTTATGGTCATTTGACATGTCAACCCTTACCAACTCTAGATTCTTTACTGATCCATCCATTGAGTTATTTCTAGATAATACAGTTCCAATTACTGTTGAGTCCACTCTAGTACCACCAGTCGAGTCTAGCCCTGCATCTTATGCTGAGTCTATCCTAGAACCACCAGCTGAATCCACTCCAAAACCACTAGCTAATCTCACCATTCCAACTCCACCAACCATGCCTGAGACTTCTCCTATGGTCGATGATCCTGTACCGCCTACCGTTGACACCCACGCCCCAGATCGTCCTTGCCATTCTACCAGGGTAACTCATCCACCACATTATCTTTCTGATTTTCATTGTTTTTCCACTATACTTCATCTTCATGAACCTCAATCCTATAATGAGGCTAGTCCTAAACATCTTTGGCAGAGAGTAATGGATAAAGAACTTCAGGCCCTTGCCAAAACTCATATTTGGCATATTGCAGATTTTTCCCCTAGAAAAACTCCTATTAGGTGCAAATGGGTGTTTAAGATCAAAACGCTTTCTGATAGCTCTGTTGAACGATATAAAGCCAAACTTGTTGCCAAGGGATTTGCTCAGGAATATGGTATTGACTATGAAGAGACATTTGCTCCAGTGGCGAGGCTAACATCTGTCCGTACACTTCTTGCCGTCACCGTCATTCGAAAATGGACTCTTTTTCAAATGGATGTAAAAAATGCATTTCTCAATGGCGATCTTCTTGAGGAAGTATATATACATACTCCTCTTGGCCTGGCTGCTCCTCAAAATAAAGTTTGTCACCTTCGCCGTACTCTATATGGTTTAAAACAAGCCCACGTGCCTGGTTTGCAAAATTTAGTACTACTATTCATCAGTTTGGATTCACGCCTAGTGCTTATAATTCGACACTGTTTATTCGCCATACTGCCAACGGTATTATCCTTTTTTTACTGTACATAGACGATATGGTTATTACTGGAAATGATTTATGTGGCATTTCTGAACTCAAAAAGTTTCTAAGTGGCCAATTCGAGATGAAAGACCTTGGTGTGCTTACCTATTTTCTTGGCCTTGAAGTCTCATTGGATTCTGATGGATATTTTCTCTCTCAGGCCAAATATGCTTCAAATCTCCTTTCTAAGGCTAGGATCACTGACTCAACCACTGCTACTACTCCTCTCGAGCCGAATGTCAGACTTACCCCACTTGATGGTTGATAGGTGTAAATTACCTATCTATTTCCAATCCGAACGTTGTTAGTTTTTAAGTATGTTTAGCAAATTTTAATATGTTTTTATGTGTTTTTGTCTAAATTAAGGGTTTGAGGTGAAAAGGTATGTAAACGGATAAAAAACGATCAAATCGGATCAAGAACGGTGGAAAAAGGGTAGAAATGTGCAAACCCGGTACAAGTGCTGTAACTTCAATGCTATTTTTTACTATGATTCTATCCGATTTTGGAACAATGCAAAACGTGGAAATTATAGATCTTTCTCTTATATTTCCATTGGTTTTTTAATCATCTTAATCGGAGCTTGGACAAAGAAGTTACAGCCAAAACAAGAAAGTGCAGTAAAGTGTAGAATCAAGCATAAATTCACTGTTGTACCTCCGCCTATGTGGAAATTACTCCGCCTAGGCGGTCACTTTTGCGCCAGTTTAGATATTATTTTAGATATTTTTGGATATTTTGATCCCTATTTTTCCCCCTCTCCTCTCCATTCGGCCATTACACCTCCATAAACCTTAGGAGGTATTTTGAGAGGATTTTGGGGAGCTCAAGCTATTCCTAAGGAGAAGAACACAAAGCAACGAAGGAGAAGCGATCTTGAAACGTTCTTAGCGACAAATCTTCGGACTACGGCTAGTTTCTCTCGTTTCTCTATTTATCTCTTGACTTAGGATTGTTGTTTGAGAATGTTTAGCTCATTTTACATTGTATAAACGGTTATGGCCATGAGTTAAACATGGATTGTCTTAAGGATTAACATATATTTATGAAAATGTGATTTGTTTGAGTTTGTGTTTCGTTTATAGTTGTTCTTTATAATTTCAATTGTGTTTGTCGTGTTGTCATGCTATTATACTTGTTTAGATAATTAGAGAATACGGGGTTTGACACTCGGGAGAGGTAACCTCGAATTCGGATTAGGATAAATACAACGCGACGATCCAATAACCCGAGAGGGAGTTGGAGAGTGTGGAATTAATGACGTTGGGGCGAGACTCATGTGACCTAATGTCGTTAAGACGTTGATAGGGACTTCTTCGTTGACGCAAAGTCATGTATTCACTCGTCTTACATTTAGGAGAGGTGGTGAGTGAGTTTACGAACCGAGAGTGTCGGATACCCGAACGCCATTAACATAAACTAGAACGAGACCAAACACATTTTTGTAAACAAAAGTTAATCGCTAGGCAATCTACTTCCCTTAACCATCTCGTAGTAATATTAATATAGTTAATTTAATTAGATTAATTAACTTATTATTAGTATAATTAATTTTATTCAATTTATCTTCTCCTAGATAAAATTAGGTCATGATAAATGCGGTACTCAATAATAGTCAAAACCAATCCCTGTGAACACGATAACCCTAACTCTCTCGATCTATACTAAACCTTGACCTCGTATACTTGCGAGTGAAAGTAGCAGCGTATTCACACGCTACCAATGATTCATCTCTTCAGGATGCCACTCTATATTGCCAACTGGTTGGAAGTCTTGTATACCTCATTGTCACTCGCCCTGACATTACCTATGCCGTTCATCAGGTCAGTCAGTTCTTGTCCGTTCCTCGGATCACCCATTACTTGGTTGTTCTTTGCATTCTTCAGTATGTCAAATGTACTATATTTCATGGGCTTCACTTTTCAGCTCAGTCTACTCCCGTCTTACAAGCTTATTCTGATGCCGATTGGGCCGGAGACCCTACCGACAGACGTTCAACTACTAGTTACTGTTTCTTTTTGGGTAATTCTCTAATTTCCTGACGTAGTAAAAAACAAACTGTAGTTTCTTACTCCAGTACTGAAGCTGAATATCATGTCATGGCTGATGCAACTCAAGAACTTATCTGGCTTCGATGGCTCATCGCTGACATGGACGTCTTTTCTCCTGCTGTAACTACTCTACATTATGACAATAGGAGTGCTATTCAGATCACTCATAATGATGTATTCCATGAGTGTACAAAACACATCGAGACTGATTGTCACTTATCCGTCATCACGTTCTTTAGAATACGGTTCGTCTACAATCCGTCAGTTCAGCCGATCAGACAATAAACATTTTTATTAAGGCTCATCTACCCGGACACTTTCACTCTCTAGTTTTCAAACTCAAGTTCACTTCTCACTTACCACCTTGAGTTTGAGGGGGAATGTAAATGTATTAATGTATTATATGGGCTTGACCCACGTGGCTCATTAGGGCAAAACCCTAGCCCCCTCTTCTCCTATAAATATGTGTATATCGTGATATTATAATTGTATCACTTTTCATAATATCAATTCATGATTTTTCTCCCACTTTTCAATTATCTTAACATATGTGATGACTGATGGATTACATTGCTTTTATTTACCCCTCTTTAAAATTATTTTGACCCAATTTCAAAATTTCTGGCTCTTGTCCTTTATAGACTCCTTTAGTCCCAAATTATTCGTCCAACACTTTCAATTTTAAGATGTCTGAATCCGTCATCTATTCCACATTTTTATACTTTTTCACATGGACAACATTAGGACTGCCCCATTCATTATATATGGACTTTGGCTTGGGCTAGCTTTTTGGGAAGCCCGTTGCCACCTTGCTCATGGCCCGGTTGGCCTGCTAGCGGTAGTGCGAATTCTTTCGTTCACTGGTCAAATAGTTGGATGCAGGATTTACTGCATGCTTTTACATTTTTCTTTCTTTTTACCACTGGTCTAAGACTGCGTAGACACAACTAGCTATTCCTATTCTACTGGTATTGTGTTTAGGGTAGTTTTGGGCCTCTCTCACCCCTAAAGCTAGTTCATGAAGTGATACTTTTCCTCAAACTTATAAGTTGACTATCAGTTCCTTCCACATTCGATGTAGGAAAAACTCAACAATATCCTCTCACACATCGGACCTTTAGTCGGCTAACCCTCGATGAGTCTCTCCCTTTGTGAATATTGAGTTAGCGTTATTGTAACTTGAGCTCTAATACCAATGTGAGGTGGTCTTGAGCCTCTCTCACTCCAAAAGTAGCTCACGAGGTGAGAATTTTTTGCACACTTATAACCTGATTACTAGTCACTTCCACATCCGATGTGGGATCCGATGTGGGATCAACATGAATAAAGTGCCTATTGCTTAGCGTCTGGGCTGGTTTGGTTTAAGAAATTCATACTCTTGTCACAAAAATCAAAAGGAAATGAACTTTTAGACTTAATCCGATGAAAGAAAAAGAAACACATAAATGCAAAATAACTTTGAATTCAAATTTAGGGATATAAAAATTAAGATGGTTCCCATAGCCATAGGTAATGAAGATGAGATGTTGAAGAAAAATTAATGAAATATTTTTATTAAACTCAACTAATGAAAAGCATAAACCTATATTGGTTGTTTTTTGTAAATAGAATTGTAAAAGCAATTTACACTAAATTTATTTAGAGCTTTTAAAAACAGTAAAAATTATCATAATTGTTTTTTTGTTTTTTTTAAAAAATTGATTTCCAAATACATAAATCGAAACTTTTCTTTTTAAAAATGCCCCAAACACATATTTTAAAATTTTAAATAATTGACTAATCAATAAGATCATACATTCTCTCTTCAAAGAAAACAATAATCCCTTGTTTTTACTTTCAAAATAAAATAGATGAAATTGTTCCTTTATTTTAATTTAATTTTTTAAAAATATTTATAATAAAAAAAATTAAATCAAAATTATAATAGGGACAATTTCATTTATTTCATCCAAAAATTAGATAGACAATTTAACTCCATACACTTTTAAGCATATTTTGTTAATTTAAATAGAAAAATATTTGATTCTTGTATAAATGAGGTCTACAATCTTTCATCCTCTATAATTATAACCCACTAATATCATGATAATAGAAGAGATAAATATATAATTGATCCCAAGCTTGAAATTTGGGTTTAAGGAAAAAAATAGTTTTTTCAATATATTTTCTTTTTTGGGCCCCAACCCCACCCACCAAAAAAATAAATAAAAAAATAAGTGAAAGTGAAGATTGAGTTCACATGTCTTCCAACAGTGCGTGAAGATTGAGTTGACTGCTTGCTTCACAACATAAACAACACTACTCTCAATTCTCTGAATTCTCTTCATCTATGCGTTCGTCATCTATGCGCACAGAGGGAATATAAACAATGATTGGCCAGTAGTCTCCAACAACATCTTTGTTCTTATTTTCCTCTTGTTCAAACAACGTCGTGTTAGAAGCGGACAGTCGCGTATGAGCAGGTTTGGAGGTTGGAAAGCACGTCCTTGTGAGGCAATGACTGAAGCTTGGGGCAATTGTAAATCCATAGTGATCGAAGAGAGGTGAGGTTTTGGAGGCCCTCTGAGAGCGATTCCAGATTCCTGAAATTCATTTATCGTTAATGTAGTAAGAGATGGAGGAATGAGAGAGTAGTTAATATCACCTCTTTCTTCTCCTGCTCCTATTGTTCCAATTCCACCTATAGGAGGAATGGGTTCCATCAGCAACTTTGGGTATTCATACCCGCCTTCGATCCACAACGTCTGAAGAGAGGTGAGTCTGTGGAGGCCCCACTCTGACAGAGGCTTCACTATCTTGCAATTATAGATAAAAAGATAATGGAGGTTGGGAGGCAAACCCCCTTCGAGAAAGTCCACCTGAGAAAGTCCCGCCAAGGTTAGTGATGTAAGGCTTTGAATGTCACGAGGCATGCACTTGAGATTCCAGCAATTGAAGATATTAAGTGTTCCGAGGTTGGTGGGTAGGCATTTCCCTCCATTCGGGAAGGATTCCAGATCATCACAATTATCTATACGCAAAGAAGTGAGGCTTGAGAAATTAGACAAAGATGACAATAGCCCTCCAGAATTGTCAACCCTAGTGATGTAAAGAGTTTCGAGTGAAGGCATGTAATCAGTTATGCCCTCCAGAGCTGCGCACACTGTTACTTCAAGAGATCTCAACTTCGGCAACCCTTGGGGTGTCTTCGGAAAGCACACTAGCTTTGGACACCTGACAATCGTCAACTCCTCAAGGGAACTCAAGTTTTGTAGTTGCGACACCTCATTAGACAAGGACTCCAGAGCTGCACAGTCTCTTATTGTAAGAGATCTCAACTTCAGCAACCCTTGGGGTGTCTTCACTAGTTTTGGACACCTTCCAATCTCCAACTTCTCAAGGGAGCTCATCCTCGTTGGCAACTTCTCCAAACTAACACAATCTATTATGCTTAATTTCTTAATATTGGAAGGCAAACCTTGCTCTTCTTCTCCCAAAGACACCAGCTCACTGCAATTGCTAATATTAAGCTCCTCAAGTGGAGCACTCAACAACTGTAAGCTGTTTTCTTCTTCTTCAAATAGATGGCACAATCCTTTGATGTCAACAATGCTCAAGTCAGTTAGTGAGGTGAGATCAACAAAACTTTTTAGAATCACCCCATCACACCCTGCAAGCGTTAATTCAACAAGAGAATGAAGACTTAGACGGGGTGGAACCACTACCAGTTTGGGACATCCCTTCATAGAAAACTCACAGAGATGAGCAAATTGTCCATCGTCACTAGTGCTTGCCACCACCATCAGAAGCAATAACAGGAAGTGACCATACCTCCCACTCTGGCATATCCTCAATCCTTAAAGTCTCAATCGATGGGAAAAAAATATGGCTTTCCAATGGAACACCTCTTTCCAAATAGTAGAACTCGGCACCAATGCTCTTAACTCTGCGCATGCCTTTAATTTCCACCTTCTTCAGTTTTGGCAGCCGCCCCAATGGTGGTAACGATGTACATTTCTCGCAATTAGTAAGTTTCACCACCACTATTTGTTTGAATGACGGATCTCCCAACCAACTAGGAAACTTCAGGCCACCATAAGAATCAATTTCAAGCTTTTTCAATCCTGTTGGAGGCCTTAGATTGTTGAGTACATCCAGTTCAACACTTCCATTGTTGGAGATATTCCGATTCTTACTCTATTGAAGCACTAGTTCATCAATGCCATGCTTATTATTCAAGTTGGCTTTCGTTGCCTCCGAAACACCCATCACGTTTTCCAGACCGATAATCAAAAGAATTCCCCGCAAGAGGCATAGGTGACCTAACTCCCCCAATCCCAATCCTCCACCTCCTCTTTTGCTCACGATGAATTTCGACAACGTCTGTAAGCTTGTCAATTTTTCAATCCCCGAGGGCATCTCTTTTAATATAGAAGTACCGGCAATGTCAAGATGTCGAAGGTTCACGAAATTCTCCATGTCTGACGGCAACTTACGGAGATATTCACATCCCCTTAATAGTAATGTTTGCAAATTATACAAAGAACTCACTGAATCAGGGAGACATTTGATGTGGGTTTTGGAGAAGTCAAGGTACCTAAGATGCCTCAAGTTGCCGATTGAATCAGGTATCTCAGATATAGAATAACATGCCAAAGACGAGACCCTCAAGCATGACAAATTTGGCAGCGCGTCATGCAAAACCCTGTTCGATAAGCAGTAATTTGTATCCTGATCTAGTGGGAGGGATAAGAAAGTCCTCAATCGGGTTTGAATTTTAGAAAAATTAGCATATTTTCGGGTGACCTCAAACCCTTGAGGAACATATGAGAAATGCCGGACAGCTCGGGCCTTTTCAGAAATTTCGTAAACTTTAGATTCCAACCCAAGAAAGGTTTCTCTAGCAACTATCCTAGCAAGATCATTCATGAGATCGTGCATCACAAATTTGACTCATCGTTGTTTAATGATTGAAAAAATGACCTGTCAAACGGATCCTTGAAACATCGACAACCAAATTCTTCCATATGTTCTCTTGTATTTGCTGGTTTCGGAAGTAGACCTTGCGCCATCCATAAGAAAATGAGCCCATCCTTATCAAATACACAATCCTTTGGAAATAGTGCAGTGTATGCGAACAAGCCCTTTAATAGAGGTGGGAGATGATGATAGCTCACCAATAGAGCTTGAGGCAAGCCACGATCAGACAAATCCCACATGTTGCTATGCAGAACACCTTCCCATTCCTCAGGTCTTCCTAATTTAACACGTAGGAGGCCTCCGAGTGCTTTTATTGCGAGAGGCAAACCTTTACACTTTTGCACTATATCCTCCCCAATGGCTTTCAATTCTAGATGATTTGCATCAAAATTAGTTGTTCCAAGAGCATGTTGAGCCAATAGAGACATACCGTCGTGAAGTTCTAACTCCTTCAGATAATGGTGAGAAGCGGAGCCTCCCATAGTTGATGCAACAATTTTACTGCGAGTAGTGACAATAATGGTACTTCCAGGTAGACCAAATCGGAAAGGACGACTAAGTTCATCCCACTTGAGGTAGTCCTCATTCCAAGAAAGAACTTCTTATTTGATAGTTCCTTCTTTAGCTGGACTTGAATAAGATCTAGCTCCTTGGAGTCACCGTTTTGTCTAGTCACTGATTGGAAAATCGCCCTGCTAGTCCGGAGCAAATTGAAGTCGTCGGAAACACACACCCAAGCTTTGAGATCAAAGTAGTTTGTCACTCTTGGGTGATTGTAGACCAGTTGAGCCAGAGTGGTCTTGCCGATGCCACCCATACCAACAATGGGAATGATACGAACCTCTTGAATGTCACCGCTACACGGTTCATCAAGGCATAGCAAGTTGAGTATGGCCGCTTCATCTTCTTTGCGACCGTAAACATGAAATAATTCACCCACCACAGAAGTGGTAGGCGATCTTTCTACTACCGCAGCTGTTTTAGGCCATCCCACATGTCGTGTAAGACTCAGAAAATTGATTTGTTCTCTAAGGTCTTCTAATTCTTCAGTGATGTGGTCAATCTTTGAGCCGAAGTCCATGTCCCCGCCAAAGATGAGATCTTCGGGATTGAAATTGCTTACCCATGTAGGCATCATACTACCACCGTTGGATGCTTGAGATGCTTCTTTCGACGAACGGCTTCTCAGAGCAGCTTCAATGGTCAACTCGTCCATCACGTCGTCAAGATCGTAAGCTAGATCACGAAGATCGTGCAACCACTCCTTGACGGCACTCTCAGTCACTTGCCTCTCCTCCGCATCGGGCAGCACGGCCTGATTTGCTGAAAGGATATTCTTGCACTTGCACAGCTTCTTCTCGATGCCCTCCGCGCGAACGAATTTGAAAAACTCCCAAGGAGCCAACCGATCAAACAAGACTTGAAGAAAAGCAGACAGAAACACTTCCCCAATTGCCATTTTCCTAGCAAAAGCACACAAGAGAAGCTTATCTCACACAAAGGAAATCAAGATCAGGGAGGCACTACAAGGGAAGGGATGCAAAAGCTTGCTACAAGGGAAGACCTGACTAGTGCCGAGAGAGTAAGGATCAAAGACAATGGTATGGTGACTATTGATTGAGTTAAAGCATGTGGGGTCTGAAAATCATAAAAAGTCCACTATAGAGTGGCATCTTCTGAATTTTCTACAAGTGCATTATTGGTTTTGAAGTTTTCTTAGAAAAAAACTATTTGTAAGGAGTGACCAAATCCAATTCATGTCAGTATAAAATATTTATCATTCGAAAATTGCTATTTTTTTTATACGTATAATCTCAATAACAAATTCCACTAAGATAGACGCAGTGAAAAACAAAGATGATGGCGACGGCAAAACATAAAGACGGTGGCAGCGAAAAATGAAAATAGTGGCTGCGAAAACAAAGAAGGTGGCACCGAAGGAAGAGGAGTGGCTGTTTTTTCTCTCTCCAAAACTTCCGGTGCAATCACCTCGGTCCGTGATCTCTCTCCTTCAACAATTTCGAAATATCCAAGCAAATTTCCGTCAAAATTAATGTCAATTGTTAACAGAAAGGTCATGTAGAATTTCGACAACAAAATGGAGGGCTTGGTTGCTAAAAATACGAGTATAAGGAAAAAAAATATAATTTCCCGTAGAAATAGTAAAGCAGGTCTATATGAGAATTTTCAAGAAATGCATTGATTCAAGAACTTGCAGATGTAAAGATACACACGTTATTAGACCTAAAAGCAACCCACCACCCACCTTGTCTTATTCTCTTATTTGTACTCCATTGATTGGGGACGTTAATTTAAGGTAAATGATCTTTTACTCCCTATCTTATTTCATAACGTCTCCTTTATTTTAACAACTTACGTTTTATCCCCTTCTACTTAAAATAATTCGAAAAACATATATATATTATTTAACTTAATTTAATACAATAAAAATGGATGAGTTGAAAATTTTCATCTAAATTTTATATAAAATGAACAAAATTATCCTTTATTTTATTTTCATTTTATTTGGCCTTTGCTGAAAAATGAAAAGCAAAATCGAAATAGAGGAAAAAAGAGAGCTAGAGGGATAAAATATTAGCTTTTATCATTTATTATCTTTAAATCTATAAAGGAAAATTAATTCTTTTTATTTTATTTTTTGAACAAAATTTGAGTTTCTCCAATTAGTAAAAATTAGAAGAGGGTGAAGTGTAAGTTTTTAAAATATAGGGTTTAAAATGAAACGTGACCAAGTATATAAGGATAAAAAAATAATGAACCCTAAAATTTAAGATGAGGTATCAATGGTTGCAGTGACAGAGTGAAATTAATCTAATACCAATGTTTTGTAGTCAAAGTGTAAAGGGATAATTGGACAATATTTGTAGACATTTAATTCATAATTTATTCAATTTTTAATTTTAAATTTAGCATTAACTTGTTTATGTTTTCTCTTATGTTTTAGTTCAATGAACAATGCTCTCTTATATTGACAAATGCTGCCAATTTAGAGGCAACTGTTGGACCTCAGGTCTTTGATCACAAAAGTGCGTCCACCGACTGCCAAATTTTTTTAGTTATATATAACTATTTTTTTTAGTTATATCTAACTATTTCTTTTAGTGTAATTTTTTTTAATTACATTAATTAAAATACTTTTTAGTTACTTTTTTAAGTGCATTTTCAGCTACATTTTTAATGTATTTTACATTCATTAATTTTTGGCAACCGACAATGATTAGTTGAATATAATGGAAAAATATACTAAAAAATATTACTAAAAATCAATTGAATGTAGCTAAAAAGAAATTCTGGCAACCAAAGTTCTCATGACCGACGGCGGCTGGAATCCGGTGTTCGAAGTATGGTAGCTCGTGACAGTGCGACGATGGTGACAACGCAAATCAAATAGGAACATTAGTGTTTCCTTGAACTTTAATAGATGAGACTAAAACTAAAAAAAAATTCTGACAACCGAAGTTCTCATGACTGACGGCGGCTGGAATCCGGAGTTCGGAGTATGGTAGCTCGGGGCAGTGCGACGATGGTGACAACGCAAATCAATTAGGAACATTAGTGTTTCCTTGAACTTTAATAGATGAAACTAAAACTAAAACTTTTTATTTTTAGAATTTTTCACCAACTATCCGTGTATAACACTGAACTTATTTACAAAATCAAATCTCTCTATATACTATTTTCCTAACCATGAATTCAATTAGCAGTCACAAGGTATTTAAATAGAAAACAGAATTACATAACTTTTGGATTCACACACTACAAATTTTTTAAAGCCTGTGGAAAATATTGGGTATAAACTTATCAAAACCAATTGGAACATTCATTGAGATTTGTCAAATTCATGAAACATTGGGTTTGCTCGTGTATTTTTTTATATTTTTTGATATGATACTCATAATGAAGGCCTATTCAGGTACAGAGATATTTAATAATGTAAATCCCACATTGATGTTGGGCCCTCGATATTTATTCGCAGTGATTTGTCAAAGTTCATCCTGCGCATGAGGGGACATGTTGAATGCTCACATTGATGCTGTTACATAATCTTGAGCTACATATAAGTTTAGGAGTAATTCTCATCTTTCAAGGCGTCTTTTGAGAGTGAGTTAGGCCCATTGAATTTCTACTTCAAAGTCAACCCTGCACGTAAGGGGGTTTATTGAATCCCACATTGATGTTAGACCTCCCCATATCCGTTGGCAGTGGTTTGTCAAAGTTTACCCTGAGCGTGTGGGGACGTGTTGATTCCCACATCTCTTATGTTACTTGATCCTAAGCAAAATATAAAGTTTAGAGCAATCCTCCTCTTTCAATATGTCGAGTTAGGCACATTGAGTTTCTACGGGTACGAAAATGATTTCCACATTTAGTATTCCATTTCATCTTTATTTCATATATGTTTACTGTTTATGTTTCCATTTTTTATTTTTATTTTTGTCATTTTGGTTACTGTAAAAAAACATGGAATGGAAACCAAAACATTGGAACAAAATGATGTGGGAGAAATTCTTGCTACCCGGAAAAAGGCCATCACGATAAGCCCACGGGTAATCCTAGGCATACACAATCCGAGTTGTGGACGTTGGTCCAAACCGGTGATCTATGCATGGATCTATCAAGTGGGAAGCCAAAAAACGTAATTCCCAACTAAATAGAAATTACAGTAGGGAGCCAAACGGATGTAACTCCCGTGAGAATACTAAGTCTATAAATAAGGGAAAGAGATATCACATTATTTTTACTATTGCAGTCTTTTGCCTGATACCCTAAAGCAGAATGATTTATTCTTATGTTGTAGATTCTTTGGTCGATACAACGTTGGTGTCCCTTTAGAATTAATCGGTTTTACAGGTTATTAGATTAAAGATGCAGATTGTGGAGATTTCTAACACGTATGAAGTTGTTACACATGCTAAGATAATTCTTTTTCCGTTCTATGCTGAAACAATTGTTCTAAAATCTCGGAATAAAATAAAAACATTATTTATTTTCTTTCATCGGAGCTAAACAAAAACACAAAGGACAGTCTGATTACTTTTCAGAACAGTATTTGATATTTAAAGCATATTACACTTTATAAAAGGAATCATTAATTTTTTAAAAATTTACATTTTATCCCCCTTCTACTTAAAATAATTCGAAAAACTATATATATATATAGCTTAATCTAATATTTAAAAAATGAATGAATTGAAAATTTTAATCTAAATTTTATTTAAAATAAACAAAATTATCCTTTATTTATTTTTTATTTTATTTTAGTTGGCCTTCCCAAAAAAAAAAGAAAAAGAAAAAGAAAAAGAAATAAAGGGGAAAAAAAAGTTAGAGAGAGAAAATGTTAGTTTTTCTCGTTTATTACTTTTAAATATTAAATTTAAATTAAAAAATAAAGAAAAATTAATTCTTTTTATTTTATTTTTTGAACAAAATGTGAGTTTCTCCCCTTAGTTAAAATTAGAAGGGGAGGATGTGTAAGTTTTTAAAGTAATAAAAATTAAGTGAACCACACATTACTAATAATTTTGAACAAATTTTTAAGTGATACTTATTTTGTAAGTAATTGCTTAATTTTATTATCAAACGCACCTAATTTAATAAGTACTTAATATATTTAGTTTTAAGTACTTTAACAAACAAGGCTTAAGTCTTTAATTGGATTTATATGTAATAATGTATTATTCTTAAAAGGCTCTGTGTTTGTAAAAAAATAATAAAGTATTCTTCTTGAAATGGATTCCGTGTTAATTAAATAAGAGGGTCCATGTCAAAAGTTTATTTATAGTCGGAATTTTTGGTCTAAATCAGATTGTTCGGCGTCTGTTCGCGATTATCTAGAGGTTTCATTTCCCTAATTTTCTTAATTCTTTAGTATCACCCATCTTAAATGAATAACAGAGAGTGACAATTATTTTTTTTAATTGCCAACAAATTATAACCAGTCTTTGCAAGCAAATTGAGCATTAAAGAGTTGTTTTATTTGCTTGCTCTACTTTTGTAGTTCTACAGTGGTGGAAAAGGTCAACATTATTGACTTACCGGCCACCCTTCATCTCCTCTTTTTACTAATACTTTTTTATTAATAATTATTTTAAATTTTCTTGTGGGAAAAGTACAATTAGAATACATAACAAACCACATCCACTTATTTGTCTTTGAAATAAAGACTAATCCCACATTGCTTTCTTGTGACGCTTCTCGATTTTTCGAAGAGAAAAGGAATATTAAATAATAATTAAGTTTAAGAAGAGCGGGATTTTTAAAGCGCCAATTTTCTAAAAAAATATACTTAGACCGTTTTAAAAAATAAGGAGTCGCCACCTAATATTAGGTTTAAATGGTATGCTAGGTTATCGAATTTTTAGAAAATAATTTAAAAGGTCTAAGTAAAAAAATTGACTTCAAAAAATATGGTCAAACCAAAGATTCATTTAAAGGCTCGGGGGTCGGTTACGCTCGAGGAAGGTGTTAAGCACCCCAAGACCCCCATCCGAAATGGTACTATATGTCCAATTAAGTCCAATTAGTTTAGTTCGAGTGTTTTATTTTATTTTGAAATCATTCACTTCTTATAAAATCTTTTTGGTATTTTCACAAATAAGGTGGGACAAGTTTTTGGTTTTTTTATTTTTAATATTCCCTCGGTATAACCTTTTATAGAATATTGAAGATTCGATAAGGATGGTCACCAGGGGTATTTATATATATTTCCTAAAGACTTCTTTATTTTAAATGGACAAACTCAAATAAGTGAATAAATATTAAAATATGAATGCAAAAACTAAGATTATATGAATTTTATTTTATATGCAAAAGTAACAAAAAAAAAACAAAAAACTAAAGAGTTTAATTTAAATAAATCAATGCAAACTGATGTGAATACTACATGAATTAACCTGATTATATATGATAAATTATGAAAAAATGCGTCGTGACTAGATATGAAAAAGTATTATGAATTTATGAAATTAAAAAAAAAAAAAAAAAAAACTATATGTAGAAGAAAAAAAAAAGGTATGAGTGGTGAAAGTGTATTAAACATGCCCTCTAAATAATACAAGAAATAAATATACTAAATGGATGCAAAAATGTTTATTTTAAGTTTACTCAATTAATTTAAAGAAGTCCTGATTTGAAATTCCCTTAAATTCTATGGATATGAGAATCGAAAGGAGGTTCGCGAAAACAATGTAGTTGAAATTAATCTTTTCGAAACTTACACGAAATTTCACGAAAAATCTACCGAGAGAAGATATTTCCTAAAATCATTTGTTTCTAAATTCTACTCGAGTCGGGGAATTGAAACGAGGTCACGGAAAAATCTCCCACGATTTATTAAATCGTCATATTCAACTTAGGATTCGTAAGGATTAATTCCTACCAACAAAAGATTATTTTTTATTTTTTTTTTTATTTTTAGGGTTTTGATAAGAAGAATAAAATTAAATTAAAATTAAAATTAAAAAAATGCAGAAAAACACAAAATTAAAAAAAAAAAAAAAATGCAGGAAAATAATTAATAAAACATCCTTCACCTAAAGCTCAGAGTTAGGTTTAAGCACGAGAAACTCACCCGGGCGTTTTCATCGAATTATCGGACGACTTGTTTTTTTAGTTTTTCCTCTTTATTATTATAAAATAAAATAAAATAAAATAAAATAAAAATAGTGAGATACAAGTGTTCTCGTCTAAACGCTTAAAGATTCAAATCGACAATAGGTAACCTTATCCTAACATTTTTCATCGAGTCATCGAACAATAAAAAAAAATAAAGCCTGTAGGAATTTAAATTGTGAAGAGAATAAAATAAACTGAAAAAATAATTAAAAATCAGAAAACAAACTTGTTCTAGGCCAAGAATCGGGATGCTCGTGCTTTCTCTCCAGCAGATAACTTCCCGAAAAGGTTTACGATGAGAATCACTCTCTAAGTATTTTTTCTCTTAATTTTTGAATGTCCTCGAAGAGTTTTTCTCTGAATTTTTGTGTGTTTAAACTATAAGTAGGAGGGTCTTATTTATGAGAAGGATGTGGAGTGAAAAATCCTAAAAACCCTAGGAAACTCTAGTCTCAATTCGATGAGGAAAATGAAATAAAACCTAAAAGGAAAGAGAGAAGGAAACCTAATCTCATTTTAACAAGGAAACCTTCTCTTTTCCATTTGTTTTTAGTTTTATTTATTTTTTCTTTTTTTCTTTGATCTTTCTTTTCTTCTTTCATTTTTTCTTTTCTTTTTCTCTATTTTTTTTTGAAAATAAAAATAAAATAAATTTTAAAATAAAACATAAAATTTTTGCAGGACGGTCAAAATATTGTGTCTACAGTTGCTCCTCTTTGTCATACGAGTTCCACTTGCTTGACAAAGACAGGAGATCACATCATTTTGAACGTCCCATTTTCTGATTTTTTTTCAAAATACATTTTTTAATGATAGAACAAATAAAATAAAATGACTCATGACGATACTCATGACAAACAAGTGTCCGTTTAGAAGATCGTTTAAAGTAATAACAAAATTACTCATGACGAACAAATTTCCATTTAGAAGATCGTTTAGAGTAATAACAAAATGAAAAGACTCAAGACGATACTTATAACGAACAAGTGTCCGTTTAAAGGATCGTTTAGAGTAATGAAAAAATTACTCATGACAATACTCATGACAAACAAATGTTTGTTTAAAGGATCGTTTAAAGTGATAAAAAACAAAGACATATGACGATACTCATGACGAACAAGTGTCCATTTAGAGGATCGTTTAGAGTAATGAAAAAAGATTCATGACGTTACTCATGACGAACAAGTGTCCGTTTAGAGGATCATTTAAAGTGATAGAAAATTGATCAATCCCTAACACTCTTGGCTGGGGGACAAAAAAAAATCCAGATGTATAAAATAGGCCCCAACTTGTGACTGGGCAAAAATGAGAGAGCAAAGATATAAAATGTGCCTCAACCTTCGGCTGGGGTTGACTCTCAAATTATCGAACCTTTATGGGTTGCTTAAGTATTTTAGCATTACGCCTATGATCAGGTTTAGCATCGTTCACTGAACTCCCCTTTTAGAGAAAAAGGCATACCTGGATGATCATTCAGAGTTTTTTGAATTTCAGAAATAATAGTTTCCAATTTGAGTCCGCCGGAAAGTGAGAGGTCCTAGTGTCCTATGCTTCTAGTCCTTTTCGAGATCCCTGTAAGTGGACAAGAAAACACATGCAAAACAAAATTTTAGTCTAAAAGCTTGTCACCTTTGATGACTCACAATTCAGTTCCCCCCTTTCAATCGTAATCGCTTTGGCTAATAGCACTTAGATCGGAGCAATATTAAGAGATTCTTCTGTTTGAATTTAGAAGCTTTACTTTCCAACTCGGGGCCTGACATACCTTGGGGTGATTTAATGAGACTTCTTCTTTTTTTGTTTTTTCTTAACTTCCGAGATTTCGCTTTTCAACTTATCGAAGGGTCCAACATGCTTCATCAAGATCTCCTTAGCTTACTCGACTAGATTATTGTCTTTTCAAATTTCTAGGTGGTTTGATGCTTGGGGTTCTAATACTTCTGCATGCTATATGTTTTTTCAAATCCTGCAAAACTGATTTAGTCCAAAAAAAATAGCAAAATGTCAAAAAATTACTGAAATATGTATCTTTAATGCCCAATATGATTTTCTGTGAAATCTAGAGTCAGATTGTAGAGGAATATGGTTCCGATACATTTCAAGACCATGACCAATGTTTCTTTTTACAAATTCAGATTCCATTCAAATCCATCAAGTTCTGATTCGGAACGTCTTTCGCTTGCCAAATTGACTTGAGGCGAAAACCTTGAACGGACCAAACTATCATCTTTTTTCTTTTCTAATCTCTTCCATACTAGCACTTCTTGCTCGATTACACCCCCCCCTTTCATTTTTTTTCCATTTTTTTTTCTTTTTTTCTTTTTTCTTTTTAAATAGATGACCGAACTTACAATGGTTTGGGAGTAGCTGCGCTGAAAAATGAACTTGATCTTCTTTGCGAATTAAGATTTTCTTGTAACATTTGAGCTTTTATATTGGGATCATTGACTTGGAATGGTTGTGTTCCCTTTTCGCCATTAGGTCTGATAGCAGGCGAACCAAGATATTTACACCCGGTTTTATTAAATCACTAAAGGACTACTGGAGACGGATTGATCAGCTTGCAGTAACATATCAAAGTATTGTTAGGGCAATGAAAGCCAATGTTGATTTTTGAATCCTCCGGTACTCTGGAATTACTGTTGGATTTGGTTAGGGGACTTCTAGATCTCACCATCGTTTGGTTAAACATAATCTTCCTTTGTTTCTAGTCCCATTAGACCGTCGTTTAGCTTTGTATTGAAATCATATACTCGCATCCTCGCCCAGTCACATCACATACGACATATACAAGCAATTTTTGGTACCTGAAAAAGTAAAATTCAAACATTAGACCATAGTTTTGGATAAACAATATTGCATTATTGAAATTTTAAAAAGTCGTTATAGAGCAAATCCTTTTTCATCCAAAAGACCATCGGGATGGAAATGTGAGTACGTGAAGATGTCCCAATTTTATCAAAACACCTATCGGATTGAAAGTAAACAAAATCCCCAGTTTTGCAGCCTTTAGATTTTTTCAAATCGAGTCTCGAACACATGACTCGCTCTTATCTCTGCCAACGTTTTGCAAAAGATCAGTTTCACCACTCCCTAAAGAGGCATGCTTAGGCAGCGGATTCTGCTGACAGTTTGATGCAATGGTCTCACGTTTTTTAGGAAATGTGATGGCTCATGTTTGTATGAACTCCAAGATCTTGGCTTTCAAGTGATAGCATTGTTCAGTCGTATGTCCCCTAGCTCCCGAGTGGTATTTACATAAAGCATTCAAATATGCGGTTTTACTTCTAGGCTTAGGCTCATAGGATGAGAGGATTGTCAGCATCCCTTACTTCAAACAACTCTGGTACAGCTCGGTGATTGAGATCGGAAGGTCCAATAGTTCTGGTAATAGCGGGGGACGACTTTGGGAATAGGATTGGTTCCGAGGGTAATGTTGGTTTTGGCGATTTTGAGGGAGGTAGTTGTGATATTGTTTGTTCTGGTTCGGGTAGTTTTGGGGATAAGAAGCTTGGGAGTAGTTTTGGTCATGGGTTTGATGGGGGGAAACGATAACGGCTACCTCATTTTCCATCTTCTTTTGCAGGGTTGACCTCTTAGTCGGATCGGGCAAGGCCCCTTCAATCTTTCCGCTTTTTGTTCCCTCTTCTATCATCTCGGCTTGTTTGATCGCATCGCCAAAGAAAGTCACTATTATGCTTGATAGATCTCGATAGAATGGCAACATCTAGATTGACTTGAATATCTCTAATTGAGCTTCCTCGTTCAGCCTGGGGACAACTTTGGCAGTCTCTTCCCTCCAGCGTGTAGTATACATCCGGAAACTCTCTTCTTCCTTCTTTAGTATTTGGTAGGGGGTATTATGATCCGGTGCGACATCCTTGTTGTAAACATACTGCTCACAGAAGGCTTCTACTAGATCCTTGAATGTTTTAATCTGTACCAGGTCCAAGGTCATGTACCAGCTGAGAGCCAGTCCTTTCAATGATCGCCGGAACATCTTCAGGCAAAGGTCTTCGTTCCGAGCATAAATTCTCAATTCTTCTATGTAGATGCTGACATGCCACTCTGGGGGGCTAGTTCCATCATACTTAGTGAACTCCGGAATTTCAAAGTTTTCCGAATACACTGCCCGGGCTAGTGTTAAAAACTCCTTGTACACTGCTTTCCTGAATGGCTTTTCCCTTTTCAATTCTTCTATGGTTTTCTCCAACTCCTCCATTTTCAGAACCCAGGCTGGAGGGGGTCCATTATCTTCTTTTCTATTTTCGATTTTAGTGGCCGAGGTCGGTTGATTACCATTCTAATCGTTCGGTAGAGCAACGACCGTCTCCGGGTGAATGAGGATCTGTGGTGTGGTAGGGGCCGAGCCTTTTGATGAGGCCTGATAGATATACCCTTGGCTATAATATACCAGCACTCTATAGGCGAAGGGCTAAGGGCCTATCTAGGGTCCGTAGTAGACCGGTACTGCAAAGTTCTGACCAGTGTGGTTCTGATTCGGCACTGAGTTCTCTATCCCGACACTTGGAGGGTTTCCATTTGGTGATTCAGTAACAGGAGTTCCATTGGACGAAAGAATAGGCACATCATGAGGTCACCTAAGTTCGTTAATCATTTCCCTCAGCATGTCGATGGTTTCCTGTATCCGAGCCATTTGAGTCGTACGGGGAGATTCGGGATTGCTCTCTGATGTGCATCCTAGAGTGAGTCTGGGCCCTACTATGAGTAAAGACCGGACTTCAGAAGGGGAAAACCGGAATTGCTTTTCTCGGACCAATTTTCCTGTTTCGTCATGTTCTCAACAAACCCATTTATTAGTCCACGTGGGTCTTAGGTAGTCTTAAAACCCATTCGTGTTCGAAGTTTTCAATTTCAATAATAACCAATCAAAACAGATAATGATTTATGAAAATTCTTTCGTAGCTTAATCAGTATTGAAAACTTTAAACTCGTTTGATTTTTAAGACTTCCTAAGACATCATCAATCCACCAAGTATGGAACCCGCCATCTTGTATCATAGAATCCCAAGGGGATAATATGGATACAAGACAACTGTACTTGTGTCAGAAGGTTTACAACAATATAAGAGCCCAAGAGAAAAAAATAAAAATAAAAAAGAAACAAACATCACAACTTATTTACAAAAATAGAAGTAAAATATAACAAAATAAAATATAACATTCGAACATGGAATGGTTGGACTTATTTGGACATATTAGGCTCAACCCTCTGATTATCCTTAGTGGAGTCGCTAGCTGACGCGCCCCAATTTTACGAAGAGGAAATGAATATTAAATAATAATTAAGTTTAAAGAGAAGGGTTTTTAAAGTGCCGATTTTCTCAAAAAATATAATTAGGCCGTTTTAAAAAATAAGGAGTCACCATCTAGCATTAGGTTTAAATAGTGTGTTAGATCACTGAATTTTGTACCCTTCTCCAGGGTTTTCAAGCTTCTCACTTTCCCCCGATTTCTTTTGCAGATGCTTGTCTAGAAGTACTAGTCTTTAAATCTTCTTTAAGCAATGTAACCAGATAGACTAAAAGAACATGACCCATAAAAGGAAAAAAAGAAAAAGAAAAAAAAAACTGAAGGAAAGTCAATTGCTAAAAAATAGTTACCATTTTTTGGTATTGCAATATTAATGTAGTACAATGCGAAAATAGGGACTTGAACCATAAGGATCAGATTGTAAAAAAATAAAATTTGGATATGTTATTTTAAGATCTAAATTGCTGAAATTAAAATAAAAAATTGAATTAATAATGATATTTCGAAAATCGTTTCGTTTTCTTATTTTAATTTTAATCCATATCTATGCCAAACGAACGTTCTCAACTACAACTTAGAATCTCCCAAAAATATTAGATGATTATTTTATCGGTATGATTTATCTTCGACAATTAATTCTTACGTTACTCTAATTTTGATGAATTAAAACTTAGACATAAACCATTCAATTCAATAATCGATGACCAAGAAAAGTATAGACCACATGTATTGCTTAGCCTGATAAATTTTGAGTCGAATCTTTATTCCAACAAAAACGGAAATGCTTCCTTGTTTCTAATAGGGGAAGATAGAATAGCCATTACTTTCATCTCCCAATATGTATAATGAACTGAACTTCCCCTGCATCAACAAAACCGACATGAATCCAAGTGATGCAATAAAGCTTTCATTAGTGCAGTGTCTATATAAATATCCCAGCGAGCTTCCATCTAAATTAATGTCTGTCATTAACAGAAGGACCTTGTAGAATTTCGACAACAAACTGGAGGGCTAGATTGCTAAAAACTCAAGTTGGAGGGCCGTATAAAAAAATGGTTGTGAGTAAAAGGATCAAAAATATAATGTGCCCTACAAATTGATTGAGAAAAGGACTTTCAGGAAATGCATCCATTGGTGTGCCTGAAAGCAACACACCAGTAGAAGAGGAGCTTAATTTAAGGTTAATTATCTTTTACTCCCTTGTACTTTGTCTCTTATTTCATTTTCTCCCCTTTATTTTAAAAACTTACATTTTATCCCTTTCTACTTAAAATAATTTGGAAAACTATATATATATATATATATATTGTTCAACTTAATCTAATATGCTAAAAATAGATGAATTTAAATTTTCATCTAAGTTTTACATAAAATGGACAAAATTACCATTTATTTCTTTTTATTTGGTTTTTGCTAAAAAAAATATAGAAATACAAAAAGAAAAGGAGAAATGTTAGTTTTTCTCGTTTATTACCTTTAAATATTAAATTTATATTAAAAAAATAAAAAAAATTATTTTTTTATTTTATTTTTTGAATAAAATGTGAGTTTCTCCCATTAGTCAAAATTAAAAGGCGGTGATGTGTGGATTTTTAAAGTAGATGGATTAAAATGAAATAAGACCAAATACAAATGGATAAAAAATAATGACCCCTAAAATTTAAGATGAAGTATCAATGGTAATAGTGAGAGACTTGAATGACAATCTAACACCATTCATTCACAAAGTAATACCAATTTTGCGTAGAAAAAGTGTAAAGCGATAATTGAAATTTGACAGTTTAATTCATAATTTATTATGTTTTAAATTTAAATTTAATATTAACTTTTTAATTATAATATATCATATATTTTAATTCAATGATCAATACTTCCTTATATCTCCGGTACTTTCAATTAAGATTTGTATTGTTAATCGCTGGCACTACATTTCGCCGAGGCCACCGTTGAACCTCAAGTCTCCAGTTGCCGAATTCCGTCCACTAGCTGCTGGGAAAATTTTAGTTACATCTAACTATTTCTTTTAGTATATTTTTTAATTACATGTAACTATTTTGTTAATATATTTGTTAGTTACACTTTTAAGTGAAACTTTCACTAACATTTTTAATATATTCTTTTAAATTCATTTAATTTTCAATAGCTGACAATGATTAGTTGAATATAATTGAAAAGTATACTAAAAAAAATATTACTAAAAATTAGTTGAATGTAACTAAAAAGAAATTCTGGCAACCGGAGTTTTCACGACCAACAGTGGTTGAAATCTGGTGTCTGGAAGCAGTGCGACGGTGGATGACAACACAACTCTAATTGGAACATTAGTGTTTCTCTAAATTTTAATAAATGAGACTAAAACTAGCGTTTTTATTTTTAGAATTTCCCACTAACTATCCAAGTGTAACATTGAAAACTTATTTACAAAATCAAATCTCCCTCTATACTATTTTCCTTGAAACCATGAATTCAATTAGTACAGTCGAAAGGTTTTTAAATAGAAAACTGCAGATTTTTTTTTTTAAAATTGTGAAAAATATTTGGCAGAAACTTATCAAAACCAATTGGAACATTCATTAAGATTTGTCAAATTCATGAAATATTGAGTTTATTGAATTTTTTTGGATGGTACTCAAAATAAAGGCTTATTCGGGTACAGAGAGATTCAATAAGGCTCTACAGTTTACATTATTTATAATATAGCTATAATGGTGAGTTAAATTAGGAAGAATATAGTCCTAATAAATAAGAAAATCAAATTAAGAAAAATGAAAGGTATCAAATTAATGAATAATTTAATAATAGCGTAGGTTGTACCAGGTAAGGCGATGAAGAAATTCTAAACGCATTAATTGAGAAAAGGACTCTCAACAACATACATTATTGGGCCCGAAAGCCACCCACCATGACTTCTTCTCTTAATTTAGGATTAATTGGCTTTTACTCCCTTGAGCTTGTATGTTATTTCATTTTATCCCCTCTACTTTGAATTGAAAATTTTCGTCTAAATTTTACATAAAATGAATAAAATTAACTTTTATTTTATTTGGCCTTTGCTAAAAAAGAGAAAGAAAAAGAGCTAGAGAGAGAAAATGTTAGTTTTTCTCGTTTATTATCTTTAAATATTAAATTTAAATTAAGAATATAGGAAAATTGATTCTTTTTATTTTATTTTTTTGAGCAAAATGTGAGTTTCTCCTAGGGGTGGTCATGGCCCCAGGGGCCCACCCAGCCCGGCCTTATTTTTTTAAGACTTGGGCTTTAGCTTTGAATCCATGGGCAGGACCTAGGTCTAAGTTTTAGGACCCGATGAATTTTAGGATTGGACTTGGATAAAGTCAAAATATTTTAAGGCTGGCTCGACCCAAAGAATAATTATATATATATATATATGTATATGTATATATATATATATGTATATGTATATATATATATGTATATATATATGGCCGGGGTGGGCTTAGTTTTTTTTTATAGGGCCGGGTTTGAGCATGAAATTATGGCCCGATCATAAGTCTGGGTCGGGGTCGGGCCTAGCAAATTCTTGTAATACCTTGGTTTAAGCCCGGCCCGTGACTATCCCTAGTTTCTCCTCTTACTAAAAATTAAAAGGGGGTGATGTTTAAGTTTTTAAAATGGAGGGGTTAAAATGAAACAAGACCAAGTATAAAAGGATAAGTCAATATCAATCTTAAAATGAGTTATGAATGGGAGCAGTAAGAGAGTGGAATAAGTCAATATCAATCTAACACCATTCATTATTCACAAAACCATAAACTAATACCAATCTAACACCATTAATACATGATTTTTGGGTTCAAGACCACCTTACTCTGGTTTCAAAGTCTAAGTTACAATATATTTAGCCTAATAGCCACAAAGAGAGAGAGTGATCAAGGTTTAGCCGACCAAATGCCCAATGAGGGGAACATTATTAGATTTATCCCACATCAGATGCGGAATGGGCTGAAACTCAAATTATAAATGTAAAGGAAAGTCTCAACCTTATGAGTTAGTTTTTGGGATTGATAGAAACCCAAGAACACCCTACAAATACAAGTCTAACATCGATTTTTTTTTCTTTTTAACATTCAGAAAAGCATATGAATAGTTAGTACTAATTATGAATCTTCTTCGATGATGAAAATAGATTTCTCTTAATCTATTTGAGATTTTATATCTATTTGAGATTTTATTGCATATACATATTTCTTTTGTATGTTAAAATGAATGATATTCTTTTTACTTTACAAGAATAAGGAAAGATCTTCTCCAATTTCTTCAGATTGTTTTTGATTGTACGCAAGGTTTTAAATCGCGGTATCGGGTTATGTAACAGTAATGGTCATAGTGTAACGATATGGGAGTATTGGCCTGTTCGCAACGGGAATCAGCTGTAACAGTCGTAATTTTTTTTAAATCATCAGAACATCCTCAAAATTTCAATTAATAGTGTTTTACTTATTTAATCATTAATAAACACATTCTAATAGGTATTATGACATTTAACCACATTTCTTTAATAAACCACATAAGTGGAGAACATACAATTAAAAAAAAATACTATGTAATTATTTGTTCTTCAATGAATATCGGTCATTCAATTTCCTTGTACAGTATTGGAGTTTTATACTGCAACATTAAATCTTGGAGTGCTTTGGTTGTTGGCTCTGGCGGAAACATATTCTCTCCAAAAGTTCACAATTTGAAAAGCTTAAAAGGCTTATCAATTTAAGCTTTTCAAATTTGTATATTCCAAATGATGCATATTGTAATTTTCATATATTAGTTTCTAAGTTGAAGTGCTAAATCAAGAGCTCTATATCTATATCTGTGTAGTGTTAGCAGCAAGGTAATGACGTAATATACTGAAATTCCAACCTATAACGACGTAACGGGATCTAACCCCGTTACGCTGCAAGAAACAATTAAAATTCTATTTTGTTACTAAATTTGGACCCGAACATAAACAGATTTTTAATCCTGGATTTTCTGAAAAGAAAAAAAAAACCGGAAACGGAAACACTAAATACACGCCACTTGCATCCGTTCAATGCCAAACCTTTAAAATCCTCGGGCATGTTGCCGCGATTTTCAAAACCTCAATTGGAAATAAATGGCGCCGACAGTCCCCCCGATGCTCTTCTCCAGCACTGAGTTTTGATTTCTTGAATAAATGATAGTATGTATACTTGTATATTGAACAAATATATGAGAGAAGAAGAGACATATTTTTCTTATTCCAAGACACATGAATTTGTTCCCATTTTTCTGGGCAAAACACACTAAAAAAACGAGTTACAAAATATTGCTCTTGTAAAAAACTGAGAACAATGCCAACATTTTTTTTTCTTTTGTTCTCTTATTTTCTTTCCATTCCGATTCCTATGGTAGAAACCCAATGGGCCTGACTTACTCTCAAAAAATGTCGTGAAAGAGGAAGATTGCCTTAGACTTTCTACTCAAGATCAAGTAGCACAAGCAATGTGAGATTGAAAATGTATGTTTTATGAGAACATAAATGAAAAAAAAAATTGATGATGGGTCGATGTATTTTTTTTTTTTTTTGGCCACCAATTTTTTTAAAAAAGGGTTTAATAAAAAAATAATAATATTATGAATAGGTTATATTATACTCCCAGGAAAAAATAAACTGGTTTTTCTTATTTATTTATTATTTTTAAGGGGAAAAAAACCAAAAAAAAAACAAAGAGAAAAGAGAAGAAGAAAAAATGAGTAATTTACCAAAATAAAACACACTGATATCAATCTAAGACCATTCATTCATTGACAAACTAATACCAATCTTCTATGGTAAAATTGTTTAGAGTCCCAATTAGACAACCTAATCTATAATTTATCTTATTCTAATTTTAAATTTAGTATTAATCCCTTGATTATGTTTTAATCCCATGATCGATACTCCCTTATATCAATGTTTTCAATTAAGGTTTGTATTGTTAGCTGCCGGCACCTCCATCATCGCTCACTGCCGCCACCATTGGACCTCAAGCCTTTGGTCGTCGAAGTCCGTCCACTGGTTGTCGAATTTTTTTTAGTTACATGTAACTATTTCTTTTAGTGTATTTTTTAATTACTTGTAAGTTTTTGTTAATTTACTTTTTAGTTATATTTTTTAGTGTACTTTTAGTTACATTTTTAGTATATTTTCACATTCATTTAATTTACAAATGAAATATTAGTTGAATATAATTGAAAAGAATACTGAAAAAATGTTGCCAAAAATCAGTTGAATATAACTAAAAAGAAATTATGGCAACTAGCTATGGCTGGAATCTAACGTCCAAAGTACGGCAACTGACGACAGTGGGATAGTGGATGACAATGCAACCCTAATTAACAACAATATCCTTTTCCCCCTATCTTGTTTATTATTTAATTTCTCTACATAATAATCCACCTTTAATATTAAGATGAATCATGTCTGAGAGGAGCGTTTGTCCCTTTTCCAATCACATTTGATTGCAATGGCTAGTTGGATTAGATTGACATGGATTTGTTAATTTTATAGCCTATTAGCAAAGATGTATTTAAGTCAATTGTATTTTCGATTTTTGCTCATGTTAATATATCATATGCTGGTGAATGTGTTTAGGCTGTATCATATATTGATGATACAGTTCAATATTTGTTTATTGTTTACGATTCTGTTTTTATTTTTTCACTGAAAATGAGAATAGAAGACCATTTTAATCGATTCTATCATAAAATATTTGTTTTGAACAAAAACATTATTCTTTTGTTCCCAGATTTATATTTAGGCTCAATTTTTTATTTTTTCCCCTTTTTTCCTAAGAATAGTTGAAGAAACGCTTTTGTTACTCTTTCAGAATTGGAACAGTTGAGAACGAAAATAGTTTCTTGACTTGACTTGGATGTTTAACAATTATTAAGGGGACATTTGGTTTTATTGACCAAAACAATTTTCTTCTTGACCAAAAGAACGATTATGTCCTTCCTATTCTTGAATTAGATTAATAGGAGTGAAAAATGATTAAGTCTTCCACTTTAATTGGATTTATCTACAATAATGTCATGTTCTTGGAAAGGATTTATAGGTGTTAAAAAATAACAAGGTCTTCTTCTTGAAATGGATGCAGTGTTAATTAAATAAGAGGATCCATGTCGAAAGTTTCTTTAGAGTTCTCAAAGTTTATGGGCTAGTCCTCGCTAGAGGTGCCATTTGCTGGTTAAAATTTTCCTTTCCAATACTGGAATAGTGATGGTGTCTGTAGAAACCCAATGAGTCTAACTCACAGTCAAAAACGCCTTGAGAGAGGAGAATTGTCTTTAAACTTATATATGGCTTAGGATGAGGCAACACAAGCGATGTGGAATTCAAAACGTCCCCTCACGCACATAGTGGACTTTGCCAAACCATTGCGAACAAATATCGAGGTGGGATCCAACAAGCCTCTCACTCTGTGAAATCACTATGAACGAATATTGGGAAAGCTCAACACCACACAAGATGGCCCAGATACCATGAAGAAACCCAATGAGCCTCACTCACTCTCAAAGACACCTAGAGAGAGAGAGATTGTCTTTAGACTTATATAGAGTCAGGATGATGTAACACATGGGATGTGGGATTCAACCGTGTCTCCCACTCTTAGTTTGCTAAGCAGTGTCTTCCACTCTTGGTTTATAAATTAGGAAAAATATCGTCTTAATAAATGGACTAATTAATGAAATAAACAAAGCTACCAAATTGATTAATATGACCTAAATAGAAAATGCTAAACAACAAATAATGCATTTATGATGGACTAATTAATCAAAATTGCACACATATTGAGAGAACATCAAGCCTATATGTCTCTTCAAAGTTCAAATCATGGATTTCAGTAGTTCAATCAGATAATTTGCCTAACGAACCAGAATTAATACATCTCATATAGCCAATTCAGAACAGCTTAGGCAATTAGATTTGATTTTGAGTGGGTTCTTCAGTCCACCAAAATGTAATGTTCCCATGTTTTTGTTTACATATTCCAACATAAAACCATATGGTGTCAAGTGTAGTAACTCCTTTTGTATATAAATTACTATGAATCCAATAGAAATGAAGCAAACGACGTGCCAAATGTTTTACTGTAAGATTCAAATCAGAACAAGAAGCATGTCTAAATGGGACGTGCAATATTTGATCCTTTGTCATAATCCAAATATGCATATTCCGAATTCTTTTCGTTGTTGCCTTTGCAATCTGCGTCTTTCTTCTTCTTTTTCTTCCGGCAATTCTTAAGTGCATCAAAACAAAGTGTCCCAAGTTTTACCGGAAGATACAGATCAGGACAGCCATTAGTGGGCAATATTTGTATTTGATCCTTTGTCATGATATAACTATGACGATGAGCTTATGGATGACTGACAGCAAGTAACCAAGTTTGGCTCTAATCAGCAAATAACTGAATCACTTATATAGTCTGCAATTTGAACACATAATTTGGTCTGAGAAAGCAAGAAACCTTGAGAGTGTGTGAAGCTCACAATATTCAATTTTATTATTCTGTCAATAACTTTTGCAGCCCAAATTAAAGACTCGACAAAAATACTTCCAGCAACAAGAATAGCAATAATGAGCACTACGAATGATGGTCAATGATTTAACTACAGGCCGATCAATCAGTTGCAGGCCAATCCATATGCGAATCGACCTGTAACGGAACAATATCGGGATGTAACAGGCCTATATAATGGCTGTTACACGTTAGTGTGAAGGCTGTCATGTCATATACTTCATCATCTGACCCAAACAACTCATTCTCCTCACTTTTCTCCTCACACCCAGCCCTTGTCCATTCTTCCTCCAATCCCGCCAGCCAAATTCCAACTATGAAGAGCCTTCACGCAATTCTTTTTGGTATTGATCATTTGAATTTGAGTGTAATGTTTGTAATATGATAATATGATGTGCAATTTACTCTTTTATTATGTTTTGTATAACATAGTTTTCATTAAATATTGTGCATCCTCTTATTTTTTAACATTGTTCAGTACAATAGTTTCTAATTTCTATTTTTCATCTATTTTATACTTTTAATGTGTTATATATATAGTTGAAAGTCATAATATCTATTAGAATGTGTTCATTAAAGGTTAAATGAGAAAAAAAATTACAATTATTGTGTTTTTGGGAATTTTTGGATGATTTTGAAAAATTCAAGACCGCTACGGTCGATTCCCGTTATGCACAGGCCGATACTCTCAGTACAGTTACACCACAACTGTTACCGTTACGTAATCTGATACCACAATTTGAAACCTTGGATTAAATAACAGATACCATATATATTATGGATCACAAGATTGAAAATGCATTTATGTCAATAAAAGTGACAGAAGTACAGGATATATATATAACTATGAAGATTCATTCTATTAAAGTGGTAACGAAAGTGAAAATAAAAAAAATAAAAAAATAAAGACAAGCAAACAACTTCAGCAGAAACAAAATAAGCGATGATTGAGTTAATTAGAGAGTGATAAAAACAGACAACTTAACGAAATAAACAAATTGCATGAAGATTAAATTCATTACAAGAGTACCTGAAGTGCGTGTTGCTCTGATTTTTCTTCATCAATGCATTCTACATCTAAGTGCACGTCGGGGATATAAACAATGGTGGGCCAACCATAGTGATCTAAGATATGCATGGCTTGTAATTAAAAAATGGCCATGGATGTCTATCGGTTGCTCAAAACCAATCAGACATTTGTTGAGATGATAAATCATAAGAGACAAATGCCCATACAAGTTTACAGACAGATGATTTGTCTAGTAAACTAGAATTAATTGATAAAAAATTATAGTTCTATAAAAACAATGATCATTTTTCTAAGAAAAGAAGTAAAATGGGCACTTGAATTGCTCACATGGTGACATGCAATCCGGATCTGAGAGGCTTTTATATTGATCATAGGGTTTAATACTCGAGGAATCATTGAACATATGGTGGTGGCAAGGTGGTGGAAACAAAAAGATCATATGTTTCAGTTCCATCCTCAAAAGGTTGTCCTAAAATCTAGGACAATTTTTTTTGTTCCCAGGTTTCAATTTAGAAACAGAAGAAGAAACACTAAGCTGGTATTCCCAATTTCTGTTTACGTTGCCAAACAATTGCAACAGAAATAGAAAGACGGATATAATTCTATTTCCTAAGAAGATTTTTGTGAACATGTTCTAGTGATTTGTGATTCGAACACAACTTTTGGTTAAACAAACAAAGAAAAGTCGATAAAAACGAACCACTCAGATGATTCAATTCGTGCTCGTTGAACAACTTTTGCAGCCTTCTGATTCCATATGAAAGTCATGCAGTTCATGTGGTCACAACTTGAAGGAATAATATGAAAAGTTTCTAAAAATAAATTAATTTACTCCCCAAAAAATCATATTGCACAAGAAAAACGTTCAATTTCATTATAAACAAAACCCCTATCGAATTAACTGGCTAAACCATTAAAGCAAAATGAACTAATTTATTGCGAATTAACCATCAAAGTTAAATTAAAGAACAAAATATGAGTTGAGTGGTATAGTCATTGTTGAATCCCACATCAATGTTGGGCCCCCGGTATCCGTTCGTAGTGGTTTGTCAAAGTCTACTATGCCCTTGAGGGGGCGTATTGAATCACATTGATGCCCCCCCCCCCCGATATAGAGGTTTGTTAAAGTTCACTCTATGCATGAGTGAGGGTGTTAAATCTCACATCACTTGTGTTACCTAATCTTGAGTTGTATATAAAGTCTAGGGCAATCCTCCTCTAACAAGGCATTTTTTGAGAGTGAGTTACTATTTTACTGAGAGTAGTAACAATAACGGTGCTTCCAGGGTAATCCAACTCGAAAAGGACAACTAAGGAGATCCCACTTGAGGTAGTCCTCATTCCAAACGTTGTCTTTGATAATTCTTCCTTTAGAATTAACATTTTTGCTTATCGTGTCACCAACTGGAAAATCACCCTGCTTATCGCGAGCAAATCAACCTCATCAGAAACAATTGATTTGGCCAAAGAAGAAATCACTAAAGCTATCAGGGTTGAAGAGCGGGGATTGGTTGATGATGCGATTTCCCATTACTAAAATTCTCAAGCTGGGATGAGAATTTTATTTCCGTTCTCGAGTTTTTCGGGAATAAAAACATATTTGGTAACAACCATTATCCTGAAATTGTTTCTTCGCAGAAACAAGAAACACATTTGGTTGCAATATTTGTTTTTTTTTTTCTTATTTAAATATATGGTGGTTGCCGTGTTGGTGGTGGCCAGTGGGGTGGTGGTAATGGTTGGAGAGGTGGTTGTGGGAATAGTTTTTTAAGAGTGAATAAGAATTAACATTTTTTTGTTTCTTAGATTTTTAAGAATTCAAGAAATACTCTCAGATTACTCCAAAATTTTGGAAATAGAAACATGTTTAGCAAATAGAATCAACAACCAAGCAGAGCGAGAACAGAATCAACAACCAAGCGGGGCCTTGACTGCTTGACTAATTTGGACAGTTATAGACAACTCCCAAGAACAATTCCCACTTAATAGAGCCAGTTACAAGAATTCTCTTAGGTAGCCAAAGAATTGGATTACAAAGGAATGTATGTAAAGTGTTAGATTCTTGTATCTATTCATTTCTAGTCATTTGGATGAAGTGAATTGTTGCCATATTTTTAGTGTCATATAGCCTGGAGATGCCATACCCTTCAATTGCTTGGTGGCGTCAATCAAGTTTCCTTGCTTATTTTAATATTTTAATTTGATGCTATTGCACAGTTGTGAGATCCCATTTCCCTAGAATTCATTCCGCTGGGCAATTTACGGTTAAAAGCAACTGAAAGTTTATTCATTACTGGGGCAATTTACCGGTGGCTCAGATTTAAAGTTCGTATAACCCTTCCTTTATTTCCGCATTAGAAAGGGAAATATAGTTGGATTAGATTAACCTGCCTTTGTTTATTTTATAGTCTATTAACAAGGATATATTTAAGATGCAGTTATATTTTTTGATATCAAGTCATTTTTACAATTATATTATTTAAATTTCGGTCATGTTAACATATCATGTTAGTGAACAGGTTTAGGTGGTGTTATTGATGATGTAGTTCGGAATTTTGATCCAAAACATATTTATACCTTATTTTGTTTCTGCAGAAAACCTTACCTCAGGCTCCAGGTGCATCAGGTTAAATAGCAACTTCTAATACTAGAAAAGAGGCATTTAAAATATCTTCCGGTTCTAGGGGTACTATGAGGAATCAGACTAACAAAGTCGTAAACCCAAATACTGCACAAGTCTCAGCCAATGGTCATGATGGCTCACATTGCTTTCATTTACTCCTCTTCAAGATTATTTTGACCCAATTTCAAAATTTCTAGGTCTTGTCCTTTATATACTCCTTCGTCCCAAATTATTTATCCTACTTTCAATTTTAGGATGTCCGAAATTAATTGCCACATTTTATTTTTTAACAAATATGTTTTACTACTTTTTCCAAAACAACTATCTTCTCAACTACAAATCAAATTTTAAGAAGTTTATTCATTTCAATATTGAAGGTGAGCCATTGTGACCTGAAGATCCCGGGTTCAAATCTTGGAAAGAAATATTTCCGCATACAGGGGTAAAAAGGGTTCAAATCTTGGAAACGAATATTTCTGTATACAGGGGTAAGACTACTCATATATATATGACCCTCCCCAAACCTCGCAATGGTGGAGCCTTTTTTTCATTTCAACACTATTCCCAATTAGGGCGATTTCAACAACATTCCCAGCACTACCTAAAATTTTGTGCAAAATCAAATGTGATAATCAATTTGGAACAGGGAGAGTACCAAGGAAGGCTTTTAAAATTACTTCATAAACCTTCGGGAGGCTTTCTATTCATAAATTATTGCTGATTTGAATTACTTGAATTGTATGAGCACCTCGGTGAGGCCTTGGTTTCTTGTCTGTCTATAAGTTTACCTTGTATGTTATGTCATGTAAATTAGAATAGGACCACGTGAATGAGGCATTTAGAGCTTGGTATGCAGTTTTGGGTTTCTAATGACTCCAATTGCTAAAAGCTATATATTGGCAGGGCCCTGAACAAGAATAAACCCTTCTTTGGGAACAACTCGATTCTAAATCGATAAGCCCATCATATGATATGGTTACCTTAACTTTGTAGAAAATCTTGAAGCCTGAGATTCATAGAATACACTGTTCTTGTGAGTTAATAATGTAGGAATTCTTGAGTGCCCATTCCATGCAAAATTTCTAAAGGAGTCTTCATTCACGTGGTTTAACAGATTGATAGTCTAATGTCAACCAGGACTTCTAGTGAACATGATGCGAGCAGAAGACTTAAATCGGAGTTTCTAGTTCAATTTGATGGAGTAACGTCAAACTCGGATGGTCTCGTCATTGTAATTGGTAATGTGGTTTAATTATTTGTATTTGACCAAAAAAAAAAAGTAAGGAAAGAATGAAAGAAAGAAAATGAATTGTACATTGAATGTTGAATTATGATTTATGGTTTGCATATTTGGATTTATTGCTTCTTGTTGTGTCAATACATGTGGTAATGTTGATGCAGGTGCAACTAATAAGCCACAAGAATTGGATGATGCAGTTGTTAGGAGATTGGTTAGTATATCATTTGCTCTAACATGGTTCTTAAGGATTGGATGATATTACATCATCAACCCTCTATCTTTTGTTTTCTTCCGAAAAAGGTGAAAAGAATATATATTCTTTTGACGGATGCAAATGTTAGAAGACGACTTAACATTGGAATATGTTAATGTCCTCTACCAAACATAGCTACCGTATCTGTTAAACTCGTGTTCCCATCCACATATGCTTAACATTATATTTATATACAAATCAATCACTTTGATATTTAATGTTTTAGTATCAAACTATTGATTTCAAACCAACTTATCTTTTATTATTTATTTTTTTCTTTTGTGTTTATTGCAATAGGTGGAGATCTAGAGAGGCTTGCTGAAGAGACAGAAGGTATCCTATTATTAATGTCGGAATGTAGGGCCACCTTGATTCGAAGTGATTTTTATTTTTTTTTTATTTCTTTTTGGCTTAATGTTTGAAGAAATTAATTGTTAAATTCATATATAGGATACTCTGGAAGTGATCTACAAGCGCTGTGTGAAGAAGCGGCCATGATGCCAATCAGAGAGCTTGGCACAAATATTCTCAATGTGAAAGCCAATCAGGTAGCTTATTGAAGTGCAGAAATATTTCTTACATTAGGAAATCTGGTTAGTGTTCTTTTAGTCTGAATTCGTAGGCTATTTCAGTTAAATAGGTAACAAAGTGCTCCTTGCTTAGTAATTGCTTAGTCTTAGGACTAAGACCGCGATTTGTAAGTAATGTTAACAAGGCGTGCCTTGCTAAACCTTGGGACTAAGACCACGAGGTGCACGCCTTATTGAAGGAATCAGGCCTGCGCTAGGCGAGGCATCAAACGTGGGACTTTGTGAGCCTTGGGCCTAGGCTATCCTATTATAACAATGTTACAAACTCACGTGACTGTTATACTTGGTGAATATCGACTCAAATTGTAGGGAGGCCTCGTTTTATTTCCCTTCAATTCTACCAAAAACAATTCGTAGTGCTTTTGTATCATAAGGCTACTAATTGCTCATTATCCTCTACTTTATGATCATATTTTCATCTTTTTTATCGGATTTTGTTTCATGTATTATGAATCAGATGAAAAAGATATTATAATTGTTGTTGCTCCAGGTAAGGCGATTAAGATATCGAGATTTTCAAAAGGCAATGAGTGTAATTAGGCCGAGTCTGCAAAAGAGCAAGTGGAAAGAGCTTGAACAATGGAACCAGGACTTCGGCTCTAATTAAAGACTTCCCAGCAAGTAACTTGAGTTCTATTATTGTAAAGCATCCAAATTTGAGGCCTTTTGATTTTGGAAGGTTCAGAAAGCATGTACGTGTATTCATTCATAGTACAAATTATGAATCAAAAGAATAGAAGTTCTGCTATGTATTTAAAATTTGATTGACGATGAAAAATGGAGTTATTCTTGATGCCCCACTCACGTTTGAGCTTTTATTGTACATCTTTTTCTTTAATTGTATACTTTTTTTTGGGGGGGGGTGGGGGGGGGGGGGAATGTGTTGTCGTGTTGAATCCCACATCACTTGTGTACTTGTTCACATGTTATATACAAAATTTAGGACAATTCTAATCTTACGAGGTGTCCTTTAGGTCCACTGGGTTTTTACATGGTATCAGAGCAACCTTTACGTCTAATGTTGGGCGTGTTGAGTCTCATATCAATGTTGGGCCCCTTAATATCTGTTTGCAGTGGTTTGTCAAAGTCCACCATGCGTTTGAGGGAGCGTATTGAATCCCACATCTCTTGTGTTACCTGATTCTGAGTTATATATAAAGTCAAAAGATAATCCTCCTCTTTTAAGGCATTTTTTGATAATGAGTTATCCCCATTGAATTTTTACAAAATGCAAAGTGGACAAGAGGAGATGTTGAAAAGCAACTAGTGTTTTGTTAAACTCAACTAAATAGAATTGTAAAAGCAGTTTACACCAAACTTATTGTATAGCTTTTAAAAACAGTAAATATATCATATAAAAATTAAGATGGTTCCCATAGCCATAGGTGATCAAGATGAGATGTTGAAAAACAATTACTAAAATATTTTTATTAAACTCAAATAATGAAAAGCATAAATAGAATTGTAAAAACAATTTACACTGAACTCATTTTAGAGCTTTTAAAAAGCAGTAAAAATTATCATAATTTTTTTATTTTTTTTAAAAATCGATTTCCAAATACATAAATCGAAACTTTTCTTTTTAAAAATGCCCCAAACACATATTTTAAAATTTTAAATAATTGATCTAATCGACAAGATCATAAATTCTCTCTTCAAATAAAACAATAATCCCTTGTTTTGTTTTTGCTTTCAAAATAAAATAGATAAAATTGTCCTTTTATTTTAATTTTAATTTAATTTTTTAAAAATATTTATAATAAAAAAAATTAAATCAAAATTATAATAGAGACAATTTCATTTATTTCATCCAAAAATTAGATAGACAATTTAACTCCATACATTTTTAAGCATATTTTGTTAATTTAAATAGAAAAATATTTAATCCTTTGTATAAATGGGGGTCCTACAATCTTTCATCCTCTATAAATATAACCCACTAATATCATGATAAAAAAAGAGAGAAATATGTTATTGATCACATGCTTGAAATTTGTGTTAACACAAGCGATTTGGGATTCAACAGTTATAATTATTATTATTCTTCAAATAACGTTGTGTTAGAACTTAGAAGTGGACAGTTGGAGATGTACAACTCTGAAAGCATGGACAATAGATCCTTGTTAGGCAATGATTGAAGCTTTGGGCAGTCGTTGATACATAGAACTCGAAGAGAGGTGAGGTTTTGGAGGCCCTCTGAGAGCGATTCCAAATTACGAAATCGATTTATGGAAAATCGGTCTAGAGATGGAGGAAGCAAAGAGTAGTTAACACCACCTTTTTTTTCTCCTCCTGCTCCCCTTGTAAGAGGAGTGGATACTAGCAGCTTCGGATATTCATACACATGAGCAATGGACAATGCCTAGAGGGAGGTGAGTCTGTGGAGTCCCTACTCGGACAGAGGCTTCAGTTTCTTCCAATCCCCGATGTGAAGTGCATTGAGGTTGGGAGGCAAACTCCCTTCGAGAAAGTCCACCTGAGAAAGTCCAAACAAGGTTAGTGATGTAAGGGATGTAAAGCTTGGAATGTCACAGGGCATGGACTTGAGATTCTTGCAACTCCAGTTATTTAGACTTTTGAGGTTTGGTGTAGGCAACCCTCTTTCTGGAAAGGCTCTGAATGTCACAGGGCATTATGCACTTGAGATTCCTACAATTCTATATTACAAGGCTTTTCAGGTTAGTGGGTAGGCATTTCCCTCCATCCGGGAAGGATTCCAGATCATCACATTCACTTATAGCCAGTTTAGTGAGGCTTGATAAATTAGACAAAGACAACAATAGCCCTCTAGAATTGTCAACCCCATTGATGTAAAGGGTTTCAAGCGAAGGCAATTTAGTGAGGCTTGATAAATTAGACAAAGACAACAATAGCCCTCTAGAATCGTCAACCCCATTGATGTAAAGGGTTTCAAGCGAAGGCATGTAATCAGTTATGCCCTCCAGGGCTGCACACTTGCTTAAATTAAGAGATCTCAACTTCGGCAACCCTTGGGGTGTCTCCGGAAAGCACACTAGCTTTGGACAAATGTCAATCTGCAACCACTCAAGGGAGCTGTAAATCGGCAACTTATCCAGTGCTGCACAGTCCCCTATTGTAAGAGATCTCAAGTTCGGAAACCCTTGGGGTGTCTTCGGAAAGCACACTAGCTTTGGACACCTAAAAATCCACAACTCTTTAAGGGAGCTCATCCTCGTCGGCAACTTCTCCAGTGCTGCACAGGCTTCTATTTTTAATTTGTGAATATTGAAAGGCAAACCTTGCTCTTCTTCTCCCAAAGACACAAGCTCATTGCAATTTTGAACATTGAGCTTTTCAAGAGGCGCCCTTAACAACCCTAAATTGCCTTCTTCGTCAACTAGATGGCTCAAGCCTTTGATATCTTCCATTCTCAATTGGGTTAGAGAGGTGAGATCAACAAAACTTTTTAGAATCACCCCCATCACACCTTTCAAGCCTTAAATAAACAAGAGAAGGAAGACTTAGACGGGGTGGAATCTTATCCAGTTTGGGACATCCCTTCATGAAAAACTTGCGAAGATGAACAAATTGTCCATCGTCACTAGTGCTACCACCACCATCAGAAGCAATAACAGGAAGTGACCATACCTCCCACTCTGGCATATCCTCAATACTTAAAGTCTCCAGCTATAGGAAAAAAATATGGCTTTCCAATGGAACGCCTCTATCCGAATAGTAGAACTCGGCACCAACGCTCTTAACTCTGCGCATGCCTTTAATTTCCACCACCTTCAGTTTTGGCAACTGCCCCAATGGCGGTAACGATGTACATTCCTTGCAATTAGTAAGTTTCACCTCCACTACTTGTTTGAATAACGGATCTCCCAACCAACTAGGAAACTTCAAGCCACCATAAGAATCAATTCCAAGATTTTTCAATTCTACTGGAGGCCTTAGATTGTCGAGTATAACCATTTCATTGCCGGAGATATTCCGATTCTCACTCCAGTGAAGCACTAGTTCATCAATGCCATACTTATTCTTCAAGTTGGCGTTCTTTGCCTCCGAAACATCCATCACGTTTTCCAAACCGATGATCGAAAGACTTCCCCACAAGAGGGACAGGTGACCTAACTCCCCCAATCCCAATCCTCCACCGCCTCTTTTCCCACGATGAATTTTGGCAACGTCCGTAAGCTTGTCAATTTTCCGATTCCCGACGGCATCTCTTTTAAACTGCAAGTATTGGTAATGTCGAGATGCCGAAGGTTCACTAAATTCTCCATGCTTGACGGTAACTTACGGAGAGATCCACATCCCCTTAACAATAACGTTTGCAAATTATACAAAGAACCAACTGAATTGGGGAGGCATTTGATAGGACTACCGGACAAGTCAAGGTACCTGAGATGCCTCAAGTTGCAGATTGAATCAGGTATCTCAGATATAGAATAACATGCCAAAGACAAGACTCTTAAACACGACAAATTTGGCAGCACGTCGTGCAAAACCCTATTAGATAAGCAGTAGTAATTTGTATACTGATTAGGTGGGAGGGATAAGAAAGTCCTCAATCGGGTTTGAATTTTAGAAAAATCAGCATATTTTCGGGAGACCTCAGCCCGTTGAGGAATGTACAAGAAATGCCGGACGGCCCGGGCCTTTTCAGAAATTCCGTAAACTTCACCGGTAGATTCCAACCCAAGAAAGGTTTCTCCAGCAATCAACCTAGCAAGATCATTCATGAGATTGTGCATCACAAATTTTGACTCACTGTTGTTTGATGATTGGAAAAATGACCTGTCAAACAGATCCTTGAAACATCGGCAACCAAATTCTTCCATATGTTCTCTTGTATTTGTGGGTTGCGGGAGTAGACCTTGCGCCATCCATAAGAAAACGAGCCCATCCTTATCAAATGCATAATCCTTTGGAAATAGTGCAGTGTACGCGAACAAGTCCTTTAATAGAGGTGGGAGATGATGATAGCTCACCAATAGAGCTTGAGGGCTCACCAATAGAGCTTGAGGCAAGCCACGATCAGACAAATCCCACATGTTGCTATGCAGAACACCTTCCCAATCCTCGGGTCTTCCTAATTTAACACGCAGGAGGCCTCCGAGTGCTTTTATTGCGAGAGGCAAACCTTTACACTTTTGCACTATATCCTCCCCAATGGTTTTCAATTCTAGATGATGAGCATCAAAATTAGTTGTTCCAAGAGCATGTTGAGCCAATAGAGACATACCGTCGTGAAGTTCTAACTCCTTCAGATTATGATGAGAAGCGGAGCCTCCCATAGTTGATGCTACGGTTTTATTTCGAGTAGTGACAATAATGGTACTTCTAGGTAGACCAAATAGGAAAGGATGACTTAGTTCATCCCACTTGAGGTAGTCGTCATTCCAAACGTCGTCTAGAACAAGAAGGAACTTTTTCTTTGATAGTTCCTCCTTTAGCTGGACTTGAATCTAATCCAACGTCTTGGATTATCAAGGCACAGCAAGTTGAGTATGGCCGCTTCATCTTCTTTGCGACCGTAAACATGAAATAATTCACCCACCACAAAAGTGGTAGGCCATCTTTCTACTGCCGCAGCTGTTTTAGGCCGTCCCACATGTCGTGTAAGACGCAGAAAATTGCTTTGTTCTCTGAGGTCTTCTAATTCTTCAGTGATGCGGTCAATCTTTGAGCCGAAGTCGATGGCCCCGCCAAAGATGAGATCTCCAGGATTGAAATTGCTTACCCATGTAGAGATCATACTACCGCTGCTGGATGCTTGAGCTGCTTCTTCCGACGAACGGCTTCTGAGAGCAGCTTCAGTGGTCAACTCGTCCACCACGTCGTCAAGATCGTAAGCTAGATCACAAAGATCGTGCAGCCACTCCTTGACGGCACTCTCCGTCATTTGCCTCTCCTCCGCATCGGGCTGCAGGGCCTGAACTTCTGAAAGGATTTTCTTGCACTTGCGCAGCTGCTTCTCGATGCCCTCCACGCGACCGAATTTGAAAAACTCCCGAGGAGCCAACCGATCAAACAAGACTTGAAGAAAAGCAGACAGAAACACTTCTCCAATAGCCATTTTCCTAGCAAAAGCACACAAGAGAAGATTATCTCAAATAAAGGAAATCAAGATCAGGGAGGCTGTCTGTTTGGTATATTGATAGGATTAAAGATTGAGGAACCATGGACTAGGTGGCGGCCTGGTGGATTTTGAAAAATTGTCAATTACATTTCCACCCCCAGGGATTTTCATGTTTTCTCACTTTGGTCCCCTTTCATTATTTCAAAACTGTTTCATGTTTATCATCTGTTTTTTTTTTTTTTCTTTTAACCAAAAATGGGAACTAAAGATAATTTCTTACGAGATTGGTTAGTATATCATTTGCTCTAACATGGTTCTTAAGGATTTGATGATATTACATCATCAACCCTCTATCTTTTGTTTTCTTCCGAAAAAGGTGAAAAGAATATATATTCTTTTGACGGATGCAAATGTTAGAAGACGATTTCTGAAAAACAAACTCAAGGGCCAAGAATTTTCCTTGCCTGGTAAGAATATGTTAATGTCCTCTACCAAACATATATGCTTAAACTCGAGTTCTCATCCACATATGCTTAACATGATATTTCTATACAAATCAATCAATTAGATATGTAATGTTTTAATATCAAGGTTTTGATTTTAAATAAACTTTTCTTTTATTGTTTTTTTTTATTTTTTGTGTTCTTGTAATAGGTGGAGATCTAGAGAGGCTTGCTGAGGAGACAGAAGGTATCCTGTTATTGATGTGGGCTTAATGCCTGAAGAAATTAATTGTTATATTCATTTATAGGATACTCTGGAAGTGATCTACAAGCGCTGTGTGAAGAAACCACCATGATGCCAATCAGAGAGCTTGGCGCAAATATTCTCAATGTGAAGGCCAATCAGGTAGTGCACTAATATTTCTTACATTAAGAAATCTGGTTAGTGTCCTTTTAGTCTGCATTCTTAGGCTCTTTCAATTGAATAGGCTTAATAACCTCGTGTTAAAAATAAAAATAGAAGTATCTTATGAAGTTCATATATAGCGTGGGAACCCAATGGGCTTAAATCACTCTCAAAAGACGCCTTTTAAGAGAATAACCCAAGGCTTTATATATATAGCTCAGGATTAGGTGACACAAGCGAAGTGGGATATGTTAGGGTACATAAGATTTGAAACCAAAAATTTGAATTTTACTATGAAATGGATGCGGGAACGATTAGGTTAAGGGAACGATTAGGTTAAGGTGAGTACGACAAATCAATAACCACCAAAATTCCAAGGAAATCTAGAATAATAAAATGAACAAATACCTTTATTAAAGTTGCAAAAATGTTCAACTTTGATTGATTAAAATGTAACTTAAATTAAAAATTACCATTGTAGTATCTCCCATTATCCGTAATCAAAGAAACTAAAGTTATCTATTATATTCTATTACGAACATAAAATATCATCAATTTGCTGAAGGGTAAAGTTTTATAAGTAATATTAACAAGGTGAGCCTTGATTAGCCTTGGGACTAAGACCACGAGGCGCACATCTTATTGAAGAAGTCAATAAACCCGGGACTTGGCGAGCCTTGGGCATAGGCACACCTTTTAAAACAATGTTACAAACTCACATGACCGTTATACTTGGTGAATATCAACTCAAATTGTAGGGAGGCTACTTATTGCTCGTTATTCTATACTTTATGATCATATTTTTATCCCTCCGCATGTACTTGCCAATATTTTTTCTTGTCTTCTTTACCGGATTTTGTCTTTCTTGTATTATGAATCAGATGAAAAGGATATTATAATTTGTTTGTTGCACCAGGTAAGGCAATTAAGATACATAGATTTTCAAAAGGCAATGGTTGTGATTAGGCTGAGTCTGCAAAAGAGCAAGTGGCAAGAGCTTGAACAATGGAACCCCGAGTTTGGTTCTAATTAAAGACTTCCCAGCAAGTAACTTGAGTTCAATTGTAAAGCATCTAATTTGAGACCCTTTTGGTTTTGAAACCGTTTCGAAAGCATGTACATGTGTTTATTCATAGTACAAATTATGAATTAAAAGAATAAATGTAAGTTATGCTATGCATTTAAAATTTGATTGATGATGAAAAAAAGAGTTATTCTTGATGTCCCCACGCATGTTTGAGCTTTTATTGTACATCTTTTTCTTTAAATGTATGATTTTTTTATTTTTTATTTTTGGAAATATGTTGAATCCCACGTTGCTTGTGTACCTTATCCCAAGTTATATACAAAGTCTAGAACAATTCTCATTTTACAAGGTGTCTTTTAGGTCCATTGGGTTTCTATATGGTATCAAAGTCAACCTTTATGTCTAATGTTGGGCGTGTTGAATCTCATATCAATGTTAGGCCCCTCGATATTTGTTCGCGGTGGTTTGTCAAAGTCCACCATGTGCATGAGGGGGCATGTAGAATCCCACATTGATGTTGGGTCTCACCAATATCCGTTAGTAGTGTGGCCTGTCAAAGTCCACCCTACGCATGAGTGGGCGTGTTGAATTACATATCACTTGTGTTATCTGATCCTGGGCTATATATAATCCTCCTCTTTCAATACGTCTTTTGAGAGTGAGTTTGAGCCATTAGGATTTTTAACAAATGCAAAAATGGTATGCTCTCTTCGCTAAACCTTAGATAATATCATCTTGTTTGGGATATTGATTAGGATAATTCTAGTATAGTTAAATTTAATTAGGACAATGAGATTATTGTTAGTGGCTGTAGCAAACCACCTCAGACATGGGCAATCCAATTATAGACACTTTTTAAGTCTTGGAGATGTGAACAAGTACAATCCTGTTCTGTTCCTAAAAATTTTAAAGATGAAAAAAACCAATGGGCAATACTTCGTTTTTTTTCCCAACAAAGTAATGGTTTAAATTAAAAAATATAATATTTTTTGGTTAAAATTAATTAACTACTTTAATTAATTCGGATATAATTCGTCCAATATGCTCTTCCACTCCACGTCGCCTTGCACCCCGCCCTGGCCCGTAGTTTGCCAAGGAATTCAATCAAAAGGGAAAGCATAATCAATATGCAACTTCTCTATGTTCAGAGTCCTAATCAGAAAAGCTATTACTTTCATCTCCCATGTGTACTCGAACTTATCATGCATCAACAAAACCATAGTGAATCCAACAGAAACATAGCTTTCATCAGTGCCTATATATAAAGCCCACAACAATCAACCTCTCTCAAGACGACTTTTGAAAGTAAGTTAGGCTTATAGGATTTCAACAACATTATTTGATCCTCTGTATAAATGGGGCGCCTACAATCTTTGATCATTTTTATATAACCTAAAATAATATCTATATATATGGATCACAAGCTTGAAATTTTGAAATTTGGGTTTAAGAAAAAAAAAATGGTATTGTTGTACTCACGGAAAAACATAATACATTTCTCCAACACACACACACAAAAAAAAAAAAAAAAAAACAGATAATTACTATAAGGAAACACGCTGAAAATGTGCATAAAAGAAGACATGAGATGTTAAGATTGAATATTGGGTTTAAGATGGTGCAGTGATAATAGCCTAAGATAGATATATATATATATATACACACACACACACAAGCAAATGGAGATTGAGATCAGATACTGAAGTGGCCTTGGTCTTCCAACAGTACGTGAGATATATACAGAACTTTCTTCGGAAATCGGCGCATGACTAGATATTACTGTAAGCAATGAATAATAGATAATTATTCTGAACCTTTATTTTGATGATTCTTAGTTTATGTTTGGTATTCTAATGTGTGTAGAGACATTGCTTTTTAAGGATTGAGATGCAAATGGCATGGCTGATGCCTCGTGTTTTACATCAACCCTCTCTCTTTTGATTTCTTGGTAATTCACACACAAGAAATAGGTAAACTGCCGGATGCAAATGTAAGAAGACTAAATCAGGAAAAAAAAATTAAGGATTCTTTTGTCTGCCGAAATGGAATGTTCCTATGTTTTTGTTAAGAGATTCCAACCTAAGAACATATGGTGTCAAGTGAAGTAACTCCTTCGATATATAGACTATTAGGAATTTTCAATTCCGAATTCAAAACCACAATCAAAACCATTTAAACGGTTTCAAAACCGAACCGTTTGGTTCGATTACCCGTCGGTTCGGGTTGAATTGTCATCCCTACAGACTACTTTGAGAAGCCTCACAATTTCGATGTGGGATTCTAACAGCTTTAATCACAACAGCCATTACTTTCATTGCCCTTGTCTACTGAACTTACCCTGCATCAACAAAACCAATATGAATTCAATAGAAAATAAAGCAAACGAAATGAGGTGCCAAATGTTTTATAGTAAGATTTAAATCCGAACAAGAAGCACGTCTAAATGGGACGTGCAATATTTGATCCTTTGTCATAATCTAAATATGCATATTCCAAATTCTTTTCATGTTGCTTTTGCAATCTGTGCTTTTCTTCCTCTTCTTCTTCCTCTTAAAGACCGATGAAGAGAGTCCGTCCAACCGCTTAGATTCAAAAATTTTGAGGCAATGCTTAAATGCATCAAGATATATTAAACAAGGTTGAGCTTATGGATGACCGACAGCAAGTAACCAAGTTTGGCTCTAATCAAATACTGTAGCAAGTAACTGAATCTTTCATATGATCTGTAGAAGACCGATGAAGACACCCCTTCCATCTTTTTAGCTTGATATAATTCGAAACAGGCATTAACCTCTTTCCTGGAACACTTCTTGACAAATCTCTTCAATCATGATCCCAAGCCACAAGTTTCGAAGCTTTAACATTGTCTATTGCTTTTTGCATGTTATAACATTAGGATTAAATAACAGATACCATATATATTATGGATCACAAGGTTGAAAATGAGTTTATTTTCATTTCATTAAAGGGGTAATGAAAATGAAAATCACAAAAAAGAAAAAAAGGAAAAAAAAAAAAAAAAGGCAAACAATCAGCACAAACAAAATAAGTGAGGATTGAGTTCATTACAAGAGTACCTAAAGCGCGTGCTGCTCTGAATTTTCTTCATTGATGTGTCCCATATCTATGTGCACGTTGGGCATATATATAAAAAACAATGTTGTGCCAGTAGTCTACACACACTCTTCAAGAAACTCCACCTGCAGTCCATACAACCATAGTGATCTAAGATATGAAGGGCTTTGAATGTAACAGAGCGAGGAATTGAGGTTCCGAAATGGAAGATCTTAAAATTCTCAAATTTGGGGTATAAGATCAAAAGATATTCTTTTCCCTTTGTTTTGTGTATGAGAGTTTATAGTGAAGTTATGAACCATAAGAATATACATAAAATTAAAAGATTTGTTTCATCTGCCAATTTCTTCAAAAATACATTTAACTTTTTGCACAACATAAAGAGCTCAAGCTAATAGCATAGATACAACAAGCAGCATCAGAAGTCCCCATGATACTCTGAATTTTCTTCATCAATGCGTCTGTCATCTATATACACCTGGGGGATATAAACAATGGTGGACCAGTATTCTTCCTCCTTCAAACAACTTTGTGTAAATGTAGAATTCAGTCAGAGATGGAGGAAGGAGAGAGTAGTTAATGTTACATCTTCCTGTAATAGGAGGAGGAATGGATACCCGCACTCTGATAGAGGACACCACATCATCAACATCTTTTACAACCAATTCAGACCCCAATAACGTCGAGTTGAATTCTAACGGCATGTTGTTGCAATCTATTATCTCTAATGTCTTGAGATTATTAGTGGCTGCAGGAAACAACCGCAGACGTGGGCATCCTTTTATGACAAGAGATCCAGCATAGGATTTTATGACAAAATGTAATGTATGCTAGTTTCAGCATGTGATGGACAACACTTGGTCAACCGGAAATTTCGATCTAAAGCATATTATGAACATTATGTAGACGATTTTTACGGTCAGTATTCTATTTTATGTTTATTTCATATCCATTTAGCATTTTTTTTTCATTCATTTCGGTTCCTGGAAAACAGGGAATAGAAACCAAAACAATGGAACGACAGATAATCTGTTTCTGTTCCATCTTCGAATTACTTGGTCTGAAAATCAGGAAAAAAAAAATTGCGTCTTTCAAATTTCTACAAGTCCCAACTATTTATTTTGGAAAAAAAATTGATCATTTGTCTAAGAAAAACAGTAAAAATGGGCATTTGCATTGCTCACCTTTGATGTCTGAGAGGTTTTATATTGATCATCCGATTTAGTGCTTGAGGAATCATTGAATTTGACTATCTGTGGCTATGGCATGGTGAGATTTTAAAAATACAAAATTACATTTTGCCCATCAGGTTGTTTCTTTTTCAGATACTCACTTGTCTAGCAAAAGTTGGGATCAAGCTTCTTATATCAAATGATTCAAATATGTTGTTATTTTTCTGTTTTTGGATCGGTTCCCAGATAACATGGAATCGGAACCTCTGTTTCCGTTTCTGTTTCTATCCTCGAAAATTTGTTTTAGTATCTCGCAATAGAGCAAAAACATTTAATTACTTGTTCCCAGATTTCAATTTAGGTTCCCAAGCTTATTTTTCAGGAACAGAAGAAGAAAAACACCACAGTGGTGTTTGTTTAGTGTTTTTATTCCCAGATTCCTATTTTTGTTGCCAAAAAATTTGGAACAGAAACAGAAATGCAGAAACAATAATGTTCTCTAAGAACAAAGAAACATGTTCTATTGATTGTCACCAAATGGAAATGACAAAATTTCATAGATCATTTAACCATTCCAAACCCAAAGAGGAATATATGTACTGGGATTTTAACACCAATCTTTACAATATATGTCTCTGTGTATGTGTACTGGAATTTTAAAAATGTAAATTACAACTTGGCGTTAGAAGTGGTCAGTCGGAGATGTACAAGATTGAAAGCGCGGCAAGCATATCCTTGTGAGAGGCAATGACTGAAGTTTGGGACTGTTTTTGATCCACAGTTCTTGAAGAGAGGTAAGGCTTTCGGAGGTCCTCTGAGAGCGATTCCAGATTCGGAAATCCACAAATATCTAATATAGTGAGAGATGTCACCGACACACAAGATGAATGTGTCGGGACACTTCTCTCGACCAATTAGTGTTGCTTGCTTGCTTGATAAGGAATCGATGAAGAGAAAGCAACTCACCACAGATCTTGTCTGCTTGTCTTATTTGTAATTTAAGGTAATTGTCTTTTACTCCCTTGTACTTTGTATCTTATTTCACTTTAAAAACTTACATTTTATCCCTTCTACTTGCATCTTACTCTATTTGAGATTTTATTGTACATATATGTCTCTGTATGTTTAAATGAATGATTTTCCTCTTTCTTTTACAAGAATAAGGAAGCATATTCTCCAATTTTTCAAGATTGTTTTTGGTTGCAGGAAACAATTAAAATTTTGTTCTATTCCTAAATCTGGGAACCGAACATAAACAGAATTTTCTGAGGGAAAAAAAAAACTGAAACGGAAAAATGTGTTCATTGCCAAACCTGTAAATCCTTGGGCCAAACAGCCCCCCCCCCCCCAATGCTCTTCTCTAGCGCTTAAAATACTCAACACAAGACCAATGCCATTTTGTTGAGTAAATGAATTTTGACTTCTTGAATAAATAGAAGGGGGCAATTAATTTTTCATATGCTTTAAGAGATAGTGTTCAAGTCTTCTCCATACATGTGATGGCCTTTAGTGTTTGGTATGCATTTTTGAGTTTCTGATGACTACAATTGCTGAAAGCTATATATTGGCAGGGCCCTGAACAAGAATAAACCCTTCTTTGGGAACAACTCGATTCTAAATCGATAAGCCCATTATATTATACCTTAACTTTGTAGAAAATCTCGAAGCCTGAGATTCATAGATACATTGTTCTTGTGAGTTAATAATGGATTCCAAACAAAATTTCGAGGCATGCAAACACAAATTCAAACTCTTCATTTTTGCTTGCTATATACTTCAGTTAGACATCTGAATTTTTTGGTTTTTGTTCATCGATTTCCAAATGATTGGTTCAAGCATATGAAGGCAAGATCACCAAAATGCACAACTAATTGATACACTTCCGAAAGCACCTCAATTGAAGTGTCGAAAGATAGATGCATGCTATAGAAACTGAATTATCCTCTGTGTAGTCGAGTAGAAGCTCAAAATGAAAATATTGACTGCTTGACTAATTTAGACAGCTCTAGACAACTCCCAAGAACAATTCCCACTTAATAGAGTCTGTTACAAGAATTCTCTTGTATCTGTTCATTTCTAGTTCCAATTTTGAAACTCCAATTCCATGTAACCAAACACTGCCTTACGGAAAGCTCCAATTATGATCCAAATAATATTTTTGAACTAAAGACAATTTATTACTGTCAGTATATATCGTCTAATCAACTGAACATGCCCAATATGCATCATTAAAAGCCTCAATCTTTAAGGAGTAAATTATTATGACGAGAAACCATGATCCCTTTATGTGGGTTTGCTTTAAATATCTAAAGATACGAGAACCACAATCAAGATGAAGTTTATGAGGATATGCATCCACTGACTCTCAACTCTCATGCTGTAGGCGATATATTTGGTTGGGTGTGAGAAAAATATATTAACTTTTGCACCAAGTGCTTGACCTCTCTTTGTTAACTACTTCACCAACACTACTGCATGGATGTTGATCAGCTTTTAAAGGAAAAATTTCAGATCTGCAACCTTACATACTAGTTTCTTCAAGGAGATCATGAGTATACTTTCTCTATGAAATAAAAGCTCCGTTATTCTATCTGGAAACTTCAATTCCGAGAAAGCACTTAAACTTGCAAACCTATTCTCAAATCTTTAGCAAAATGATTCTTGAGATGAATTAATTGGTCCATATTATTGTCTGCTGCAACTATGCCATCTACATGCACAATGAGAACAACTATCTTCCCATCCACCTTGGTAAACAATGTATGATATGCATGATTCTGTTTCTACCCAAATTTCAACATGGACTAGAGACTTCTGTCAAAATAAGCTTTGGGAGACTGTTTAAGCCAATAAAACGCCTTTTAAACTTCCTTCGGCTAAATGAGAAGCAAAACTTGGAGGAATATCCAATTTGCTCATGATAATGAACAATATTTTTCACTTTTAGTTGCTGTAAACTCCATCCACAGGTTTCTGCACATATGTTGCTATATAATTTAAAATGTTGAACCTTTCGCCAACTTCATATGTTGTTTAATTTAATGTCAAGTACTAGGCGTACTATTTTAGGATGGTTGACTTATGAAAGTGGTGAAATTTTTAGGATGGTGACTTATGGTTGACTTGGGTAGTCATTTGGATGAAGTGAACTGTTGACATCATTTTTAGTGCCATATTGCCTGGAGATGCCATACCCTTCAATTGCTTGGTGGCATCAATCAATCTCATTTGCTTGATTTAATATTTTAACTTGATGAGATCCCATTTCCCTGGAATTCATTCCCCTGGGCAATTTACTGCTAAAAGCAACTGAAAGATTGTTCACTATTGAGGCAATTTACTAGTGGCTCATATTTAAAGTTCGTGTAACCGTTTCTTTATTTCCGCATTAAAAAAGGAAACATAGTTGGATTAGATTGACCTGTCTTTGTTTATTTTACATCCTATTAGTAAGGATATATTTAAGGTGCAGTTATATTTTTCGATTTCTGGTCATTTTTAAAGCTATATTATTTAAATTCCAGTCATGTTAGTGAACAGGTTTAGGTGGTGTTTGATGATATAGTTCAGACTTTTGATCCAAAACATTTTTATATCTTACTTTGAACTATATTCTGGTTTTGCAGAAAACCTTACCTCAGGCACCAGGTGCATTAGGTTCATTATCAACTTTTGATACTAGAAAAAAGGCATTTAAAATACCTTCTGGTTCCAGAGGTACCATGAGGAATCAGACTAATAAAGTCGAATGAAGTATGAACCTTTGGGAGGCTTTCTACTCGTAAGTCGCAACCGATTTGAATTACTCAAATTGTATGAGCACCTCAGTAAGGCCTCGGTTTCTAGTCCCTCTATATGTTTACCTAGGATGTTATGTCATGTACATTTAAAATAGGACTACGTGAATGAGGCATTTAGAGATTCCAATTACTAAAAGATTTGTATTGGCAGGGCCCTGAACAAGAATGGGGCCCTGCTGCCCATCAAGTATGAAGTATGAACCCTTTTTTGAGAACAACTCGATTCTAAATCAATAAGCCCAATTTATTATACCACCTTAACTTCGTAGAAAATCTCGAAACCTGATATTCATAGAATACATTGCTCTTGCGAGTTAATAATGGATTTCATGCAAAATTTCTTAAGGAGGCTGCATTCATGTGGTTTAACAGATTGATACTATAATGTCAATTTGGACTTCTGATGCAAACAGAAGATTTAATCGGAGTTTCTAGTTCAATTTGATGGAGTAATCTCAAACTCAGATGCAAACATGGATCCTACTTCCTATTTTCTATCCCCATCTCTCTTCTCTGTCACATTTTCCCAACTCACATGAAATTTTAGCAGTATTTTGCTTCTAAAACTATAGACAGAAATATGTGTGCCAAAATTATTAGATCATGTGGTTGTTTGAGACAAATTAATTGATAATCATGTTTATTTAACCATTTCACGAGCATAGCACGGTCAGCAGCTCAACGGTACTGAGTCCTATCTATTGAGGTTGGATTGGTAGAAAAAATAGATCTAATTAAATAATTAAGTCTTCGTGGATTAATCCACCTTTAATTATTTGTATTTGCTTAAAAAAGGAAAGAAAGAAAGAAAATGAATTGCATATGTGGATTTATTGCTTCAATACATGGGGTAATGTTGATGCAGGTGCAAGCAATAAGCCACGAGAGCTGGATGATGCAGTTCTTAGGAATTATGTTCTATTCTGTTCTGTCATTTGGAGATGGGAACAACTACAATTTTGTTCTGTTCCTAAATATCGGGATCCAACATAAACAATTAATCCCCAATTTTTTGATAACAAAAAAGAGAGAATATACGGCACTTTCATGATTTAATTTCCAATTTAAATTCTAAGGCTTGAATTCTGTCCAAACCAAACACCCCCTTCATTCTATGCTGACTTCTATTGGGGCTGGCTCTTTAGGAAAAAGGAACACATAAATGCAAAATAATTTTGAATTCAAATTTAGGCATATAAAAATTAAGATGGTTCCCATAGCCATAGGTGATCAAGAGGAGATGTTGAAAAAACACAGTAAAAATATCATAATTTTAGTTTTTTTTTTTTTTTTAAATTGATTTCCGAACACAGTAAAAATAGAATTGTAAAAGCACTTTACACCACTCATTGTAGAGTTCTGAAAAACAGTAAAAATATCGATTTTTTTTTTTTTTTTTTCATTTTTTAAAATTGATTTCCAAACACTTAAATCTGAACTCTTCTTTTTTTTAAAAATGCCCGGACACATATTTTAAAATTTTAAATAATTGAACTAATCGACATGATCATAAATAGATGCGTTTAAATACAAATTGCAACCTGTGCTTTAGTCCTATACACAATTGCAACTTATTTTATCCTTAATTTAAAAAAAGTCTCATACACAATTGCAACCTGTGTTTTAGTCCTATACACAATTGCAACCTGTGTTTTAATCTCGCGCATTAAAAAAAAAGGCAGAATGCCCAATAGATTCTCGTAGTTACATATATCTAATATTACATGTAACATGTAACTAATATTACACAGATATATATAATTAAAATTACATAAGTGTGAGCACATGTGGGAGTAATACGCAAGTAAAACCTAATTCAACCTCATTCTTCCATTCTCTTCAAATCAATGTCAACCCTTAAAAAAAAAAAAAGCCCCCCTAATTCATTACATAGATTTTTCTCCTCGTTCTTGAATCGTTCACATTTGTTAACTTTGCTCATGAAAGCAGTTCGAGATCATTTAACAGAGAATATATGATAATTCATGGTGCAAAATTAATGGATCAAATTGAATGATTGATGGTTGAGGAGCTAACGTGCACGTTGACCCAAAATTTAGGGGATGAAATTGTAATTTATCCTAACCTCTAATATTCAAGATTATAAATACAGATCTAAGAGAAGACAAACATTATTTGAGAAAAAAATAATAAGAGAAAGTGGAGATTGAGTTCACATGCCTTCTTCCAACAGTGCGTGAAGATTGAGTTGACTACTTGCTTCACAACATAAACAACAACACTACTCCCAATTCTCCCAATTCTCTCAATTCTCTTCATCAATGCGATTGTCATCTATCCGCACACACGGGATATAAACAATGATTGGCCAGTAGTCTCCAACAGCATCTTTATTCTTCTTCTTCAAACAACGTTGTGTTAAAAGTGGACAATTCAAGATGTACAGGGTATTGAGCGTGGAGAGCACATCCTTCTGAGGCAATGACTGAAGCTTGGGACAATCGGAGATCCATAGTGTTCGAAGAGAGGTGAGGTTTTGGAGGCCCTCTGAGAGCGATTCCAGATTTTGACAATCCTGTATAGCAAAGTAAGTAAGAGATGGAGGAAGGAGAGAGTAGTTAATATCACCTCTTTCTTCTCCTGCTCTTGTTGTTCCAATTCCACCTGTAGGAGGAATGGGTTCCATCAGCAACTTTGGGTATTCATACCCGCCTTCAATGGACAATGCATGAAGAGAGGTGAGTCTGTGGAGGCTCCACTCTGACAGAGGCTTCACTATTTTGCTATTCCAGATACTAAGATGATGGAGCTTGGGAGGCAAACCCCCTTCGTGAAAGTCCACCTGAGAAAGTCCTGACAAGAATAGGTATATAAGGCTTTGAATGTCACAGGGCATTATGCACTTGAGATTCCTACAATTCCAGATTTGAAGTCTTCTCAGGTTAGTGGGTAGGCATTTCTCTCCATCCGGGAAGGATTCCAGATCATCATATCCTCTTATATTCAATTCAGTGAGGCTTGATAAATTAGACAAAGACAACAATAGCCCTCTAGAATTGTCAACGCTAGTGATGTCAAGGGCTTCAAGCGAAGGCATGTAATCAGTTATGCCCTCCAGAGCTGCACACTCTGTTACTTCAAGAGATCTCAAGTTCGGCAACCCTTGGGGTGTCTTCGGAAAGGACACTAACTTTGGACATCTCAAAATCTTCAACCCCTCAAGGGAACTCAAGTTTTGTAGTTGCGACACCTCATTAGACAGGGACTCTAGAGCTGCACAGTCACTTATTATGCAGGATCTCAACTTCGGCAGCCCTTGGGGTGTCTTCATTAGCTTTGGACACCCCCTAATATCCAACTTTTCAAGGGAGCTCATCCTCGTCGGCAACTTCTCCAGACTAGCACATGATCTTATGTTTAATGTCTTAATATTGGAAGGCAAACCTTGCCCTTCTTCTCCCAAAGACACAAGCTCATTGCAATTGCCAACCACTAGCCTTTCAAGTGGCGCCCTCAACAACCCTAAACTGTTTTTTTCTTCTTCAACCAAATGGCACAAGCCTATGATACCTTCAATTGTCAATTGGGTTAGAGCGGTGAGATCAACAAAACTTTTTAGAATCACCCCATCACATGATTCAATAATTAAATCAACAAGAGAAGGAAGTCTAAGACGAGGTGAAACCACCACCAATTTGGGACATCCCTTTATGGAAAGATTGCGGAGATGAGCAAATTGTCGAGCGTCACTGCCGCCACCATTAGAAGCAATAACAGGAAGTGACCATACCTCCCACTCTGGCATATCCTCAATACTTAAAGTCTCCAGCGATGGGAAAACAATATGGCTTTCCGATGGAACGCCTCTTTCCAAATAGTAGAACTCGGCACCAATGCTCTTAACTCCGTGCATGCCTTTAATTTCCACCATCATCAGTTTTGGCAGCTGCCCCAATGGTGGTAACGATGTACATTCCTTGCAATTGGTAAGTTTCACCTTCACTACTTGTTTGAATGACGGATCTCCCAACCAACTTGAAAACTTCAGGCCACCATAAGAATCAATTTCAAGTTTTTTCAATTCTATTGGAGGCCTTAGATTGTCGAGTACGTCTCTTTCAACACTTCCATTGCTGGAGATATTCCAATTCTTACTCCATTGAAGCACTAGTTCATCAATGCCATGCTTATTCTTCAAGTTGGCGTCCTTTGCCTCCGAAACACCCATAATGTTTTCCAGACTGATGATTGAAAGACTTCCCCGCAAGAGGGACAGGTGACCTAACTCCCCCAATCCCAATCCTCCACTACCTCTTTTGCTCACGATGAATTTCGGCAACGTTCGTAAGCTTGTCAATTTTCCGATCCCCGAGGGCATCTCTTTTAAACTCGTAGTATTGGTAATGTCAAGATGCCGAAGGTTCACTAAATTCTCCATGCTTGACGGAAACTTATGGAGAGATTTACATCCCCTTAACAGTAGTGTTTGCAAATTATATAAAGAACTGACCGAATTGGGCAAGCAGTGGATGTAGTTTTTGGAGAAGTCAAGGTACCTGAGATGCTTCAAGTTGCCGATTGAATAAGGTATCTCAGATATAAAATAATCTTCCAAAGACAAGACTCTTAAACACGACAAATTTGGCAGCACGTCGTGCAAAACCCTGTTAGATAAGTGGTGTGGCCAATTTTGATTGAGGGATAACAAAGTCCGTAATCGAGGTTGAATTTTATAAAAATCAATGTACTTTCGGGAGACCTCATAGGATTCAGGAACGTATGAGAAATGCCGGACCTTTTTAGAAATTCCGTAAACTTCAACGGTAGATTCCAACCCAAGAAAGGTTTCTCCAGCAACCAACCTAGCAAGATCATTCATGAGATCGTGCATCACAAATTTTGACTCACAGTTGTTTGATGATTGGAAAAATGACCTATCAAACAGATCCTTGAAACATCGGCAACCAAATTCTTCCATATGTTCCCTTGTATTTGTGGGTTGCGGGAGTAGACCTTGCGCCATCCATAAGAAAACGAGCCCATCCATATCAAATTCATAATCCTTTGGAAATAGTGCAGTGTATGCGAACAAGTTCTTTAGTAGAGGTGGGAGATGATGATAGCTCACCAATAGAGCTTGAGGCAAGCCACGATCAGTCAAATCCCACATGTTGCTATGCAGAACAGCTTCCCATTCCTCGGGTCTTCCTAATTTACCACGCAGGAGGCCTCCGAGTGCTTTTATTGCGAGAGGCAAACCTTTACACTTTTGCACTATATCCTCCCCAATGGCTTTCAAATCTGGATGATGTGCATCAAAATTAGTTGTTCCAAGAGCATGTTGAGCCAATAGAGACATACTGTCGTGAAGTTCTAACTCCTTCAGATTATGATGAGAAGCGGAGCCTCCCATAGTTGATGCTACGGTTTTATTTCGAGTAGTGACAATAATGGTACTTCCAGGTAAACCAAATCGGAAAGGACGACTTAGTTCATCCCACTTGAGGTAGTCGTCATTCCAAACGTCGTCTAGAACAAGAAGGAACTTCTTCTTTGGTAGTTCCTCCTTTAGCTGGACTTGAATCTGATCCAACGTCTTGGAGTCACCGATTTGTAGAGTCACCGATTGGAAAATCTCCCTGCTGATCCGGAGCAAATTGAAGTCTTCGGAAACACACACCCAAGCTTTGAGATCAAAGTACATTTTTGGGTGATTGTAGACGAGTTGAGCCAGAGTGGTCTTGCCGATCCCACCCATACCAACAATGGGAATGACACGAACCTCTTGAATGTCATTGCTACACGGTTCATCAAGGCACAACAAGTTGAGTATGGCCGCTTCATCTTCTTTGCGACCGTAAACATGAAATAATTCACCCACCACAGAAGTGGTAGGCGATCTTTCTACTGCCGCAGCTGTTTTAGGCCGTCCCACATGTCGTGTAAGACTCAGAAAATTGCTTTGTTCTCTGAGGTCTTCTAATTCTTCAGTGATGCGGTCAATCTTTGAGCCGAAGTCAATGTCCCCGCCAAAGATGAGATCTCCAGGATTGAAATTGCTTACCCATGTAGAGAATTTACTACCGCTGCTGGATGCTTGAGCTGCTTCTTCCGACGAACGGCTTCTGAGAGCAGCTTCAGTGGTCAACTCGTCCACCACGTCGTCAAGATCGTAAGCTAGATCACGAAGATCGTGCAGCCACTCCTGGACGGCACCCTCCGTCATTTGCCTCTCCTCCGCATCGGGCAGCAGGGCCTGAACTGCTGAAAGGATTTTCTTGCACTTGCGCAGCTGCTTCTCGATGCCCTCCACGCGACCGAATTTGAAAAACTCCCGAGGAGCCAACCGATCAAACAAGACTTGAAGAAAAGCAGACAGAAACACTTCTCCAATAACCATTTTCCTAGCAAAAGCACACAAGAGAAGATTATCTCAAATAAAGGAAATCAAGATCAGGGAGGCTGTCTGTTTGGTATATTGATAGGATTAAAGATTGAGGAACCATGGGCTAGGTGGCGGCCTGGTGGATTTTGAAAAAATCAATTACATTTCCACCCCCAGGGATTTTCATGTTTCTCACTTTGGTCCCCTTTCATTATTTCAAAACTGTTTCATGTTTATCATCTGTTATAATTATAATTATCAATTAATCGGATAAATTTTACAGTAATAATTACTAAATACAATTATTACAAATTAAATACAAATATAAATATAATTTTTTGGCATAGCTCTATTTTCATAAATCTTGCAATAAGTACTGTAGGAGATAAGTCAACGCTCAGTACGTATTCTAATCAATCCAAAAATAGTATGTACACATGTACCTCACATAATTTTTACATAATACATAAATATTTAAGAGATGTCAACAATTATAATCAAACAACCGCAACCATGACATAAACTACACATTAGAAAAATTAAATATAAATATTAAAAAAGTTAAGAATTATACCTAGATCATAAATTGATAACTCGTAGGAGCTACTTTTCGTTTACTTTTTCTTCTTTTCTTCCAAGACACACGTTTACAACCATCACTTTAAATTTACAAAATTACACATAATACCCCATATATTATATAATATTATTATTAAACCTTAAAATTATAATTTTAACCCCAAAAATAATTAAATATATATTTATACCATAAATTTTCGTAATATACAAAATAATCCCCAAAACAAATTAACTTATTTTAAATAAAATATTATTTAAAAAAAATGTGGGGTATTACAATATTTTTAACATTTAAAATTACGAGTTCTTTACCTAATAAATATTATTTAAAAAAAAATTATTGAAAAAACTACAATTTGAACTTATTTACCGGATGCAAGCATCTCGGCGTTGGGAATACCGGGACTAGATCTCGGTGTTCCGAACGCCGGGATCAATTCTGATTTTTTTTTTTAATTTTAATGATCCCAATCAATTCTGATTTTTTTATTTTTTTTTTAATTTTAATGATCTCGGTGTTCACAAAGCCGAGATAAAAAAAAAAAATTTAATTTAAATGATTCCAGCATTGACAACGCAGGGATAAAAAAAAAAAAAAAAAAAATTAAACAGTCTCGGCGTTGTGAACGCTAGGACCGTAACGGCACATCGCCGTTTCGCAAATGGCGATGTGCCGTTTCGTTTCGCCGGCCAAAGGCTGCCTGCCTTTTGCAGGCAGGTAGCCTTTCACAATTTGACCATTGGCCATTGGCTGTATTTTTATACTCTATTTCATTCCAAGCTTGCTCATTATCTATCCGAGTTGCTCATCTTTTTCTCATTTTCTTCCTCATTCAAAAATTTTCTTCATTTTAATCAGAATATTCATCATTTATTTGGCCGATTTTCTTCATCAAAGTTTAACAAATTTACAATTTCACAATTCCTCCCTCCTACTACAAAGGTAAGTTATTTTTTACACATTATAATATGAGTTCTTGACGAAAAAAATATATTTAAAAAACTTAATTTCTGAAAACATAATACTTCAAACTTATTTACGAAAGTGAAGTAAAACACATTTGGGAAAAAAAAATTACAGTGTATTCTCACCGCCTAGGCGGTGGTGGGACGGCTATATTGATCCCTTGTATTTTTCTAACTTTTCTTCGCCGTTTTTTCACCGTTTTGCTCGTTCACATTCCTACACCTGATTTATATAAAAACAACTAAAACGTAATTAAATATTACTTAATACACTCGAAAACTATCAAATTCGGCGTAGAAGAACCATTTTGTGATTAGTGTGAAATAAAGATGATCGACTTAGTTAATTTAATTTATTTGTTTAGTTCTTTAATTTGTTAGTTTAATTTGTTAATTTAGTTATTAAATTAAAAACTTCTTCTTTCTCATCGGTAACAATTAATATATTATTGTAGATGCAAAAGAAGATATTTCCAAACGTGATTTTGATAAATTAAATTCGATTATTGATGAAGTTGAAAAATATATTTGTAACAAATTAAACTTGTTATATATATTTCACAAATTAAATTTATATTTTGATATTGTTTTAAAATGAATTGTTAGTTCCAACACATGTGAAAGGGGCCAAAGTATAATTTTTAATTAAATAGGTAAATTAAAAAATTAAACTAACTAACTATTAATTTTTTCAAATAATATATTAATTAATATTTTTCTACACATGTGAAAGGGGTCAAAGTATAATTTTTAATTTAACAACTAAATTAACAAATTAAAGAAACATGTTTTTTAATTAAATAATAAAATTCATAAATTAAACTAAATAACAATTTATTTTAAAATAATAGGTTAAAAAAATTATATTTTTCTAATTATCAAACTTTTAGGGGCCAAAGTGTATATTTTTAATTAAATAACTAAACTAAAAAATTAAATTAACAAACTAACAATTTTTTAAATAATATATTAATTTATATTTTCCTACACATGTGAAAGGGGCCAAAGGCTTTGTTATTGTTGTTGTTGTTTGTATTAAAAATTCATATTTTTTTAATTGTCGAACTTTCAGGGGTCAAAGTATATATATTTTTAATTAAATAGGTATATTAAAAAATTAAACTGGGCATGTTTGATAAAAAAAAATTAAGTGCTTAAAACTGATTATATTAAGTACTTAATTAATTAAGTTTGTTTGATAAATGTAATTAATATCACTTAATTAATTAAGTTAACTTAAAAATTAAGTTAAAATGTGAGTTAAAAATTAAGTCAAGATCTCTTCACTTATTTCATTTCACTTAATGCACTCCATTATTTCTCATTTAAAAAAAATTATATTTTGACAATTTTACCCTTGATTCCCTATGAACATTTAATTAGAGTTAAGATTAATGAGAATTAGATTAATTTTGGATTATTTTATGATTTTAATTTTATTTTATATTTAAATTATTATTATAATTTAATTTAAGCAATCAAACTGCATAACAAAATACATCCATTTACATATTTTTTTGGTTAATTTCTATTTTTAATTTTAATATAATTTTTTTTTAAAAAAAATGACACCTTGATTTTATTGTTTTGTTCTCAATTTTATTTTATTTTATTTTATTTTTTTTTCACATTACCTTGATTCAAAAGTAATTAGGTAAATTAAACAATTTTCAGCATATAAATTTTGTACTTATCAAACAAATAAAAAAAAAATTTAACACTTAAATTTTCAGCACAATTTTATCAAACAACCTTCTTAAATTTTCAGCACTTAATTTTCAGCACTTAAATTTTCAGCACTTAAAAATTAAGTCGTTATCAAACAAGCCCTAACTGATTAACAATTTTTTCAAATAATATATTAATTTATATTTTTCTAAACATGTGAAAGGGGTCAAAGTATAATTTTTAATTTAACAACTAATTAACATTTTTTTAAATAATATATTAATTTATATTTTCCTACACATGTGAAAGGGGCTAAAATATAATTTTTAATTTAACAATTAAATTAACAAATTAAACTAACCAACTAACTAACAAATCAAACAACTAAACAAACAAATTAAATTAACTAACTAAGTTGATCATCTTCATTTCACACTAATCACAAAATGGTTCTTCTACGCCAAATTTGGTAGTTTTCGAGTGTATTAAGTAATATTTAATTGCGTTTTAGTTGTAAATAGGGTTTTGGTCCTGATTTTGTGAAAACCGGCACCAAAAACCAAGGGTCAAACTGCGAAAGGCTGTCTGCCTGCAAAAGGTAGGCAGTCTTTGGCCGATCAAACGGTACGGCGATGTGCCATTACGGTGACGGTGTTCACAATGCCAGGACCATTTAAAAAAAATAAATAAATTATCCCGGCGTTGTAAATGCCGAGATCATTAAGATTAAAAAAAAAATTATTTTTTTGATCCCAGCATTGTAAACGCCGAGATTATTAAAAAAAAAAAATTATCTCAGTGTTGTGAACACTAGGATCATTAAAATTAAAAAAAAAAAAAAAATCTAAAATGATCCCGGCGTTCGGAACACCGGGATTTAGTCCCGATCTTCCCAACGCCGAGATGCTCGCATCCGATAAATAAGTTCAAAATCTAGGTTTTTCACTAAATTTTTTTAAAATAATATTTATTAGGTAAAGAACTCTTAAAATTACATCCAAAAATATCAACAACATATTAATTAAAATTACCTACTTAAAATTCATTATTATTTTTTTAAACTTCAAATAATTTTTTTAATTTTGTGGAGAACTATAATAATTAAATATATATATTTTTTTTCAAATTAATCTTAACTAAATCAACTAAAATACATAATTAATCAAAAAGAAACATCTATTGATAATCTAACTTACGAATAAAATATTAAACTAATAAAAATAAAATTGTTAATAATTGGATACCAATAATTATATTTGCCATCATTTAGTTAATTTATTTAATTAAGATTTTAAGAACATATATATGTGTGTGTCTCTGTAGATTCCAATATACTCTTCCACATAATACATACACATATATATGATATATACACACACAAATATATTTGTATATATATTAATATCTTGACAGCAAAGTACATAATTAAGTAAATAACTAAAATTAATTACCTTAAAAAAAAATCTTGAAAGATGTTGATGAAAACTCTTCAAAGAAGCTCTGGAAGAAATTAGCACTGGTTGGAGAAATTGAGAACTTGTAGAGATATATCCACACACACACACACACATATATATATATATATGAACCACAGATTTTTTATCTTCTTTTTGTTTTTTTCCTTCTTTTTTTAACCCACATGCATGCCCTTCTCTTTCTTTTTTCTTTTTTCTTTTTTTTTTTTTTTTTTTCCTTTTTGCCTTTTGTGTTAGCCTTATGTGAGCAAGACACAAATGTTTTTTACTTGATTTTTATGAAAAAACCTAGGGAGAGAGAGTTTTTTTTTTTTTTTTTTGTGTGTGTAAAGTTAAAAAAATAATAAATAAATAAATAAATAGTTGATTTTCTTAGTTTAAATTATGTTGTTTGTTAGATTCTCATGCGATGCTGACCACAATAGTGTTTCAACGGTAGTGTGAAAAGTAGAACAACAACGTATTGGACCTGAATACGCCGGTCCTTTGGGAATTCTTCAAGCTCTAGCAGATGGTTTTCAACGGTAGTGTGAAAAGTAGAATAATTATCGAAGTGAGTGTACTGTCTTCTATGTAAATTGTTAAATTATATTTTCGTACTAAACTGTGAAAATGATTTATTAAAATGGACGGTTTTATAACATTAAATAGATCGAATAAATGGTTAAATGTAGAAAGTAGTATTTAATATTATACTAATATAATATAGTGTGGTCCCGACAGGAGGACATATCCTATGGGATGTTATTGGTCCTAACAGGAGAACATATCTTATAAGACCTTATGTTATGACCTGACAATAGGACAAGTCCTGCAGGTGATTGATATATATTGTTGTTATTAATAATGATGATGAGATATACATTGTTGTTATCATTATGATACTGATACGATGGTTTATCTCAAACAAAAGAAATCAAGGGAAGGAATGCAAAAGCTTGCTACAAGGGAAAACCTGACTAGTGATTGAGTTAAAGCTTGCTAAACAGGGGAATAGTGATCGAGTTAAAGCACTATAAGGGAAGGAACGGAAGGGCAGAGATAGGATCAAAGCATGTGGGGTCTGAAAATCATAAAAAGTTCCAGCATAGAGTGGCATCTTCTGAATTTTCTACAAGTGCATTATTGATTGTGGAATTTTCTTAGAAACAAACTATTTGTAAGGAGTGTCCAAATCCAATTCATGTCAGTATAAAATATTTATCATTCGAAAATTGTTATTTTTTTTTAAACGTATAATCGGTGGCAGCGAAAAATGAAAATAGTGGTGGCAAAAAACAAAGATTGTGGCGCCGAAGAAAGAGGAGTGGCTGCTCTCTCTCTCCAAAACTACCGGTGCAGTCACCTCAATCCGTGATCTCTCTCCTTCAACAATTTCGAAATATCCAAGCAAATTTCCATCAAAATTAGTGTCCATTATTAAAACAAGGGTCTTGTAGAATTTCGACAACAAAATAGAGGACTTGATTGCTAAAAATACGAGTAGAAGGACCAAAAATATAATTTCCCGTAGAAATTGTAAAGCAGATCCACATGAGAATTTTGTAAGAAATGCAGTTGTAAAGATGCATGCATTATTAGACCTGAAAGCAATCCACCACCCACCATGATTTAAGGTTAATTATCTTTTACTCCCTTCTACTTTGTATCTTTATATGAGTTTCTCCTATTAGTAAAAATTAGGAGGTGACATGTAAGTTTTTAAAATAGAGGGTTTAAAATGAAACAAGACCAAGTATATGGGGATAAAAAATACAATGAACCCTAAAATTTAAGATGAGGTATCAATGTGGTAGGAGTGAGAAAGTGAAATTAATCTAATACCAATGTTGTGTAGTCAAAGTGTAAAGGGATAATTGGACAATATTTGTAGACAATTTAATTCATAATTTATTCAATTTTTAATTTTAAATTTAGCATTAATCTCTTTATGTTTTATCTTATGTTTTAGTTCAATAATCAATACTCTCTTACATTTTCAAATGCTGCCGATTAAATTCCGTATTGTTAATCGCTGACACTACACTCTGCCGAGGCTACTGTTGGACCTCAGACCTCTGATTACCGAAGTCCGTCCATCGACTGCCGGAAATTTTAGTCATATGTAACTATTTTTTTAGTTATATCTAAATATTTTTTTTACTATATATTTTTTAATTACATTAATTAATATACTTTTTAGCTATTTTTTAAGTGTATTTTCAGTTACATTTTTAATGTATTTTACATTCATTAATTTTTGGTAACCAACAGTGATTAGTTGAATATAATTGAAAGGTATATTACTAAAAATCAATTGAATGTAGCTAAAAAGAAATTATGGCAACCGAAGTTTTCATGACCGACGGTGACTGGAATTCAGCACCTGGAGTATGGTAGCCGGCAGCAGTGCGACGGTGGTGAGAATGCAACTCAAATTGAAACATTAGTGTTTCCCTGAATTTTAATAGATGAGACTAAAACTAAAAAATTTATTTTTAGAATTTTTTACCAACTATCGAAGTGTAACACTGAACTTATTTACAAAATCAAATCTCTATATACTATTTTCCTAACCATGAAATCATCATCATCATGTAGAAAAACAGAATTACATAACTTTTGGATTCGCACACTAAAGTTTTTTTAAAGCTCGTGGAAAATATTGGGTATAAACTTATCAAAACTAATTGGAACATTCATTGAGATTTGTCAAATTCATGAAACATTGGGTTTGTTCATTGAATTTTTTTTTATATGATACTATTTGTCAAATTCATGAAACATCGAGTTTGTTCGTTGAATTTTTTTTGATATGATACTCATAATCCCACATTGACGTTGAGCCACAATATTTTTTTGCAGTGATTTGTCCAAGTTTACCATGTGCTTGAGGGGACATGTTGAATTCTCACATTGATGTTGTTACATAATCTTGAGCTACATATAAGTCTAGGAGTAATTCTCCTATTTCAAGGCGTCTTTTAAGAGTGAGTTAGGCCCATTGGATTTTTACATGGTATCAGAACCCGCCTTTTGTCTGAAGTTGGGCGTGTTGAATCCCACATCAATGATGGGTCCCTCAATATCCGTTCGCAATGATTTGTCAAAATTCACCCGGCACGTGAGAGGGCGTGTTGAATCCCACATTGATTTAATGACTTCCCGATATCCGTTCGCAGTGGTTTGTCAAAGTTCACGTTGTGTGTGAAGGGCCGTGTTCATTCTCACATCGCTTATGTTACCTGATCCTAAGCAATATATAAAGTTTAGAGCAATACTTCTCTTTCAATACGTGGAGTTAGACCCATTGAGTTTCTACATGATGATGATGATTTCTACATTTAGTATTCCATTTCAATCTTTATTTTATATATGTTTACTGCTTAATTATGTTTCCTTTTTATTCTTTTTTTTTTTTATTTTTTTGACGTTTTGGTTACTGGAAAAAACATGAAATGGAAGCCAAAATATTGGAACAAAAGATAATTCTTTTTCCGTTCTATCCTGAAAAAATTGTTCTAAAATCTCGGAACAAAACAAAAGCATTATTTATTTTTTTTCCTCGGAGCTGAAGAAAAACACAAAGGTGCTCTGGTTACTTGCTTAGTGCTTAAGGAATCATTAAAAGGAATCATCAATTTGGTCACCTTGTAAACCAGAAAAAGTAAAGTTCAAAAAACAAAAAAACAAAAAGGACAACTTGCAGCTTTAAGGATGCATAAAATATTGTACATGTGGTCTGAAAATCATAAAAAGTCCACCACAGAGTGGCATCTTCTGAATTTCGACAACAAATAGAAGACTAAAAATGGTTGCCGGTAGAAATTGTAAAGCACATGAGAATTTTCAAGAAATACAGCTGTAAATATACATACTATATTAGACCTGATGCATTATTATTACAGCTGTAAAGCACATGTCTTATTCCATTATTATTTGTACTCCACTATAGTGGCAGGGGAGCTTAATTTAAGATTAATTATCTTTTACTCCCTTCTACTTTCTATCTTATTTCATTTTCCCCCCTTTGTTTTAAAAACTCGCATTTTACCCCCTTCTACTTAAAATAATTCTAAAAATAATATATATATATATATATATATATATATATATATATATATATGTATATATATTTTGTTTAACTTAATCTAATATGCTAAAAATGGATGAATTGAAAATTTTCATCTAAATTTTATATAAATGAACAAAATTACTCTTTATTTTATTTTATTTGGACTTTGATGAAAAAAAAGGAAAAGTAAAATTGAAATAGAGGGGAAAATAGAGGTAGAGGGAGAAAATATTAGTTTTTCTCGTTTATTATCTTTAAAACTATAAAGGAAAATTAATTCTTTTTATTTTATTTTTTGAACAAAATGTGAGTTTCTCCCATTAGTCAAAATCAGAAGGGGAGCATGTGTGAGTTTTTAAAATAGATGGGTTAAAATAAAACAAGATCAAGTATAAAGGAATAATAAATAATGAACCTTAAAATTTAAGATGAGACGTCAATGGTAATAGTGAGATAGTGGAATTAATCAATACCAATCTAACACCATTCATTCATTCACAAACTAATACCAATCTTGTGTAATAAAAGTGTAAAGGGATAATCGGACAATATATCTAATTCATAATTTATTCTATTTTTATTTTATATTTAGTATAAATCTCTTAATTATTTTTTATCTTATGTATTAATCTCATGATCAATATTTTCTTATATTGTCAATGCTTCCAAATAAAGTTTGTATTGGTAGCCACTAGCATCACACTCCGCCGCCGCCATTACTGTTGGACCTTATGTGGTCGCCAAAGTCCGTCTACCGACCCTTGGAATTTTTTTAGTTATATGTAACTATTTCTTTTAATGGTGAACCTCGGGTACAAAGTAAGGTTATTCCATTATGACATGGAGGTTCCGGATTCAAATACAGAAAACATCATATTTGTAAACAGGGATAAGGTTGTGTACTTCTAACCCTCATAGACCTCGCAATATCAGAAGTTTTCGTGCATCGGAATGCTCTTTACATGTAAATATCTTTTTTAGGTTGTGTTTGGGTAAGGAATTTTGGGGAGAGATTTCATTTATGGAAGGGATTTCAAAATCTTTTTTTTAACAAATATCTTGTTTGGATATTGAGTAGAAATTATTTGTAAAATCCTGTAAGTGTCAAATAGTGTGAAAGAAATGATTTAGAAATTTTTTTGAAATTGGTGGAATTTGACAAATCCTCCCAGGATTTCATTAATCATGTTCATCAGTCTTCTCAACTTCTCCTTTACGCTGCTTCTTCGTTGATTCCTTCTTCGTCCACCTCCTTCGTTGATTGCGATTTAGGTGTAGGGCTATCGTCGATTTCACAAATCGAGACCTAGATTCGTCTATTCGTTCGTTTTGGCTTCTTCATCGTTTGGCTTCGTCGATTCGTCGTTTTGACTTCGTCGATTCGTTCGTTTTGGATTCGTCGATTCATCGTTTTGCCTTCGATTTCACCTCCTTCTTCGTCAATCTCCTTGTCATTTTTAGACGAATTTCTCCGTCGTCTTCTGCTTCTTCTTCGTCGTCAAAGCTCTGATTTTGGCATTTGATTTTCGTCGCAAGGCTTCTTCGTCGTCGCACGTCTCCTTTTCCTTCTCTTTGATCTCGTTCATGCAAAACACGAGGATCGAAAAATTGCAAAAGCTAGAAGCCGCTGTTTGAAGGATTCAAGCTTACCTCCGAAGATTAGGGCTGAATTGAACCCTTAATTCCAATTAATTGCAGGATTTAGGATTTTTAAAGTTTGTTTGAAGAATATTTCCGATTAATTACAAAAAAAAATTTGCTAGATCTAGGGTGGTTCTTTGTTAATTTGTTCTTTAGGTGAATAAATTAGAGTTTTTTTGTTATAAATATTTTACTTATTTAAACAAATGAATTGTAAATTACACGATCAAATACTTCAGCTCAAATAATTATCCAAATAAGAAATTTGTTAAATGATGGGATTTCAAAATCTAGAATTTTGAAATCCCATCATTTCACAAATCTCTTGAATTTGTCAAATTTCTTACCAAACGCAACTTTAGTGTATTTCTAATTACATATAAGTATTTTGTTAATATATTTTCTATTTACATTTTTAAGTATATTTTTAGTTACATTTTTATTATATTTTCACATTTATTTAATTTGCAAATGAAATATTAGTTGAATATAATTGAAAAGTATACTAAAAAAAATATTGGTAAAAATCAGTTGAATGTAACTAAAAAAGAATTTTGGCAACCGAAGGTGGCTGTAATTTGATGTCCAGAGTATGACAGCCGACAACAATTGTGCAGTGGAGGACAATACAACCCTAATCAACACCAATCTTTCCCAACAAACTAATCACCAAACACATAAAATATAGCTAACAAAGAGTGTTTTTTTTTTTTTAATTTTATTATTATTATTATTATTATTGCCTTAAAATTAACATCAATCTTTTCCAAAAAAAATGATTACCAAACACTTAGTTGTTGAAGCATGTCTTCTTCTTCTCTATTTTTGTACTTCAATGGTGGAGGAACTGAACAATATTGACTGCCTGGCCTCCCTCCATCTCCTTTTCCCTCTAACTTGTTTAGTATTTAATTTCATGTCCAAGAGGAGCGTTTGTCCCTTTTCAATCACATTTGTTTGCGATGGATTTATTAATTTTACATGGCTAGTTGAATTAGATTGACATGGATTTATTAATTTTACAATTATATTTTTTATTTCATGTTAATATATCATATGCCGGTGAACGTGTTTAGACTATATTACGTATTAATAATACAGTTCAAAATTTGTTTAGTGTTTATGATTCCGTTTTTTATTTTTTCACCAAAAATGGGAACAAAAGATAATTTTAATCAGTTCTATCCTAAAAAATTTGTTCTGTAATCTAGAAATTGAACAAAAACATTATTCTTCTGTTCCCATATTTATATTTAGGCTCCAATGTTTTTCCCTAAGAATAGCAAAAGAAACATTTTCGTTATTCTTTCTGAATTGGAACAAGTGAGAACAAAAATAGTTTCTTGACTTGACTTGGATGTTTCACAATTATTAAGGGGATGTTATTCATTAATTAGATTGATAGGAGTTAAAAAATATTAAGGACACTTAAATTAGTGCATTTAATTTTTTAATATTTTTAACTTAAAAAAAAAATTATTTTTTTACAAATTTTTATTCTCAAAATAATTTTTAAAAAATTACCGCATAGACCCATATTAACCATTAATCTACCAATTAAACCCGCTAATTAAGTAATAAATCGAGCAGTCTCTCTTCGTAGATCACATGCACAACGCAATCCTAGATTCTGGATCCGTACACTTCTTGTTGACAAATTTGCCCCCGCGTTATATAAAACAGTGAAAATTCTTTAATAGGGATTAAGAATTTCTATATCAACAAAATCATTTTATTAAAATGAAAATAATCATTATTATTAAAATGATTGCTCTACAAACCCTTTGTAGAAGCCTTTGAGTGATGGCATGTTGCAATCCTGCAACAAAGCCAAGTTGTTACCTAACAGGTAGTTCTTGCAAATTACCTCAGACATGGGCAAATATATGGACATTTTGTTCAACTCTTGGAGTTGGGAACAAGTACAATTTTGTTCTATTCCTAAATATTGGAATCGGACATAAACAGATTTTTAATCCCCAATTTTCTTATAACAAAAAAGTAAAAAAATATTACACACTTCCATGCTTTTATTTCCAATTCAAATTCCAAGGCTTGAATTCTGACAAAACCAAACACTAAATTGAGATTTATTTTCACAATAGGACCGCCCCCTTTCATTCTAGGCTGGGGCTGGCTTTTTGTGAAGCTTGTATCACCGCGCTCACAGCCCGGTTGGCTTGCTAGCGATAGTGGAAATTCTCTCATTCCCTTGTCAATGATTGGGATGCGGGATCTAGTCCATTCTTTTACATTTTTCTTCCTTTTTACCATTGGCCTATAGGGCTAATCATGGCCGGGCTAGGCCAAGTACGGGGTCAAGCCTTACCTAATAAATTGCAAGAATTTATAGGGCCCAGACCCAAGCTTGGACCGGCCATTAGGCCTATGTCCCTATCCAACCTCGCCCATTGTTATTTAAATGTTTTTTAAAATACCACATATATATTTATTTTAAAATAAAATGCAACTTGGGAAGCTCTCTAGACAATCCTTTAGCTACAAGTCATGGGTTTGTATGTGATGGATGTTATAATCTATTTATTTTATATGTAACTATTTTTTAAATAATTGGATGGGCAAGGCAAATCAACCCTAAATCTAAATGGCTAGGCCCTACCCCAGCCCTAAAAATGACGAGACTTAAATTTTGGGGCTCTAGCCCAGTTCACGAGCCTAAGTTTTAAGCCCAAATCCTAAAAAAATAGGCAACAAGCCCAACGGACTGGGCGGACCTTTAGACCCACAAACACCTCTATTGGCCTAGGACTGAGCCGAAAGGACTGAGCTGAGGGTTGGTTATCAGTGATCTTCCTATTCTACTGGTAATGTGAGTAAATTGCCTCTTTCTTTGGCGTTTGAGAATAAAAAAAAAATTAAGGTATTGTTTTACCTCACAAATGTTGTTGGAATGCACTTCTAAAGTTAAAAAAGAAAACTACATGCAAAATAATTTTGGATTCAAAATTTAGGCATATAAAAATTAAGTTGCTTCGCATAGATGATCACAAAACTTACAGCAAAGCTTTGAGTAGATGTTGGAAAACAATTAAAGAAATATTTTTATTAAACTCAACTAATGAAAGGCATAAACCTACATTGATTGTTTTGTAAATAGAATTGCAAAAGCACTTTACACCAAATTTATAGTAGAGTTCTTAAAAAAAGCCATAACTTATTAATATATAGTAATTACCTGTGGCTAACAACACGCTTTAATATGCTTTAATAAAAAATAATGTTTATGTAATTGATATTATAAATTTAAAATATAATTAATTAATTACTTTAAATTATCTAATTATATTATAAATTTCATAGACTCCACAAAGTAATTGAAGTCACGAATACAAAGGTTAAGATTTCTCCAAATATATCATCCAAGGGATCAAAATATCTCTTTAATTGAATTGTTAAGATTTACCCCACATTTCCCTTCTCTCTCTATATATATACACACATTTGGTTGAACGAAAAATACACGATATTTCGATTTTTTCTTAAAATTTTAGCCATATCAATAGAGCATTTTATGCACCTTTGAAGTTTCAATGAAATCCCACTTTAGCCCTTATCTTTTCAGTTTGAATACATCAAAACTTGAAACATCGAAATTGTGTCAAGTTAGTCCTTTCGTCATTTTTTATGACGGAATTCACCCACAAGGGTGATTTTGTGTCTGACACATGGCTGATTTTCATTATAAAAATTAACAGAATTACTGATTTGAATTGACTTGACACGAGTTTGATACTTTAGAGTTTGATGTGTTTAAATTGAAAGTACGGAGGCTAAAGTGGAATTTCACCAAAACTTCAAGGGTGCAAAGTGCAAAAACCCTCCAAAAATATAACATTTAAACTAGAACCAAAATAGCATGGTAGCTAATTTGAGAGAAAAAGTCGCTAATTATAAAACCAACAAATGCATGAATTGAAGGAGAATCGTATAGAAATTGCATTTTAACCCTTACCTTCATGAAGCACACTTTTGGAGAGAATTCATATCCTGTGGAAACTCCACCGACACCCCCATTACTCTTAGCAGCTACACCACCTGAGCATAAGACTTAAATCGGAGTTTCTAGTTCAATTCTGATGGAGTAACATCAAACTCAGGATGATCTCGTGATTGTAATTGGTAATGTGTTATCTTTATTGGTTCAACTCATCTATATAACTAATGGAATTTAGGAGGCACGAGAAACTCTCTCTCCTGCTGAGGATTTCTTCCTGCAACGAGTTCAAAGACGAAGAAGCCAAAGCTATAGACATCACTCTTCTTTGTGAAGGCGATATGCAGTCAGAATCCAGATATCCAAAAGTTCCTCATACATAGAAGGCATGAGTGTTAATCATTTCTTCCCTTGATAGACTAAAGTCGGCTACCTGATTTTATACCAAAATAATATGATAGCTCAATTTTGATGGCAAAAAATCAACTCTTCACCTGAACAGGAGGAGAAAAAAAGTTGTTCCAAGAAACATACCCTGGCTCCCATGGACTCATCCAACAAAATATTGGAAGATTTGATATCGCGGTGTATAACAGGTGGTACTGCCTGTATACGCACAAGAAAAAGGGTATAACAGTCAAATAATCATACACTTCATCATTTAGGCAATGGGCAGTAAACAAGTAAAGCTTACCCCCCGTCACGAAAATACTCCAAGCCCCTTGCTACATCTAGAGCTATTTGGACCCTTAGGTCCCAGCTCAATGGTTTATGCTTTTCACCTAAGAATCCAGAGTGCAAATTAAAGAACAGGAGACTTTATTCTTCATTATAATTGATCAATTGTAACATAATAAAGAGACTGCAACGGATGTCAAACCAAAATGTCCAGCTCAACAGGTTCAAAGAAGAGAGGTTTGTGGATTAATTTTACATTTTACTATGTACAAAACAATGCACGAGATAAATCATTAACTACAGGTTTTAGTTCAATAAGAAAACCCATCGATTTCAGAAACAGAAAACAGACTTTGAAGCAAATGAAGAACAAAATCAGCAGATCTGATTCAAACGAAGAAGAAAACCCATCGATTTTAGCAGAGCAAAAAAATCTGGGCGATTTCAAGCGTAGAAGACATATGGTTGTCTAGATCTATGAATTTCAAGAGGAAAATCCATAGATCTGGGGCCAAACTTTGCCGATCTGAAGGGGAAAAAAACACAGGGTTTTCGGACATGGAGAAATAGAGAAGAGAGAGATCGTACACGACGGCGACGGCGAGAGACAACAATGGCGATCGAGAAATTAACGATAGCGATTGAGGACCTGGGTAGCAACAATAGCGATGGAGGAATGAAGAAGAATGAAAACACAATGAATAAGTGGGATGAGATATTCTCATTAATAATTGAAAAAATGACAAGCGTGTCCTACTTTGGGAATAAGAAGAATGGGAGCAAAAAGAATCAACAATTTTTTTGTTTCTCACACTCTTAAGGAATTCAGGAATCAATCCCAAAATTTTGGGATGGGATGAGAACAAGACGTGTTTACCAAACACGTTTCCGTACATCAATCCCAAAATTCTGGAAGCGGGAACAAGAATCAGAGAACGGAAACACTAACCAAATGGGGCCTTAGTGATTCGGTTCCAAGTATTTTTGGGAACAGAAACACTAGACAAACGCCACCTATGTTTCCATGGTCGAGGAGGAGAAGGTTTTGGGAGGGAAGAGGAGAGAGGGAATTCGTCAGATGGTGTAACTGCAAACCCAAAAAGAGGCAAGAGAGAGTCCCATGATTGCCATTGCAAGAAGCCCTGCTAGGGTTGAACCCTGCATTCCCGTGCATAGTGAAATCGTTCTAGTAATGCAAGAGAAGTTGTAAAAGCTGACAAACAATATGCTCCCCTGTTCACAAAATACTTGGAACAGAAAGACAGACAGAAAAATAGAAACAATTCGGTTGTGTTCTCAAAATTTTGTTCCAAAAGCATGTGAACAGAAAAATACAAGTTCTTTTGTTCCCAATTTTTGTTTACATTCTAGGTTGGTTGGTTTGTTTTTTGGAACAGAAACAGAAATATAAAACCAACAAAATATGTTTCGGTTTTTATACCCAAAATTTTGTTCAAAAAATGGAGAAATTTTAAAAGCTTACAATACACATTACAAACAAATGGTGGCAATGGCATTTTCTTGACTGTTTTTTTTCCTAGATTTCTGTTTCAGTTCCAAAAAAATAAAAAAGAAGCAGAACAGAAATCTAAGTACTTCTGTTCTGTTCACAAAATTGTTGTGCAAATATGGGAACAGAACAGAAATAAGTCTTTTTAGTTCCCATTTTTTTTTTCTGTTCCAAGTTTTTCAGGACATAGACACTATATAAAGTGCAACCTGAGTGTTTCTGTTCCCAAAAGAATTGGAACTAAAGGACCAACAAATATGTTTTTTTTTCATGTTCACAAAACTTTATTCTACAAAAATAGCAAAATAAAAGAAACAGATTCTTTCATTCCTCTATTTCTATTTCTGTTCCAAGTTTCTGTAAACAAAAACAGTATAAAACAGGGATTAACTTAAGGAACCCTGAACTAACAAAACAACAATATATGAATCTATGCAGGGATTGTCATTCCTCATCTCTATATTTGGTTTGGGGCGTGACATGCATTGTGAAATTAAAAAACACTACCTGAAACAGCATTCCTCCAGCTTTGTTCTTCAAAAAGAATTGCCTTTGCTACCACTTCGGATTGATGCTTTCGCGTATCTCCATTTCTCAATCTCCTTTTCCATGAAATCCAAAATTGTGTCTGTCACGTGGTTCGGAGAACACCCTGCATCCAACATCATCTTCAAGAACCTGTAAGCATCCTTCAATCGACCGGCCTTGCTGTGAACTTCAATAAGTGTATTATAAGTGACAATGTCAGGTTTAATCCCGCTGGTCCTCAACTGTTGGAAGAGCCTGTTTGCCTCATCAATTAGACCAGCCTTGCCGAGGGCATTAATCAGCGTATTATACATAACAATGTCAACATAGCCTCCCCGCTTCATTAGTTGATCCAGAACATCAACAACTAGATCCGCCCTCCCCATTCTCCCTAACCCTTGGATTACCAAATTATAGGTCGCTATGTCTGCTGGACAAAATGATTCCTTCATCTCATGAAAAATGCCCCAAGCCTCGTCAACGTAACCCTTCTTGACAAATGAAGATATCATGGAATTGTAAGTGTAGCTCACAGGTTCGACTCCCATACTGGTAAAGATCTCGAATAACTTGCATGCTAAACTTAGCTTTCCCTTGGCTAAAAATATAGACAAGTAGGTATTAACCATATCAATGTCGAAAGATTCAATGCCTTTTGACTGAACTCGTTTGCCCCGAGTCAGTGAGAAGGTTTGAAAAGAATAATCATTAGAGACCGCTTGATAGGCCAATAGATCCATATATGGGGACGGCGACCACTGATCACTTTCATGTGATGACGTTTCTTCATCTTGTGGCCCAGTGCTCTCTGAACCACGACCCTTCAGGACATCAGTAAAATCAACTTCGGTAAACATTGATGTGAAATCCTTGTGTCTGCTCTGTGGATCTTTCATTGAGGCTTCCATCGCTGCTTTCCAATTAAGAACAATTGGCACAAAATTGTCGTCCCTAATGTGTTTCAAAAGCCTCTCTGTCCAATCCCACCGACCTTGCCTGTAAAGCACAATCAGGAGCGATGTTATTGTAACCAAGTCAACAACAAAGCCTCTGGTTTCCATTTCTTCAACCAAGTGTAGTGCCTCTTCAAGCTCACCCTCCCTACACATATTCAATATAACAATGCTGTAAGTAACCCCATCCACTAACTGCCCTTTCTTTTTCAAATTACAAAAGAGCGCATAACCAGCTGCAGCCCGACCATTTTTCACTAACCCATCAATCAGAATGTTATATGTCCAACAGGATGGTCTCACTCCTTCATCGGTCATTTTCTCAAACATATGGCATGCGTCTGTAAGCTTCCTCGCCTTAAGAAGCCCATCCAAAAGAGAGTTGTAAACAAAGGTATCTGGACGAAAGCCATTATACTGCATTTCACTAAACATCTTCATAGCATCACCGATTCGGTAAGATTTGGAGCAGCCCTGAATGAGGATACGATAAGTGAATGAATCAGGCTCGTGACCACAGCCCTTCAATTCCTCCAAAACAATGAGCGCATCATTCACCTTTCCAGCCAAGAGGAGCACATGAAGGAGGCTATTATATGTCCTCAAGTCCGGGCTGAAATAATCACCAGAGTGCAGACTCCGTTCCCTCATCTCTTTGAAGAGGGCCAAAGAAGCGCCCAGATCACCCCAACACCCAAAAGCGTGAATACATATGTTGTAACACTTGTTGTCCAGTGGAAAGCGACTCTTCTCCCTCAATTTATTGAAAACTCGCTTGAATTCAGCCCTCATGTCTGCTTTCCTAAGACCAACAAACAACTCATTACAGGCAAGCTGATTGGGAACGTTAACATCAACATTGGTGTAATCCAAGAGCTTGAATAGGATTGACAATACTAAAGGCAGCTGGCTCTTGCGAACAAGAGCAACCAGGACAGAATTGTACAGGTCAGGATTCAAGCAACTAGAATTTGTTCCTATTCCAAATTCTTTCTCCACAAGGTCCAAGATTTCAAGTGCAGAATCAAACTTCTCCAACCGGATGAAGGCATCAAGTAGTAGTTTCAAGGTTGCAGAATCAAGGACAATCTCATCCTTCTTCATAGATGTGAGAAGGTTAAGGCTCTCATCAAGAAGTTGGTTGTGGTGGTAAGAAAAGCAAATAGTTCTAAAGATCTCGGAATATGTTTTTGCAGAATGCTTGTAATTGGGGTTAAGGGAGCACCAATGGAAAAATTCCAGTTTTTTTGATGCATGAAGGAAATTCCTTCGCAGTACTTTAAGAACAAGATTCTCGGTGAGGGGAATGGAATCTGCATCGAGGTTACTAGTCCCTCCTGCTCCACTCCCGCTCCCACTCCCACAGAGAGCTTTGGCAATAGAACCAACAAGTAAATGGTCACCGATGGCAGCTGAAGCAGAATGTCTTGTGAGATTAACTAAAGAAGAACAATGAAGGGCTTTTGATGTTGTTCCTCCGTGATGACATATCATGTTGCTGGTGTTCCTGCTCCTTCGAATAAGTATTGAAGATTCATGTCGCCACTTGACCAATAAGATTACACGGGATAGGCTGAAAAACAGAACAAACAGTCCTTATAACTAGTAGATTCTACAAAAAATACATGCTTTAGTCTACAAACAATGTTCACTATTATTCCTTGTATTTCCTTAAACCGTTGCCTCCAAATACATATATTTAATTCACAACTTTTGCCATTCTCTATAGAAAACGACGTCAATCATCATTTTCTTTATAAACTATCAAATTTGCAAATAAAGAGCTGAGATCTTTGCACTAAAAGATATTCTTATTCTAGAAGATGATAAACTGATCATCATGAAACCGTAAAACCAGAAAGTATGGAGGAGGAATTTGTTTTCATACACGATACTCTTGCCCTAATCGCAAGATGCAAAAATGAAATTGAAAGATTTATGAACTTGTTAAATTTAACTGTCTCCGTTTTCCTGCTATACCAAATGATAATACAGTCAAAATATTTCCTCTTTTCCTGTACTTTCCATCATTATAAATGAATTGAGACAGAAGTATCTAAATGGTAGGCTTGTATACTATGAAATTCATAAGACAAAGAAAAAGACAACAATGAAAATCATAAATGAAAGGAAAATCATAAACTGAAGATGAATCCATTAGTTCATGAACTGAAAATAAGCAAGCGAAAAATTTATTATAAGAGCAAGCAGAAAAGGAACAAGAAACGAAATGCAACCTTGATAACCTACAAAAAATGCTACACTGGCATTTAATCTGAACCAAATTTTTGCTCGCATGGAAATCCACCAATACAATAATAAAAAAAAAAAAAAAAATAATAATAATAATAACAGACCTAAATGAAAGAAACTTAAAATCTTAAAGTGAATCAAGAACATCCAAAACGCAAAAACGTAATCTGATTTTGAATCCAATGAGAGTGATGTACAAGAGGCAAAACAAACAATTACTAACCTCCCGCTCGGTTCCCCTCTTTCTCCTCAGAACTCGCAGTGATGAAGCTCTTCTAATCGCTTCCATTTCCAAAAACCGATGGAGGAGATAGGGCAGGAAGTCCGCAGCAACAACCATGGCGGAGCGGTAGAGTTTCGCCCGTCAAGCGGTGGATGGCGAACGAGGAGAAATTCCCTTTAGGACCCCAGAGATTTTGGATATTCTAAAACCTACCCCTCTGCACTATATATTTGGGGATTTTATAATTGAGAAATTACATTTTAAATCCTCTAGGTATTGATACTTTTTTAATTGGTCCCTCTCCGTTTGATTGTTTCATTTTAAACCCTCTAGGTATTAGTATGTTTTTATTCGATCCTTCTGTCAAAAAATCTGTTAAGCCTAACATTATAGAAGGACAAAACCGTCATTTTACATATTTTTCTATTTTTAATGATTTTTTTATTTTTATTTTTCCCCCCCTACATTTCTCTCTCTCTCGCTCAATTCTCTCTCTTTCTCCCTCCCTCCCTCCCTCTCTTTCTATTCCTCCTTCTCTCCTCTTCTCTCCCTCCCTTCCTCTCCTCGTTGACCCGAACAGGGGGTGGTAACACCCCCTTCAATAGGGGGTAGGTTCACCCCTGTTGCATAGGGATAAAAACATGCAATAGGGGGTGTGTGAAAATTATCCCCATGCAATAGGAGGTAAACCACCCCTATTTCGGAGTGATTCCACCCCCTGTTGCCACCCTCCATAACAGGGGTGGTTTCGACTGACGGGGAGAAGGAGGAATAAAGAGAGATAGGGGAAAGAAAGAAAAGAGAGAGAGAGGAAATAAGGAAGAGAGAGAGAGAGTCTTGAGCGGGAGAGAGAGATGGGTCAAAGAAAAAAAAAATGAAATAATGAAATAATATAAATTGACGATTTTGCCCTCACAATTTTGTTAGTTTGGACTATTTTTGACAAAATGACTAAATAAAAACGTGCTGATACATAGAGGGTTTAAAATTAAACGCTCAAACGGAGAGGGACCAATTAAAAAAGTGTTAATACTTAGAGGGTTTAAAATATAATTTTTCCTTTATAATTTAGTCCTTTGTAGAGACCCTACTGAGTATTCAGACCCTACTAATTCTTTAGAAAAAAAATCCTCCATTCTAGCTCACCTGACAACATTTATTTACGATTTCTATCATTTTGTCCTATGCAAGAAGGAAAAAATATGCACACATAACGTTAACGTTAACTAAGTACTCATTTTCAGTAAATACACCCCCCTTTGTGTTTTTTATTTTTTTTTATTTTTTTTTTGTGTGTTAACTTATTTTTTTAGTACGTTAACATTAACTCATTTTGTGTGCATTACTCATTATTTGTGTGTTTTAACGTTAACTCATTTGCATATATATATATATATATTTGTGTATCAAGTTACCGCATCTTTCTTCATATGTTTCTGTGCAATAACATTAACGCATTTTTTACTATCGGATTGTGGATTTTAACGTTAACGTATTTTATTTTTTAGATGTTTTGTGTTAACGTATTTTGCTTGAATATTTACGTTAACGTTCTATCACATATTTTTTTCTTGTACGCGTTAGCGTTAACTACCATATGTAGTATTTTATCATTTTGGATTGAATGTGTGATTGAGTTGGATTTGTGTTAACATTAATACACATTTTTTTTTCTAGGGATCTCCTATGTTAACGTTAACGCATTCACGTTGTATAGAAACTCATATGTAAGAAAATAAAAATCAAACACTGACGGTAATATTAATGCACATTTTTTGGAGTCACTTCCTGTATTAACGTTAACACATTTATGTTGTCTAAAAAACATAAGTGAAAAAATCACGCAAAATACTAACGTTAACGTAAATACACATTTTATTGGTTTGCGTTAACATTATTACACATTTTTCTGGATCTCCTGTATTAACGTTAACGCATTTACGTTGTCTGGAAACCCATATGTAAGAAATCAAAAACAAAACACTGATGTTAACGTTAAAAAATACACATTTTTTGGGTCTCGTCTGTGTTAACGTTAGCAGGTCAAACATTGTCCAGAAAAACACACGTGTGCAAAAGTGAAAATTAGTGTACGTTAACATTAATGAACATTTTCACCTCACCGCCGAATTGAACATCAACACCGGTGTTAACGTTAACTTTAAATTTAACTGGTGATCGACAGTGGTTTCTGGATCTGACTAGTAATAGTCGACGGTTGTCCGAATCGAAAATGAACATCACCACTGTCGAACAATACTACCGAATCGAACATCAACACCACCGAAAAACACCACCAACACGAACAATACCGTTGAATCGAACATCAAACCCAGAAAAAAAAAAAAAAAAAAAAAAAAAAAAAAAAAACAAACAATAAGAATACCATGAACTAGAGAGAGAGAGAGAGAGAGTGGGGGAGGTCCGGATCTGGGTGATGGCCGGCGGTGGTTGCCGAATCTGGCTAGTGGTGGTTGATGGTTGTCCTAAACGAAAATGAACATCACCACCGCCAACAACACCGTCGAATTGAACATCAACACTGCCGAAGAATACCACCAAAACGAACAGCAAATTCCCCATCCTCATAAATAATAAATAATAATAATAATAATAATAAATAAATAAATAAATAAAAATAAAAACAAAGAGCAAAACAGAAAAACAAACAGACCTTCAACAGTGGCTAGTGGCCGAAATCTTTGTTTATGTTCCCAAAGAACTTGGAACCAAAACAGAAAAACAAATGAGGCCGAGCATCACCGCCAGTCGCCGTCGCAGATCGGGAGGAAGAAAGGGAAGCACAAAAGAGGGTTCGCAGATAGAGAGATAAGAGAGAGAAAAAGAGAAGCTAGAGAGAGAAAAACACCCAAATCGAACATCATTACCGAATCGAACATCAACACCCTCAAAAATACCCAAAACAAGAACAAAAAACCGAAGAAAAAAAAAATTGAAAACCCAAATCTGGGTTTCTACTTTCCAGATCTGAAAAAGCATATCACCACCGCCAAAATAGATCACCACCGCCAAAACACCGCCGAATCGAACAACCAATGGCTGGTCATCTTCGTTGAACTGAATTTCTAGATCTAAATGGAAAAAAAAAAAAGAGAACGAAAACCCCATCCAAACACGACCTTAAACAAAAACCCTAAAGTCAATAGATGAAAAACAACAAACCAACGGCGGTGGTCCTGGGTGTGCTCCGTTTCGGCGGTGGTCTTCGTCATATCCAGTCGCCATCTGTGTCAACGGTGGTCTTCGTCAGATCCAGTCGCCATTTGAGGAGGGTTTAGAGAGAGAGAGTGAACGAGATTTACAGAAAGAGATAGACAATAGAGAGAGATTAGTGAACATTGACCAGATAACATTAGTGTATTATAATTGTTTAGGGCTACGTACGTCTTTCCACCTCTTATTTTGTCTGTCAAAAGGACTAAAAGTTTGATTGAGTGTACTGGAGGTCTTTCCCCAACATGATTTCTTAAATCAGAACTAAATAATGAAAACCTCTATATATTTTTAGTATGGACATGTTTGTTTTAAGGGAAAATTACAATTTACACTCATCAACTTTAACCATGTCATATTTTACCCCCTCTATATTATATTTCACGGGGATGCTACGGAGGGAGGTACGGTTGCCGGAGTAGATGGGTGAGTGAGAGAGAAGTGTCAAATGTGACCAAATTACTCATTTACCCTTCATAATATTAAAAATTTATAGCAAAAAAAAATCATCGTTCAAGTTAAATACAATATATATAAATTACTAACAAATAAAATAAAAATAAATCCAAAAAACATATAAATGAATGGGTCTAACTCACTCTAAAAATGTGTCTTGAGAGAGGAGGATTGCACAAGACATTGTACATAGTTCAGGATCAGGTAACACAAGTGATGTGGAATTTAGCAAAATCGAGTTCATTAGAGCCGACTAGAAATTTGGAACACATTTATAACATCAACTCTCTTCCTCACTCTGTGTTCAAAACACAAATCAAAACATGTCCATCAACCTTCATTGATCTCGAAACTAAACACATATTTGGAGAACAAAAAATCCATATGTTCTGAACTAGAATAGATTTCAAGTTTGTAGTAGAAGAAGAAGAATGAACTTGCCCTACATCAATAAAAACCGCAATCAATCCAAAAGAAATAGGGCTTTCATTAGTCTCTATGGAAATGGGAATCAATGCATTTCCATGTGCTTTGAATTTTTATTTAGGAACTGTTTGATAACGTTTTATTGCAGCAATTTTTGCTTAAAAGTAAAAAAGTATACATTTTTAAAAGAAGCGTTTGCTTTGTATTTTAAAAAAAAAAGAAAGTAAAAGCTTGATCTTAAATACTTTTTGTGATCGATGGACGAAAACCTCTTCATCCACTTGTTTCAATCATCTATGAATTTTTATTTTATTTTTTATTTTTTTTTGAATTAAGAGGTCATTGGTAAGTAGGAATGACAATTCAAACTGAACCGAACGATTCGTTTTTTAAACCGATTAAATGCTTTTGGTTAAGGTTATGGTTTCAGAATTGAAAACCGAAACAATTTTGATTTTAATTTTAATTTTGGAATAGTAACCGTAAAACCGAACCTCATAATCAGTATTTTAGATACATTTTTATTATATATATTACCCTCACTTTTTTTCATTTATTTACATTATATATTATAGGGTTAATTTGTTTATGTATAAAAAACAACGGATATCGGTTTCGATTTTTGCATAAAATTAAATGGTTCAGTTTTAAAATAGTTTTCTAAAAATCAACGGTTTTGGGTTTGAGTTTGGTATATGCCTAACAGTTCTAGTTTTGGTTTCTAGTGAAACCGACTCAAAACCGAACTGTTGTCATCTCTATTTGTAATGATAATACTAAAGATATTATATCTAAACTGTGAAACACACTTCCTATTTTATAAAAAGTTCTTTTTTTAATCAAATTACCTTTCTCTATTAAAAAAGAAAAGTGCTTAAAAAAATACCAAGCTAAGTAATGCACGCTATGAGAATCATAAGGCGATAGAACAATTGAGCTTATGAAAGGAGGAGGTACCTGGTGGAAATTGGAAAGAAGGGGTTGTCATGTTCTGATTTAATTTCATCGTTATATGCCACGTTCTTTTTCAAGCACAGGTTCAATGAAGCTAACCCATCCATATGTTTGATAAATATATTTGATTTATAAATTATTTTTATATTATGAAAGCAGTACACCGATAAAATATTTGATCTCAGGTACTCCAATTAGAGATGGGTCCACTACTGGCACTAGATAGAGTTAAAAGATGGTATGTTTTTTGAGACAGTTGTTGGAAATGAAAATTTCAGATTTTTATGGTTTTGTTAGGGAGTGATTGTATATGTATAATCACTGTATTTGAGTTGGTAAAAAATTTAAAAATTTCAAGTCAGTGGCGTGTGTGTGTATATATATATATATATATATATATATATATATATATATATATATATATATATATATATATATATATATATTGTCCAAGTTACATTTGTTTTTGTTTGAGTAATATCAAGTCGAGGTCACGCCTAGCCTCGGGCGTGGGGTCCAAGGTGGAGTGTGACAGCACTCATCCAATAGAAAATTAGAGAAAATCGTTTACGATGGTCTGGGGAAACAGACTAATTTGATGGTCTGGCCTGAGAAAATTAAGTGCAATGGGCTACTAGAGGAAGAGGTAGATCTAAAAAAATGTTAGACGAGACTATTAGAATTGATTTGATGACATTAAACCTAACAGAGGGAATGATCCTAGATCGATTACTATAGCGTAAACGGATTCATGGAGCCGACCTTATATAAATAGAACAAAAACTTTTTTTTTGTTGTTGTTGTAAATGACAATGATAAACCTTTTTCAGTTTGTTATGATAATAATAAGGAAGGTTCTTGTTGAAAACTTTATAAATAAATCAAGGAAAAGACAAAAAATTGTGAACTATCAGACAAATAATATTCTGAGAGTCCTAGAAAACAAAACACATAATATTCTTGAATTGGATGTGAGTGTATATATATATTGTCTTCTCCAATTAGAGCTATATGTGTAAAACAAATTATATTTTCTTCTTTGATTGAATGCATAGGTTTAAAAATGATTATGTCGTCTTCTTGAGTAAGGATGCATGGTATATAATTTAATATGTTGATAATCTCAACATAAAAATAAGACGTGAGATACAATGATTAATGTCTAGTTTATAAAATTAATGGGTTTAATTATTTTCTTTTATCTATATAATAATAAAATATATATAGGTCTCCGAGTTCAAATCTTAGAAACAACCTCTCCAAACACAAGGGAAATAATATGTACATCTGACCCTCCTCAGACCCCGTAATGGCGGGAGTCTTCGTGCATTAGGCTGTCTTTCTTTTATCTATATATATATATATACTTTTATCTATACGATAAATCAAAAGTCAAAACATATTTTATAGGTGAGACATTTTTTACATTGGAGACATTTTTAACAATTGATTTAGATGTTATTGAAAAACTAAATCACAAACTCTCAAACAAATTCGTGATTTCAGGCACGGGAATATACTAGTTTAAAAATTTTAAATAATTCTGTTGGTGTCAAAAAGTGACTAACACCTCGAGTTGGTCCGGTCAGAGCACATATAGACTTTTGCTGCTGAGGTGGAGATGATGTGTGCTGAAGATTGAGATCGAGATCGGAGATCGGTAAATTTCTTTCACTTTAAGATCCAGAGTCACTCCGTACAATTCGAGCTGAGAACCTGAATTGAAGTCCCGAGCATACCTGCACAAAGACCCACCGAAGTTGTACCCGGTGAAGTCCCTCCGGCGTGAGAATAAGAGCTCAGGGGAGAAGGCTAAAAAATGCTTTCAAATAGATGAGAAATGATACGTAGGGCATTGAATGCCTAATTATTTATAGGAGAAAAACTTAATTAGCGTCGCAGAATAAAGGCCCTAAGCGCGGTTAATTAAGGTAACTCAACACATTGCCAATAGGAGGGCGCATGAGGAGATTAGGCTTCAGGTCTTGGCTTCCAGGCCCCATCAAGGAGAATCCATGGGTCGGCCCAACACGGTTGAGGAGAACGGGCCTAGCCCATGATGACGACAACGCTAAGGCAAGTACTCTTTCTTTAGCATTGATCCCGGGGCAGAAATCTTCTTCCAGAACGCAAATATAAGTTGAAGAGGGCCCATTACGTGAAGAATCTGAGCAGGGGATGCTCGAAGAACAGAGCTCAAATTCCCGAGCTCAGATCTGGCCTTCAAAGGCTTCCAAGGACACCGTACCAGGCAAAAGAAACTTGGAGAACCCTAGTCGGATGCCAACACAGACGTCTTAGTGAAGAACCCTGGTCAGAGAACTCTAGTCGGAGAGCTCTGGTCGAATGCTAGCACAGAAGTCTTGGTGGAAAACTCTAGTCAAAGAACTCTGGTCGGAGAGCTTTGAACTCCCATAGGAACTCCTATTGATGATGACCGAGCAGAGATAGTTCAAGAGCTCGAGCTCAGCTAATTTAGCTGACTTAGTGTCGACAAGCTTGGCAACTTAGAAGGGCCTTCACATTGAGGGGCTCCGAGCACATGTAGCTCGGAACTCGGCCAATAGTAGACTTCCGAGGAGATGAATGATAGCTTGGACAAAATCATGAGGTTGGAACTCGGCCGGGTCATGAGGTCGGGCCTCGAGTCCTAAGGTAGGAGCTCGGCCAGGTCCTTTGGTCGGAGCACTACAAAAAACCACACAGATAGGTCCACTTGGTCCTCCTCTGTTCTCCAGTCGAAGCTCAGGTCCTGAGGTCGGAGCTCGGCCAGGTCCCGAGGTTGGAGTTCTATAAAAAAAACCACAAATGGATCCATTTGGTCCTCTATCCTCTAGTCGAAGCTCGGGTACTGAGGTCGGATTTTCCCCACACCAAGTTTAAAGTCACCATAGGTATACATACAAAACAAAATAGCATATACATAATTGTTTTTGATATGCCATATAGTTGCAGTACTAATCTGAAGAAGATCTTCTTGAATAGGATAAAACACAAAAATTTAAAATAAAAGGAAAATTACATTTTTAGTCCTATTTGCAATGTGTATTTTATGTGGCCCTCCAATTCATTTTTCTTTCAATGTGGTCCTCATTTTTGTGGTCGATTTTCTATGTAACCCTTATGTCTCTAATTGGCGTTAATTTGGACGGAAGTGAGATGGACATCTCTCTCCCTCCCTCCCTCTCTCTCTCTCTCTCTCTCCAGAGTTCTAGCAACCAGAGAAGGGGAGAGGGCAAACGGCGGCAGAACAAAGAGGTGGAGTTGGCTTTGATGGCAACATCGAAGAAGAACTGGAAGATGGCAACGGAACAAAGAAGAAGAAGAAAAAAGAAAATAAAAAAATGACACTTTTAGCCCCTAAGGTATCGCACGTGCATCTCACGTGATTAATTTCCGTCCAAATTAACGTCAATTAAAGGCAGAAGGGCTACATAAAATATAGGCAACAAAAAGGAAGACCACATTAAAAAAAAAAAAAATAGAAGGCCACATAAAAATACATGTTGCAAATAGAAGGAAAAATATAATTTGCCTCAAAATAAAAGAAATTGGTATTCCAAGTTTGCCACTCAAGTCTAGCCTCTCGTAGTTTTATATTTTTGTTATCAATATTTTTATGTTTTATATAAAAATTAAAATATTTATAAATAATATATATATATATATATAAAAAAAAAAAAAATTTGTTCGTGAACATATTTGCATTGTTCGTGGGCTTGGCTAGACAAAACGAGTAATTGGGGAACAATTTGACTCATTTACAACCAACACCACCACAACCCCTCCCCCCCCCCCGGCACTACAAATACATCAAATAAAACAGTTTAAACAATAAATGCAGAGCTACACATGTGAATGTGGGGTCTTGAGGTAGTTGGTTTGAAAATTAGAAATAGTAAAGCAAAGAATTGGCAGGTCCACTTGAAAATTTTCAACAAATATATGGATTGAGACTCGTAGGGAGAAAGAGGATTTCAAACATAAATACATTGAATATACCTGAAAGCAGCCCCCACATCAGTGCCTGGGGAGTTGAACTCTTTTGCCCTTGCTTTTTGATTTTCGCACATATGATAGGTTTCATTGTCCGCCAATTAGTCAGCCATGTGCACCGTTCCGAGACAATAACAATGTCTAGACAACCCAACGAACAACACATACCAGAAAACAGTGTAAAATGCACCACACGTATGGGGCCTAAGCCAACCTTGCTTTTATTACTCGGGAAAAACAAGAAGCACATACAATCTTCCAATCAAGGGTTGCAGCTTTTATTACTCAGGAAAAACAAGAAACACATACAATCTTCCGATCAAGGGTTGCAGGAACAGTTCACTCTCTGGCCTCTGTTGAACCCTAATACACAATCTGTATTTAAAGATAGAAGAAGGCAGTTGACACCCTCAACTAATAGGAACATGGACTGAAAATTATTGGAGAGTTGCTTGGCCAAGAGTGCAAGCCAGTTACTCTACCAAAGTGGTTGGAATCATGTAACTGCCCCCACATTGCCAGGCACATGTTTCAGATTACCCTAAATTAGCCAATTTCGTGCACATCAAGTACGCACCAACGACAATAGTTGTTCAACCAACCCCCCCCCCCCCCCCCCCCCCCCCCAATCCCGTTGCATCTTCTTTCTGCCGTTGCACCCCAAAAAGCCTTGCCATACCGCATGTCTCTGACTAGAAAGAGGTGTTGCGCCCAATTTCTGCCTATCTTTCCTTGGCCCCGCACCTATGTCTTCCCTCGGTTTCATGCCATGCCCATGAAACTGAATCCTAGCACCGCACCTAGGATTGTCTTGCACCTCGTGCCAACATTGCCATTTCCACCAGCATTGCCCAACAACTTCTTATTTTGTTGACGCTTGTTGCCTTGACCCTGTGCCAAGGTCTTGCCCGGCATCAAGCAAAACCAATGGAACCGATCCTAACATGGTGCCTAGGATCACCTTGAACCTGGCAATTCTAAACAGAACCAATGGGAACGTGGACCACGAGGGCCTGAAAGGGTCCGCATACCCCGCGAAGATGCCTTTGCTTGTGACCGTGCAGATAACCAACTACAAAACATTGGTTGCGTTTTAGTTGACAACGGAAGTTCGATTGAAATCACTTGTCTTCCTACTTTTCAAAAGATGAGAATTGGCGCAGAGAAGTAGAGCAGTGTATGTCAAGTTTACAGTGGTGGATTTCCCCTTAGCCTACAACGCAATCATTAGGAGGTAAATGTCCAAATGTGTTAAAAGGTAATAACATCAACTTACCGCCTCACTATGAAGTTCCTAACCAACAATGGAACAGGCGAGATGTGTTTAGCTAGGGTATAGCTCAAAAATGTTTCATGACAGAGATGGAAGTTCCCCAATAGCAATCATTAAGATATGACACCCAAATGATTTACCTGCTTTTAGGAAAAATTATTTTTTTACATGAAAATTTATATTTCTTAAAACTAGAAATTTATCTCATATTTATTTTATTTTAATTATTTATAAATATTTTCCAATATTTTAAGAGGTAAAGAACAAATTTTCAATCAATTTTGGCATTTGCGCTATGTATTAAAAATTAATATTTTTTATATTATTAGAGAGTGATTGTCATTGATGCACTAAAACCTCTTCATCCACTTGTTTCAATCATCTATGATCCTTTTTTTTTTTTGGGGGGGATTTCGAGGTCATTCATAAGTAGGGATAGCAATTCAAATAGAACCAATGGGTAAACAAATCAAACCGAGCCAAACGATTCGATTTTGAAACCGATTAAATGATTTTGGCAACAGTTATGGTTTCGGAATTAAAAACCGAAGCGGTTTTGGTTTTGGTTTTAATTTTGGGATTGTAATCGTGAAACCAAACCACGTAATCGGTATTTTAGATATACTTTTATTATATATATTACCCTCACCTTTTTTATTTATTTACATTTTGACCCCTAGTGCGTATGTGCGTGTGTGTGTATATGTGTGATAGAGTTAATTTATTTATATATAAAAAACAACGGCTTGTGGTTTCGATTTTGGTTTTGGTTTTTTATAAAATTGAAAAAACTTAACGGTTTCGCGATTTTGGTTTTGCATAAAATTAACCGGTTCAGTTTTAAAACCGTTTTCTAAAAACAGATGGTTATGGGTTTGGGTTTTGTATATGCCTAACAGTTTTAGTTTTGATTTCTAGTGAAACCGGCACAAAACCGAATTGCTGTCATCCCTATTCGTAAGAATAATACTAACATATTATATCTAAAAAACAACAGGTAAGTAATGCACGCTACGAGAATCATGAGGTGGCAGAACAATTGAGCTATGAAAGGAGGAAGTACCTCATGGAAATTGGGAACAATGGGTTGTCATGTTCTGATTTTATTCCATCGTTATATGCCTAGTTCTTCTTCAAGCACAGGTAGAGCCCATCCATATGCTTAGCCTGAAATATTGAGGGCAATTTTTTTCAGAACATTAAAATAAAGATTTACCGGAAAAGAAAAGTCAGAACAGCCATTGTTTCATGTCCAAATGAGGCTTACAACATTTATTGCCCGTCTAGCCAAATGAGGCTTACAACATTTATTGCCCGTCTAGAACACAAAACTATGTTCCTTCTCTTTTAATAATTTATATTTTCTTGAAATTAGCATTCGTTGCGTAAAGACTAAGATGGCAATTAAACCTGACTGAACAGTTCGATTTTGAAACCGATTAAACGGTTTTGACTACGATTTTGGTTTTGGAATTGAAAACCGGTTTCGATTTTTATTTTTGTTTTGAGATAGTAACTGTGAAATGGAACCGCGTAACCGGTATATTTAGATATATTTTATTATATATTACCCTCACTTTTTTTATTTACTTACATTTTGACCCCTAGTACATATATGTTATAGGGTTTATCAGATTAATTTTAGAGTTTTCATAATTTTTATAAGTATTTTAGTTATACTTTTATTTATAAATAAAAAACAACGGTTCGCGATTTCGCAGTTTTGGTTTTAGTTTTACATACAATTAAAAAACCTTGACGGTTTCGCGGTTTTGGTTTTGCATAAAATTAAAAAGTTCGATTTTAAAACTATTTTCTAAAAAACCGGTAGTTTTGGTTTTGGTTTAGATTTGGTATATGCTTAACGGTTTTAGATTTGATTTCTAGTGAAACCGAACCGTTCTTATGACCTCGTTATAAAGCAAATCAATATTTCTCGAGTAATATATAGATGTAGAGCTCTTCTTTTTTTTCTTTTTTAAAAATCATATGCACAATACTGTATTTAAAGAAGCACAAGAGAGCCATTCAAAATCAAATGATGTGAAAAATACATAGAGAACCATTTTTATTTTTTTTCACGCGCGTTAATACAATCAGTTTCAAAGCAGAGTTTATTAGAATCAACTGATGCGAAAAACACACAAAAATTGGCGGCTGTTTTTTTGTGTCAAGATTAATATATTTTGGATTTGACATAAAACATGTGGAGAATAAAAAACACATATATGATAGAATGGAACATTTGAATAAGAAAAATGAGCAACAGTTGTGTAGTAAGACAAGAAGGGGGGGGGGAGGGATACCTATCACAGAACTGGAAATGCATGCTACTCTGAATTTTCTTCACCGATGGCTTGGCAATCTACAGACACACTTGGGATATAAACAATGGTGGGCCAGTAGTCTCCAGCAGCATTGTTGTTGATATCCTTCTTCTTCTTCAAACAACGTTGTGTTAGAAGTGGACACTTGGAGATGTTCAGGTCTGTGAGAGTGGCAAGCACATTCTCGTGTGGCAATGTCTGAAGCTTGGGGCAGTCTTTGATCCACAGTCTTTGAAGAGAGGTGAGGTTTTGGAGGCCCTCTGTGAGCGATTCCAGATTCGGACATCGTTCTATATCTAATGAAGTGAGAGACGGAGGAAGGAGAGAGTAGTTAATATCACCTCTTGGAGTGGGTTCCATCAACAGATCCGGGAATTCATACCCGCCAGAGATTTGCAATTTCCGAAGGGAAGTGAGCTTGCGGAGGCCCCACTCTGACAGAGGCTTCATTTTATTGCAATCCTCAATGCGAAGATAATGGAGGTTGGGAGGCAAACCCCATTTGAGAAAGTCTACCTCTAATCCAAGCAAGATTAGTTCTGAGAGGGCTGTGAAGCTTTGAATGTCACGGGGCATGCACTTGAGATTCCCGCAATTGAAAATACGGAGGCTTCTCAGGTTGGTGGGTAGGCATCTCCCTCCTTCCGGGAAGCACTCCAGATCATCACAATTATATACACCCAATTCAGTAAGGCTTGAGAAATTAGATACAGATGCTAATAGCCCTCCCGAATTGTCAACCTTAGAGATGGCAAGGCTTTCGAGCAATGGCATGTTGCAATCCTGCAGCAACGCAGAGTTGTACTCCAATAATACGTCATTGCAACGATATATATCCAATGTCTTGAGATTATTAATGGCTCCAGGAAACAACCTCAGGCATGGGCAATTAGAGATTCTCAAGTCTTGGAGTTGTGACATTTCTTTAGGCAGGGACTCCAGAGCTTCACATTCATCTATGTTAAGAGATCTCAGCTTCGGCAACCCTTGGGGTCTCTCCGGAAAGCATACTAGCTTTTGGCATTTCCTAATCTCCAACTTCTCAATGGAGCTCATCATCTTCGGCAACTTCTCCAAACTAACACATTCTCTTATTTCTAATGCATGAATATTGAAAGGCAAACCTTGCTGCTCTTCTCCCAAAGACACGAGCTCATCGCAATTGCCAACCACAAGCTCCTCAAGTGGCGCCCTCAACAACTGTAAATTGTCTTCTTCTTCAACTAGATGGGGTAAGCCTTTGATACCTTCAATACGCAAGTGGGTTAGTGAGATGAGATCAGCAAAACTTTTTAGAATTGCCCCACCACATGATTCCACACTTAAATCGGCAAGCAAAGGAAGCCTCAGACGAGGTGGAACCACGACTAGCTTGGGACATCCCTTCATGGAAAACTTTCGCAGGTGAGCGAATTGTCCGACGTCAACTTCTTCCCTGCCACCACAATCATCAGAAACAATGACAGGAAGAGACCATACCTCCCACCCTGGCATATCCTCAATACTTAAATCCAAAAGTGAGGGAAAATAATGGTTGCTTTTCAAAGGAACACCTCTATCCGAGTGGTAGAACTCGGGACCCACGCTCTTAACTCCATGCATGCCTTTAATGTGCACCTTCTTCAGCTTTGGCAGCTCCCCCAAAGGCGGCAACAATGTGCATGCCTTGCAATCAATAAGTTTCACCTCCACTACTTGTTTGAATGACGGATCGCCCACCCAACAAGGAAACTTCAGGCCATTGTAGAAATCAATTTCAAGCTTTTTCAATTTTGTTTGAGGCCTCAGATTGTCCAGTACATCTGCTTCAATACTTCCATTGCCGGAGTCATCGAGGAAATTCCATTGAAGCACTAATTCATCAATATCCTGCTTATTCTTGAAGTTGGCCTCCTTTGCCTCCAAACCCCCCATCACATTTTCCAGACCGGTAATTGAAAGGCTTCCACGCAAGAGGGACATGTGACCCAAATCCCCCAATCTCAATCCTCCACCACCACTCTTCCCCACCATGAATTTTGACAATGTCCGTAAGCTTTTCAATCTTCCGATCCCAGAGGGCATCCCTTCTAACTTTGAAGTACCAGCAATGTCGAGATGCCGGAGGCTCATTAAATTCTCCATGCTTGAAGGCAACTTTTGGAGATCGTTACATCCCTTTAATAATAGCATTTGCAAATAATATAAAGAACTCACTGAATCGGGCAAGCATTTGATGTTGGTATAGGACAAGTTAAGATACCTAAGATGCTTCAAATTGCCAACTGAATCAGGTATCTCACTTATCCAATAACACGCCAAAGACAAGGCCCTTAAGTACAGCAGATTTGGCAATACATCATGCAAAACTATGTTTGATAAATATGAGTAATACACATCTTGATTCTGACGGAGGGCTAAGAAAGTCCGCAATTGTGGTTGACTTTTATAAAAATCAGCATATTTTTGGGAGATCTCACGCCGTTGAGGAATGTAAGAGAAATGACGAGCCTTTTCAGAAATATTGTAAAGTTTATCCTCAACTTCCAAACCAAGAAAGGTTTCTCCAGCAACCTTCCTAGCAAGATCATTCATGAGATCATGCATCACAAATTTTGACTCAACGTTGTTTGATGGTTGGAAAAATGACCTATCAAACAAATCCTTGAAACACCGGCAACCAAATTCTTCCACGTGTTCTCTTGTATTTGTGGGTTGCGGGAGTAGACCTTGCGCTATCCATAACAAAACGAGCTCATCTTTATCAAATACATAATCCTTTGGAAATAGGGAAGTGTATGCAAACAAGTCCTTTAATAGAGGAGGGAGATGATGATAGCTCACTAAAAGAGCTTGAGGGAAGCCACGATCAGGGAAATCCCACATGTTGCTACGCAGAACATCTTCCCACTCCTCGGGTCTTGCTAATTTAATGCGCAGGAGGCCTCCAAGTGCTTTTATTGCAAGAGGCAAACCTTTACACTTTTGCACTATATCCTCCCCAATGGCTTTCAAATCTAGATGACATGCATCAAAATTAGTTGTTCCAAGAGCATGTTGAGCCAATAGAGACATACCATCGTGATGTTCTAACTCCTTCAGATTATGATGAGAAGCGGAGCCTCCCATAGTTGATGCTACGGTTTTATGCCGAGTCGTGACAATAATGGTACTTCCAGGTAGACCAAATCGGAAAGGACGACTAAGTTCATCCCACTTGAGGTAGTCCTCGTTCCAAACGTCGTCTAGAACAAGAAGGAACTTCTTCTTTGACAGTTCCTCCTTTAGCTGGACTTGAATAAGCTCTAGCTCCTTGAAGTCACCGTTTTGTCTAGTCACCGATTGCAAAATCGCCCTGCTGATCCGAAGCAAATTGAAGTCGTCGGAAACACACACCCAAGCTTTGAGATCAAAGTAGTTTTCCACTTTTGGGTGATTGTAGACGAGCTGAGCCAAAGTGGTCTTGCCGATGCCACCCATACCAACAATGGGAATAATACGAACCTCTTGAATGTCACTGCCACATGGTTCGTCAAGGCACAGCAAGTTGAGTATGGCTGCTTCATCTTCTTTGCGACCGTAAACATGAAATAATTCACCCACCACAGAAGTGGTAGGCGATCTTTCTACTGCCACAGCTGTTTTATTGTAATTAGGCCGTCCCACATGTCGTGTAAGACTCAGAAAATTGATTTGTTCTCTGAGCTCTTCCAATTCTTCAGTGATGCGACCAATATTTGAGCCAAAGTCCATGTCCCCACCAAAGATGAGATCACGAGGATTGAAATTGCTTACCCACGTAGGGATCATACTACCGCTGCTACTGCTGTTGGTGGCTTGAGATGCTTCTTCCAACAAACGGCTTCTCAGAGAAGCTTCAATGGTCAACTCGTCCACCACATCGTCAAGATCGTAAGCTAGATCACGAAGATCGTGCAGCCACTCCTTGACGGCACTCTCCGTCATTTGCCTCTCCTCCGCATCGGCCAGCACGGCCTGAACTGCTGAAAGGATATTCTTGCACTTGCGCAGCTGCTTCTCGATGCCCTCCACGCGAACAAATTTGAAAAACTCCCGAGGAGCCAACCTATCAAAGAGGACCTGAAGAAACGCAGACAGAAACACTTCTCCAATAGCCATTTTCCAAGCAAAAGCACACAAGAGAAGATTATCTCAAATAAAGGAAATCAATTGTATGTATAGGATTCATATAAAGAATGAGTGAAAATCTAAAAATTATAAAATTAAAAATGAAGAAATATTTAATTTACTAAAAACAGAAGATATAAAAGCAATCATGTTTCGTAACTTTCGTTATAATTGCTTTCTGTATCATCACTCTCATTTTCTAGTATTTGTTTTCCTTTGTCTTTTCTCATTTCTAATTTTTCTATTTTTCTTTCGTATTTCATTATTTCTTTGTCATGCTGGCATTTGATCTATATGCACCTCAAAGATATGGAGAGGAAAGAGAATTAAACAGAAAGTATAAAAATTTTAATAAAAATAAAAAATATACAAGAGAACATAAAAACAGATATAATCACAAACAAAATATTCTATGAGTGCATTTAAAATTCTTATTTTAACAATATTTTCACTTTCTAAAGTTTTGAGATTCTATATATTATCCAAGAGACACTCTTGTTGTTCAATAATCCTGGGATTGCTTTTATACCTTCTGTTTTTAGAAGGGAAATATTTTAAGGTCGGTCTTGTAAAACTCTACTCTTACATTGTATAAAAAACTTTCCTAGTCGAGAAAGAAGATACAAATGTTGGCAATGTCATCTAAATAACTCTTCTATTTCTATGGTATCTACTGTTTTACCTTGTAATTTTTTGTTGATTAAATCTTTTATGTCACTTAGGTCAATGAAATCAAGATCAGGGAGGCTGTCTGTTTGGTATATTGATAGGATTAAAGCTTGAGGAATCATTGAGTAGGTGGCGGTCTGGTGGATTTTAAAAAATTGTCAATTACATTTTGTCCCCAAAGGATTTTCATGTTTCTCACTTAAGTCCCCTTTCATTATTTCAACTGTTTAATGTTTATCATCCTTTTTTTTTTTTTTAACCGAAAATGGGAACTAAAGATAGGTTGTTTCCATTCTATCCTCAAAAATATGTTCTAAAATCTGGGAATAAGTTAAAAACATTTTTTTTTGTTCCCCGATTTCTATTTAGGCTCCAATTTTTTTTCCCTCAGCATATAAGAAGAAACACTAAGATGGTGTTTGTTTGGTGTTTTGATTCCCATATTACTCTTTTCGTTGCCAAAATAATTGGAACAGAAACAAAAATACGAAAATAATTCTGTTTCCTTTGAAGAATGAAGGAGGAATATGAGACTTTTTCAAGATGGTGTAGCTAGACTTTTTCAATTTGTTGTGAAAATAACGAGGAAGCTTCATGTTGAAAACTTTAAATAAATGACGGAAAAGACAAAAAAAATTGTGAAGTATCAGACAAATAATATTATAAGAGTACTAGACAACAAAACACACAAAATATAGCTAACTGGGACTTCTTTTTTAATTTTCGAACAAATTGATATCAAAACAATTTTTTTCTTGAATTGGATGTATAGGTGCAAATATACACACACATATATATAAGTCAACCCAATGCACCAAGACTCCCGCAATTACAGGATCCGGAGAGGGTCAAATGTACGCAACCTTATCCTTGTATATAGAGATGTTTTCGAGATTTGAACCCGGAACCTCTAGGTCACAATGGAACAATTATAATTTTATATATATATATATATTGTCTTCTTCAATTAGAGCTATATGTGTAAAAAAATGATAATTTCTTCTTTAATTGAATGTATAGGTTTCAAAAATGATTATGTCTTCTTCAGTTGGAGGTATATGTCTAGAAAAATGATAATGTCATCTTCTTCAATTGGAGGTATATGTCAAGAAAAATGATTATGTCTTCTTCTATCGTGTAATATGTTGATAATGTCGACATAAAATAAGACTTGAGACAATGATTAATGTCTAGTTTTTAAAATTAATAAGTTTAATTATTGTCTTTTATCTATATAATAAATCAAAACATATTTTACATTTAAAACATTTTTTATCACTAGATGGTTGGAGACTTTTCTAACAATTGATTTAGATTTTATTAAGAAACTAAATAATAAACTCTCAACAAATTCGTGATTTCAGACACGAGAGTATACGCTAGTTCTAAAAATTTCAAATAGTTTAAACTCTTAAAATCGCCAGTTCTAATAATTTCAAATAGTTTAAACTCTTAAAATAGCCATAGGTATAAGTAACATACAAAACAAAATAGTGAATTTATAATTGTTCTTGATATACCATATAGTTGTAGTACTATTAAACACTACCTTTACCACGAATTCCAAATCTCAATCCCCCGAAAATGTAATTTCCTCCAAACAACCCCCCAAACCCCCACCAGAAAATAGAAGGTGGGAGGAGGTAGGGATGTCCTTTGGCTGCGGTCCGGTTACATATAAACTAAAATCAAAACCATTAGACATATAACAAACCAAACCGCCAGGTTTTTTAAAACGGTTTTAAAACTGAACCATTTAAATTTATAAAAAATCAAAACCTAAATCGCGAAACCATCTATAAAAACTAAAAACAAAACCAAAACCACGAAACTGCGGACCGTTGTTTGTATATATAAATAAAAACATAACTAAAATATAAAACATAAATTCCAAAAAACAAAACCAAACCACAAAACTATTAATCGTTACAATAAAAGTTTTTAACCATAATTACAAAAACAACGATAATTAACATAAACAATTGCAACCATAATTTTTACAATAAATAAACACACACACACACATATATATTAGGGGTTAAACTGTAAATATATAAAAAAAAAGTGAAAGTGCATATGTCAAAAATATATCTAAAATATCGATTTCGAAATTACTATCCCAAAACCAAAACCAAAACCGCTTCGGTTGCTAATTTCAAAACCAAAATCGCAACCAAACCATTTAGTCAATTTCAAAACCGGACTGTTCAGTTCTGTTTCTCTCGGTCACCCGTTAGTTCGGATTTTTTTTTTTGCCATCCCTAGAGGGGGGAAGAAGATTGATAGACCACTGACTAAGTGCACTTAGGTATGGCAAAAGTATTAAGGAGGTTAGATAGCATAGAAGCTTATATTCCCTTTTGGTTGTTGAGTTGTTTGAGTTGGTCAGAGTCTAGTTAAGTTGTTGAGTTTGTTTTGAGTTGTTGAGCTTGTTGTTGGGAGTGTTTAAGTTTCCTGTATAAATAGCAGTGGAAGAGAAGCATCAAAAATTTGAGAAAAGAATTGGGAGAGACTAGGCTCTCGAAATCCTAGAACCTATCTACTGTATTCTGTATTTTACTTATTTGAATTATTGTTTCAGCTATTATTTTACATCATTTTAGCAATTCAATCACAGTTTTCTATCAATTTCTCTTTATTTCCCATTCAATCAGTTTATGTTTGAGTGTGATCTAACAAAGATATTAACTTGAATTGGATTTAATATCAAAACAAAACATATAGAAACCTAATGGGCATAAATCACTCTCAAAAAATGCTTTGTAAGAGGATGATTGCCCTAGGCCTTGTATATAGCTCAGGATTAGGTAACACAAGCAATGCGGGATTCAACATGCCCCCTCATGCGCAAGGTGAACTTTACCAAACTACTACAAACGGATATTGGGGAACCCAATACCAATGTAGGATTCAACACCCCCCTTATGCACATGGTGGACTTTGACAAATCACTCCGAACGGATATTGGGAAACCCAACATCATTATAAGATTCAACACATTCCCTCACACACAGAGTGGACTTCGACAAACCACTGCGAACGGATGTCGGGGGCCTAACATTGATGTGGGATTCAACACGCCAAAATAAGACAGAATGTCTAACTCTAATACCGTGTAGAAACCCAATGGGCCTTACTCACTCTCAAAAGATGTCTGGTAAGAGGAGGATTGCCATATGCTTCATATACATCTCAAGATCAGATGACACAAGCAACGTGGAATTCAACACACATTAACATGTCCAAGACAATAAATCAGTACCAAAAGTTCAAACACAAAAATTTAAAGTAAAAGAAATTGCTAGTCCAAGTTCGCCGCTCAACTCTAGCCCCAGGTAGTTCTATATTTTTGTTATCAATAAAGTTTTTTTTGCGCCGCCAAGATTCCTATATATAGAAATTAAACTATTTATAAATAATATATATATATATATATATATATATATATATATAATATTTGTTCGTGAACATATTTGTATTGTTCATTGGAAAAATTGTGGGAAAGGACTCAACAACTTCACAATTTCAAACATAAATACATTGAATATACCTCAAAGCAGTCCCCACCCAGCTTGTCTTGTTCTATTCTCTGGATCTACTACACTTCAGTGGAGGAGTTGAGCTCTTTTGCCCTTGCTTTTTTATTTTCTCTACTGTTAAAAAGGGTAAGAGAAAAGTTAAAAAGGACGTATAATCTCAAGGGGAAAAAAAGATCATTGCATCCTGCACAATAGTTAATAATTCAGTCACTTCTAGAGGAGAAAGTGGAATAAGAAATTGCTTTGGATGATAAATTGATTATTGATCACTATTTAAAGGTAAAATAAGAATAGAAATGGAATAATGTAACTGAAAGATTTAGGAAAATACACGATTTTAATAGTTAGAATAGATTATCTTTTCATGTCATTTCCATTATTACACTCAAATTGAGAATCTAATAAAATGGAAAGTGTCAACGGGTTAATTTTGAACCTAAAATTTTCACAAATGTGATGGTCTAATTGTCCGCCAATTAGTCAACCACGCATACTGTTCCGAGACAATAACAATGTTAAGACAACCCAACGAACACCACATACCAGAGAATAGTGTAAAACATACCACACGTACGGCCTAAGCCAACCTTGCTTTTATTACTCAGGAAAAATACGGGAATACACATGATTTTTCAATCAAGTGTTGCAGGAACAATTCACTCTCTGGCCTTTGTTGAACCCTGATATACAATCTGTATTCATAGATTGAAGAAGGTAGTTGACACCCTCGACTGCTAGAGACATGGATTGAAAACTAATGCACATGTGCCTGGCCAAGAGTGCAGAGCAATCACTCTACCAAATCTATGGCTCACGTCACTGCCCCCACAAGCAAGGCACATGTTCTAGCTTATCCTAAATTAGCCAATTTCGAGCACATTAACTAAGCACCGACAACACTAGTTGTTCAGCTAAGTCCCCCATCCGATTGCATCTTCTTTCTACCGATGCGCCCCAACAGCTCGCCATGTTGCATGCATGTCTCCAACCAGAACAAGGCATTGCGCCCACGTTCTACTCGCTTTGCCTTAGCCCTATGCCAATGTCTTCCCTTGGTTTCATGTCACGCCCATGAAATCCAATTTTAGCACCGTACCTAGGATTGCCTTGCACCTTGTGCCAACACCGTCAATGTCCACCAACATTGTCCAACGATGCCCCATTTTGCCAAAGCTAGCCAAGCATCTCATTCCAATGTCGCCCAATCCCATCAGTATTACCCAACGACGTCCTATTTTGTCATGCATGTCGACACTTTTTGCCTTGACCTTATGCCTAGGTTTTGCCCAGTGTCATACTATGCACATGGCAACGATCCTAGCATGGTACCTCGGATCACCTTGAACCTGGCCTCAGCGATGCCCAACGCCCACCGACATTATCCCATGACGCCCTTGTCTGCAACGTGTCGCACCCTGATTTCCACATCAAACCAAGATTCTTGGGTAAACCTTACCCTAAGCTTTCCATCATGCGTAAGTCATGTCTTATACCTTACCTTAGGATGCCGACGCCCCTTAGCACGCCTAAGTTCCTTGACAAGCCGAGTGTCTGGAAAGAGGGATACCGGTAGACATCAGAATGTTTGAGGAGCCATAATGAAGTTGCCAGTGGACTCTGGCACGTAGTTACTCTTTTGGTGTAGAACCGATGCCCATATTTGTGCCAAGTTATCCCAACTTGGCACCATCATACCGATATTTTGCTAACCAATAGTTGTCCTCGCCAACATCCACCTACATTGATCAACCTCCGTGTTTTATTCGTACCAACGCCTTCATAGAGTGACACATGCATCATGTCCGGCTATGTTAGGGTCTTTAACCATTGTTTAACTCACCATATGTATTCCATGCCTCCATACCCCTATCTAGCTACTGACTATGGTACCCAACTTTCATTGTTCACACATCACATGTGGATTGGGGGATTTCTCATAGTTGGTGTTGCTGTGCATGCAGCCATTTTTATGGTAAGAGACTATGATCCAACTACTCGATACAACGATCTATTAGATCGTGTCTTTAGGCATCATGATGCAATCATATTAAGCGCATCAAGTTCATGCCATATCCTTTGCCAACATTGTTAGGGGCTAACATTAGGTTTGTACTACTGCAAAATTCATTAAACCACAAAAAAAAAAAAAAATGCAATCTCAAATGAAAGAAAAAAAAAAATCATCCAGAATCCTTATATGGAAGATGAATCCATTAGTAAATATGAACTGAAAATAAGCAGGCAACAAAATCATGGACACAGAGAGTAAGAAGAAGAGGTATAAGAAACGAAATGCTAGCATGACAACCTATCAAAAAAAACAAAAAACATGCTACATTGTTATTCACATCTGAACAAAAATTTAGCTCACATGCAAATCCACCAATATAACCAACAAGATAACAAACGTGTAGACCAAAATGACAATTATTTATTAACCCCTGCCATCACATGGTCGTTTGGTTCCTCTTCCTCGTCCTTAGATCTGGCAGTGATGATGCTCTTTGAATCGCTTCCATTTCCAAAAACTGACGAAGGAGACAGAGCAGGAGCTCCAATATAGGGATGGTTTCACGCGTCAAGTGGGATGGCCAACGAAACAGGACTGTCTTCAGGAGGACAGAGCGGCCAGGGGAACCTAGGAAAATTTCCGTTTACGACCTCAAATTTTTTGGGGAATTCTAAAATCTACACCTTCATGATATCATTTTGAGTATGGGTATATATGTTTTAACAAATGTTACAGAATCAAATGGAATATAAGGTATTGTTTTACCTCATAAATGGAGTTAGAATTCATTTTCAAGATAAACCAATCCAAGAAAAAGAAACTCTCTAGGCAAAATCAATGTAGATTGAAATTAGGCATACGAAACCTGTGATAAAGATCACTCTGACAATCAAGGTGGCATTTGGTTAGTGTTTCTACTTTATGTTTCTACTTCCAATAAACTAGGATGAAAATTCTATTTCCGTTCAGGAGTATTCCGGGAATAGAAACATGTTTGGTAACGACCATTGTCCTAAAATTCTTTCTTTTAATTTATGAGAACAAAAACACAGAAACACATTCGGTTGCAATATTTGTTCTTTTTTTCTTTAAATGTATGACAACAAATATACATATTTCTTATGGCGTGATGGTGGTGGCTGATGGGGTGTTGGTAGGAATAGTTTTGTGGAAGTGAATAGGAATCATCTTGTTTCTTAAATTCTTAAGGAATTTAGGAAATACTCTCAAAATCTTGAGAAGAGAAACGTGTTTAACAATCGTGTTTCTGTACATTAATCCCAAAATTTTGGGAACGGGAACATAAATCAAGGAACGGAACAGTAACCAAACAGGGGCGAAGTCTCTCTCTCTCTCTACTATGCAACAAGCAACCTTGTGGGCTTAGTCTCCTGATATGATCCTGCCCGCAACATCCTGGACCATATATAGATAGTCTATCACCTCCTTTAATTCTACACATTGGTCCGGTTTGTTTAACCAAGAAGTATGATGGAACACCAACAAAGCTAGTAGTTCTACTGTTCTTTTTTCATCCCAGTTTTTACGCAATGGTCGCAGCCATAAGATACTATATTCAACCCTTAAGAATGGGATGAATGATCAAAATAGCTATTGAAATGGGATGATCAAAAGTAGCGGTTGAAAAACAATTAGCAATAAGTGAAAAATCGACTGTTTCGTAAATATAATTCAATTAACATCAGACTTCAAGCTTTTCTCAATGGAAATTACCCGATTTAAAAAGAAAACACATTAAAGATTGATTGAGTGATAACGAAAAAAGACTAGGAAGATTCTATTAGATCTCCACAATTCTAGCACCTCATTATTGTAATCAATTATAATTATTTTAGGCATAAATCAAGGTAGTTGTTTAGGAGCAATTACCATAATCACTCGTGTGTATAGTGTAAAAATTGGAATCTTCTCATAGCTAATATGGGTCCGGGTAGTGTGGCAAAGATGACACGGACGAGGGTTTCGTTAGCTCCAAGCCAGATAGAGCGGTGAACTCCATAAGTAGGACAAGTACATGAGCCGTCAACAAACCCAAAAAGATTCTAGACATAGAGAAAGGCTTCTATTCGGCGAGACCACAAAACAAAGTTGTCATCAAAATATGAAAGAAGAAGTATCACTGCAGAGTCAAAGCGGTGGACAAACAAAGAGTGATCAACACGACATTCGGTAAAACCATACTTTAAAAGGAAGGTATTGAGATGTTGGCACTAAGCTAGGGCACTTGTTTGAGGCCATAAATAGCCTTTTCTAAATGACAAACATGTCGAGCAGGATATATAAAATCATGTGGTTATGTCATATAGACAACTTCATCCAAAATGTCGTGAAGAAATGCATTTTTCACATCAAGTTGATGCATTGTCCACCCAAAAGATACGGCAAGACTGAGCACAGTACGAACAGTTGTGAGTTTGATTACAAAATTGAATGTCTCACAAAATCAACCCCTGCTTGTTGATGGAAGCCTATGGCAACTAAACAAGCATTGTACCGCTCAATGGAACCGTTTGTTTTGCGTTTGAGTTTTTAAGACTCACTTATAACCTACAACATGTTGATGTGTGGAAGGAGGGCCAAGAATCCAAGTGTTGTTTTTCAATAAGGCACTAAACTCACAAGTCATGGCCTAAAGCCATTTAGGGACACAAACATTCTAGGTATAGCAGTTAGACTCATCAATGGGAGATTGAGGTTGAGTTAGGAGAGCCAATGGGAGAGGATATTGGACTGTACCATATGTCTGACCAAGAGGGCATCATGCACCATCCCGATGGCATGTTGTCATCGAATGTTGCGGAGGAACTGGAAAAGAAGGAGCCTCAAGGGTGGCAGTAGCAGAAGTATGAGTATCTAAGGGTCGAAGATGTCAGCGTTGATAATGATATGGAAACAGTTGTTGAACAAGAGCCGAAGAACTATTTTCTGGAGCAGGTTGTAGAGGCAACACAAAAGATGGTGGTAGAAGAGGAGCAAAGACCCATGATGATGGAACTGGTGGAGTTTTGTTGGTGTTCGATGTGAACGGAAAGCATTGTTCATTGGAATGAACATATGCTGAGAAACGTAAACTCTGTCAGTTGTGCAATCCAGACAACAATAGCCCTTGTATTGCAAGTTCTAGCCTAGAAACATACATTCAATAGTTCTTAGCAAAAGTTTATTAATGAAGTAAGCCTCTAAATGCGGATAACATGAACAACTAAACACATCTCCCATTTTCCAGTTCTCATGATAATAAAACTTCTTTTCCTTTACGTTAGTCCACTCTGATATATGGTAATCTTTTGTGCTTTCTGTATCTGGCTAAAAATATTGTGTTGTTCACTAATGACTATACTCGCTTTACTTGGCTATACTTAATGAGACAAAAATTTGAAATCCTATATCATTCTTTTTGTTTACGTTACTCTTAAATTTTTGCTTCACAACTCCAAAAACACATTAAGTTGATCGTCCTGACGAGACGATCACAAATACGTATGACCGAAATAAAAAATGACATAGGGTACCGAAAAACAGAGAATACACAATACGAAGAAAAAAAAAATCACTATTTTTTTTCCATGACTATATAATAACTTTCCCTTTTAAAACAGAGGTATTCTAGGCAGCCTTTTATAGGCCATAAATATGAGCAATTAAGTATGTTTGATCGAATAAATTTGTTGCAGTTAATTATATGGATATTAATCAAATTAATCTGATGATATCTTATTATCACAACATTTCAATTCATCCAATTTGAGCAATTTACCATTGCGAGACAAGTAGCTACAAAAAAAGTTACATTTTAGGGCATGAAAAATGGAAGTTTGTTTTCTACGATCTGTCCATTGATCTTGTCTCTTAATTCAAAATAATTGATTCAATTCAAAGATAAAAAGCTTAAATTAAAATTCTAAACACATTTGAATAAATTTTGCGTTCAATTCAAGCTCGAATTTATGATTTTGCTTAACGTATTCAGACAACCTCGACAATCGGTTTATCGATGTTCTTGGTTGACTATTTTGAGAAACTATCTGGTCTAATTGGTCAACTGACTAAGGTGATCAGTTGATTGGTTTCTCAAATTCAATACAGATGATAAACTATTGCAGTAATTGGTTGGCCAGAACTACCTATTGATCGACCTATTTAGGCTGATTTGTAATCCTTACATGCTACTGTCTAAATTGGTTGACCAGTGCACAGGGTTGGTTGACCGATTTCTACATAATTTTATTTTTAGCCTATTTTCAATCAACTCTTATTCGTTCCTAATCTTCATGACTTGGTTTCAATTTTACATATCTGTAAGCATTCCAAACACAGATGAATCACAGCAATAATATTCCACGTAAGTAATGCAAGTGTGATTGTGATTGTCCTAGTAGAATCAATATGTATTGAACTATAGGGAAGGAATTATTACCTTATCTTTTGATATACAATGAGGTTTGTTTTAACCCTCCCAAGCCTTCGACCCTTCGTCTTAATTTTCTTCAACTTGTATCTTCAATCTTGATCATCGGATCTGCAATATCTTTAATCTTCACAAGCTTTCAATCTTTGATCATCTTTTTTTCATTTTTAGGATCTATTTCTTCATTTTCCTCCGTGGTGTTGTTTCTCCAATGTAATATTTCCAATTCTAAAACACTTACACACACATTGAATAGAAAATCAAAAATATCTTGTTATCATCAAAATCTCAATCTCAAGGGTTCACACTCTCAGGGTCAACAACCTCCCCCTTTTTGATAATGACAATATATTTGATGGTTTTCCCAATCTGTATGACACCGAGACTCCCCCTTACCATGACAACGGTGTTTTTAGACATTTTGGTATGAAATGGGAAATATAAACATGAAACGAAGATAGAAACAACATATAAGCATGACAACAATACTTAAGTACATTAATTCCAAAAATAGTCCGGGACTAATCATTATAATAATTCCACATGCAGATACTTGTGAATTTGATGTTAGGGGATGATTGACCCAAGAATAATTCCAAGAAACAAAGAAATATCAGTTGAATTTGGAAGCAGAGACAGGAGGAGGAGAAGAATATTGATACCTATCAACGAACAGAGGTTAAATTGAAGTACTATCCCATATGCAATATTTACCGACCACCCAGAAGCTCCCATTGTTGTCTGTAACAAATGTGTCGACAAATTCAACCACCATTGCCGATGGATCAGACAATGCATCAGACTGGTATAAATCATTATCAAGATTCCCCCCCCCCCCCCCCCCAAAAAAAAAGAAGAAGAAGAAGAAGAAGAACTGCTAATTAAGAGTTATTAGAACTAAAAGGTGTGTTTTTGTTTTTTTTTGGTTGGAGGGGTATGTGCAGAGGAATTATCAGTTTGACCGTGTTTTTTGGCTATATGTTTGTTTTCTGTTGCTGGAGAATAAGCCGGGAACTGCCAAGGAGTGGTGGTGCCTGCTTGTTTGGGGTGCTTTAAAACAAGCAGGAAACGCTGGCGTTGGGATTATTCAGTTTTGTTGCTTTGGCATTTCTTGTTGGCCTTGCCTCTCAAGTTTTGTCTGATTTTTTTATTTTTGGGTGGTATGCAGACAAGTTATGAGTATTTCAGGGGGCGTTATGTTGGGAGTAGGACCCATATGACGAGAGAATTTCGAGCAATGTGAAGGAGGTTTTGTTTGTGCCACCTCCAAGTATCACTTTTCAGCACAACACGTCCCACAATTGCATTAATATTTTTGTACGCTAATCATCATTTCAATCTTTGTTTTTTACCATATACATTATACATATAATTGGATTGAAGTTCCCCCCAACCCCAATACGCGCACCTCGACTAATTGGATTGAAGTTCCCCCCAACCCCAATACGCGCACCTCGACTAATCACTTCCCGGGACCATCTTAAGGATGCACTCTCCATATCGGTCTAATACAATCAGGATTTTACTCCTAGAGTACTCAGGAGGATTGAACCCTAGTTGACAAGGAAAAATAACACCTCCCCTTATCAACCGGACTAATATTTGAGGTTGATGTTAGTCAGGTCGGATTTTCCTCATGCAAGTCTTTAACAACCGGACTACTTGTTAATCTTGAATTTGAAACCATCTAAATGGAGATATTCTAACTTTGCTGTTGTACTTCAGACAGGATAAGCAATACAGTTTATTAGAAAATCAAGAAACTTCATAAAGGGATAGAGAAGGACTTATAATATTACCATGAATAATATTGGTATTATACAATGAAGATCCAAAATAGGCATAAATTAACAATATAAAATGCCCCATATCAAAATCGAAAGATCGAAATCATCTTACTAGATGGTAACATCAATCTAACCTCGTCGTTAATTTGGTTGTGATCGCTCCGAGGGGGCAAATCTTTCATCATCCAACATTGACAAGTCTCGCGCGCTTCGTTTCCTGATCAACCTCGACTTTAAGCCCAAGACTGGCAATTTCAGGCACATCTACCGACCCTTGAATCTCCAATTCACTCACTGCCCTTTGATTCTCAACATTCCGTTCCAACAAATTCCTCACCGCCCAAATTCCCCATTCCCTCAAAAACGGGTTCTCTTCGTCCACAACACACTGCTGCAAGAGCAAAAGAATGCCATTTTTCTGTCTGATTTCATCTTGGACGTGTGCCCTTTTGTAGGCACAATTCCCAATAACCGCCACAAGGTCTCTACGGAAACCCCTATATGGACAAGATTTTTTTTTTACATTCTCTTCGCCGGTTTTCATTGTTTTTTTAATGATCGCCGGCGGCTCAAGTTCTTGAAGCAGGGTCAGAAGCAATTCAAGAAGTCCAGAGAGTACCAAATTATTGACAGCATCCACAAGATCATCACTAGCACATATATCTCTTAAAATGGTGAGCGAGTGTTCGAGAACATCGGTAGAAGTAGAATCAGAAACCGTAACAGCTTTTTTGAAAATTGTGAAAACGGAGGCAGCAAATTCGCTTGAAATTGTGATATTTTGGGTTCGTTCGTTGAATATTTCTGATAGGATACTCAAGAGAAAGGCCTGTTCTGGTACAAAGCAATTACTATTGGTTAGAGATAGTTTGGAGAAGAGTACCGATAAGTGTGATTCTTCGAGGCAAATTCTTGATAAGAGTAATTTCAACCATTCTTCCTTGAACCCAACTGCCAAAATAAGAAAAGAATGCATTTAGGTACTGTTTGGTTTCATAAAATTGGGCAATAAAAATTTAAGAATTTACGCGGTTTTTCAATTCCTATTCTCTAAGGAGAAGTAAATTTAGCCAATGCCCCACGAAATTGACTGACAAAATAAGGGGGAAGAAAGAGTTAAGGAGACCTAAAGCCTTTTAAGTAAAGGTTCGGTTTTATGGAACTGGAATATCAGCACTAAAATTAGAAAGAAACACATGTAAAAAATAAATAAATAAATAAATAAGCAGCTTAGGGTTTTTGTTCCCATAACAGAAACGGATATATGGGAACAATTTCTTCTGTTCCAAGAAGAACGCGCACAGATTTTTTTTATCCCATATTTCAATTTCTATTCCCAATTTTCAGCGAATAGAAAAAAAAAAAAAAAAAAGAAACACAAAACAAACGCAACTTACAAGCGTTTATTTCAGATTCAATTTTAAGGCCTGAATATTGGAGCTGCCAAAGGCTACCTTATGATTTATTTACAATTGCTAATACTCTAAAATAAATTAATAAATATAGAGAGACAGAGGCAGAGACAGAAAATGAGTGAAAAGGAAAGAGAAACAAAACACAAGGACTAAACGAGAGTAAAAACTTGGTACAGAAACAGAAATATGGGAACAACTCGGTTCTGCTCCTAGAAATTTGTTCTAAAAAATCTAAGAACAGAGTATACGTTGATTTTTTTTTATCCCGTAATTCTGGTCCAATATTCTGGAAACCCAAAAGAATTGAAACAGAAACACCAAAGAAATGCCAACTTACATGTGTCAATTTCTAATTACAATCCTAAGGCTTGAATTCTGGCACTACCAAGTGCTACTATTCTATTAAAAATATATATTAGACAATGAGTAATATATAAGACAAACAAAAGAATCAAGGAGACAGTAAAGTTACCGTATGAAGCGCTACGTATGATTTCTGACATAATATTCGATCCTTGATCCGCACATAAATCAGCAAACCGCTCATGACTTCCTTCACAACATGTATAGATAACCATGCACAGAGGATCACAAGTCTCCATGCTCCGGATTCTTGCGATTTTCAAAAATTCTAGTGGAAATAAACGGCACCAAACAGAATGCCGATGCTCTTCTCCAGCCAATGAAAAATTTCCCAGAACTTGTAATCCCATTCTAATGACCTCATAATCTGAACCAGAAGAAAGCCCGTGTCCACTGAAAATACTCAACACAACACCAACGCCATTTTCTTGAATAAACGTGTTCTGATTTCTTATTTCTCCGGCACATAAATTCCTAAGGAGCTTTAGAGACAAAAGAAGAAGGTGGCGATCAGAAGGGTATGAGAGAGCTTGACAAAGTTGAAGAACATGACTGGTGATACTCTTGGAAGCAAGGTCTAAGCGACCATTAACGGTTTTGGCGATTTGTATTAGATGTTCCAGGGCTTTGTCGATGGTGGGTAAGTTAGAAGCGGTAAGTAATGGCTGTAGGGTATTTTCGGGTAAGGAAAAGTCTGATAACTTCGCATCATCCATTGGCTAAAATGTAACGATCAAACGATTTAGCACCAATTCTGGCTTGCAGTAGCGTTTCCAATGAGGTGAATCACTGTGTTGTAAATTGACATCGTAGAGGTATTAAAAACTTAAACATAAAATATAGCAACAAAAGAGTGATTTTAAGATGGAAGACTGACAATGTAGAGAATCCGGTAAATACCAACAAGATACTAATAAAGAACACAAAAAAGAAGGAAAAAAAACAATTGCAGCCCCGAAATGACAATTAGGGAAATCTAAAGCATAGTTAGAAGAAGAAGAAGATACTTTCTTTCTTTGCCTAAATCGCTAACTTTTTGTAACGGAATTGCTGTTTTTATGTTCAAGAAACAACTGTTTCAGCAATTTTAAGGTTTCAATAATGGTATCTAGTATTTATTATATTCTTGATAGAGGATCGAAAAAATCCTTCTTTTTAAGTTTACAAAACAAAGCTCTAAACTACTCCTATGTGTGTTACTGTAAACGAGCCCAATTGAACAGAGTATTAAGTGTTCAAGCTTGGTCAATTTATTTTTCATAAAATTTGAGTTCGAGCCGAGCCTGAAATCTTATGTTAAAGCTTGGTTCTTTTAATAATCAAATTGTTCGCGAGCTTTTTCGGGCTTTTTTTCTAAATTTATTCATTAATTATATTTTAATGCTTAATAACTTCATAAATAATGTAATAAAATTAGTTATTTATAAATGTCTCGTAATAATTGATATACCAAATTCAAATATCTAATTTACAAGCGAATCAAAATACAAGAATTATAAAGAAGCAATGTAAATTTACAAATAATCAGTTTATTATATTAATTAAATAGGTTAAATAGATATTTATAAAATCAAAATGGAATTGAATTAGAACGATTACAATTGTACAATTAAACAAATTTAAGAGCCTATTTTACTATTTTTTTCATATTAAAAATATAATAAAATATTTCAATTATATATTATCGACTTGTTCATGAACCTTAACGAGTTGAGCTCGAACATATTATGCTTGTTTATTTAATAAAAGAGCTTAATTAAAAGCATGAGCTTCGAACAAGTTATTATCGTGCCGAGCGCAACTAGTTTGCTTGCTTCGTTTACAGCTACTTCTACGTACCCAAACAAAATCAGAAATCTTTGCGTAGAAAACAATTGAGCACGGAGATCGACTACCCACAAATACGATCCTAATTATATTTCCATATTTTACATATATATACACTGGATTGAGAAAGCATGTGAATTGTGTACGGATTGAGACACAAGGTTTGCGGGAGTAGGCAGGGGAGAGGGAGACGAGTTTGTTGTCGGTGGGAGTTCTTAGAGAGAGAAAATTAGGGTTAGGGTTCATGAAAATGGTGGGGACTAATGAGAGAGGAGGAGGAGGAAGGAGAAGATGAGAGAGAGAGAGAGAGAGAGAGATTACCTCGTCGCCGATGGAGAGAAGAGAGCAGAGCTTCGCCGACGGAGGGAAGAGAGAGAGCAGAGCTTAAGGTTAAACAAAATAGTAACATCTTTTGTTTCTCATTTCTTAATTGGAATTACTACTAAAATTTTAACGGTACTTAAGGAAGAAATTATTATTATTATTTTTTTCGCATGTGTTGGAGATAAAATTGAACTTTAAGTCCCTTTTTTGTTAGTGTTTCCAACTCAACCCAACTCAAAAATTCTGCAATTGATTTTTAAAAACGCGTTTGGCAACACAAAACTCAACCCAATACAACCTAAAAAATGAGAATTGATTCTAAAAATCTTAAAGAAATGAAAAAAAAAAAAAAAAAAAAAAAAAAAAAAAATTATGTGTCCAACTCAACCCATCCTAAATGTGGGACACGCTGAGAATTAAACAAATTGTTAGTTGATCCACTGTTCTACTTTCGTTCAGCTCATTTCCATTTAGTTTTTCATTTCACATATTGTATGTCTAGCGTTTGTTACGCGCGCACGTATTGACTACTCGCAAGTGTACGAGGTCAAAGTTTTAGTATAATGTAATCGTTAAGATTGGGTATTGTATCTACATAGATTGGTGTTGTCGTTATTATCGAGTACCGTATTTATCATGACCTAACTTTATCTAGGCTAAAAACAAATGTATTTAATTAATTAATATTAATACTAATATAACCTAAATTAATCTATATTAATTATACTAATACGAGATAGTTAGGGGATGGATTATCTAGGGATTAACTTTATTTACTTAAACGCGTTTGACTTTATTTAGTTTACAATAATGGTGTTCAACCCATTCAACAATCTCAGTTCGTAAATTCCCCCGCCACTTCTCCCGAGTGTAAGACGAGGGATATAGCGCAACTTCGTGTCAACGAAGAAATCCCCCTCGACGTCTTAATGACCCTACGTCACGTGAGTCTCGTCCCAACGTCATTGATTGCACACGATCTAACTTCCGACCAGGTCATTAGATCGTCGCGTTGTGTTTGCCCTATCAACAATTTCAGTTCTAAAACTTCACTGTCACCTCTCCCAAGTGTAAGACGGGAGATTACATGACTTCGAGTCAACAAAGAAGTCCCCATCAACGTCTTAACGACCCTAGGTCACGTGAGTCTTACCCCAACGTCATCGATTGGCATTATGTTTACCTTAGTTCAAATCCGGGGTTACCTCTCTTGAGTGTTAAACCCTGTATTCTCGATATATCTATCTAAGCATAATAAATATAACAATACGATAAACACAATCAAACTACGAAACAATCATCAAAGAAACACAACTCAACCAAAACTACGTTTTTATAAATGATATTAATCCCATATATAATCCAAATTTAGCCTATGGCCATAGCCATTTATATAATTGAAACTAAGCTAAACATGCTCAAACAAACATAAAAGTTAAGAAATAAAAGAAAAAACGGATGAACTTAGCCGATATTCTAAGATTAGCCGCTAAAACTGTTCACCGATAGATTATCCTTCTCCGCGTGGTAATCTTCTCCTTCGGAATTGTTTGAGCATTCCCCACACTCTCTCTCTACTATAAACTAAGCCCTAAGGGTTCTAATGGCCGAGGATTCCAAAGGAGATGGGAGGAGAGGGGTTTAAATAGGCAAAAGATCTAAAATAAATATCTAAATCTGTGCAGAGGCCACCACCTAGGCGGTGAGTAGGTCGGTTGGTGATCGCCGCGGCAGTGAAGAAGGCGGTGGAATAGGAAGAACATCCTGCATTTTCATTGCCTAAGCAGTGGGATCACCGCCTAGGCAATGAGCTTTCAGCAAGAATGGGGTCTTCTCTGCATTTTCACCGCCGCAGCTAGGGGTGTGCAAAAAGCCCGAAAACCGATAGGCCGGACCGAACCCGCCCGAAATAGGCCCAATCCGCTGAGAAATAAATTAGTAATATTAGAATCGGCCCACAAAGAAGCAGGCCCGAATATTTCGGATCGGTGGGCGGGTCTGCAACATGCGGATCGGATCACACCCGATCCGATCCGAAGTTGATAAAACGACATCGTTTACTACAGTAATTCCAAACCCTAGATACACCCACTATATATGCTCGTTGATCGGATGAGAGCCCATTTCGCAGCCGCTCTCCGAAAACTCTCTCGTCTCTCTGCTATCTTCACTCTCTATCTTGAGTGTCTTCACTCTCAGAGTCTCAATTCACAGTGAGCAAACGGTCGTCTTCCTTGCCACAGTTAGCAGCCTAGACACTACAGGTGAACGCGCCCCAATTTTTCCAGAGAAAACCAAAAACAAATATATAGATATAGATATATGTTTATATATGCTTGGCGCTGGTAAAACGAGAAGGGTTTTTAAAAACGTTGATTTTCTCATTAAAATGTACTTAAGCCTGTTTTAGAAAAAGGAGTCGCCACCTAGCATTGGGTTTAAATGATGTGCTAGGTCACCATATTTTTCTTTTTTGAAAATAATTAAAAAATGGCTTAAGTAAAATTTGACTCCAAAAATAATATGGTCTAACCAGAGATTCGTTTAAAGAGTTCGGGGGTCAGTTACGCTCGGGGAAGGTGTCAAGCACCCCAAGACGCCCGTCCAAAGACGGTACCTTATCCGATTAAGTCCAATTAGAATTTAAATCCGAATGTTTTTATTTTATTTTTAAATCCTCCTTATATACACATACACACACATTTTGAGGGAAGTGATCCCCCTTCTAAACCTAGACCGTTCTGATTGAAGGTTGGGAATTTTCCACCTCGTATTGTTAGCACATTATATTTAATACAAATTAAATAAAACACCCGCACACACGCATCGAGGAGAGTAATTCCCTTCTAAATTTTAGCCATTCAAATTGAAGGTTGGGAATTTTCCACCTCGTATTGTTAGCACATTATATTTAATACAAATTAAATAAAACACCCGCACACACGCATCGAGGAGAGTAATTCCCTTCTAAATCTTAGCCATTCAAATTGAAGGTTGGGAATTTTCCACCTCGTATTGTTAGCACATTATATTTAATACAAATTAAATAAAACACCCGTACACACGCATCGAGGAGAGTAATTCCCTTCTAAATTTAGCCATTCAAATTGAAGGTTGGGAATTTTCCACCTCGTATTGTTAGCACATTATATTTAATACAAATTAAATAAAACACCCGTACACATGCATCGAGGAGAGTAATTCCCTTCTAAATTTAGCCATTCAAATTGAAGGTTGGGAATTTTCCACCTCGTATTGTTAACACATTATATTTAATACAAATTAAATAAAACACCCGTACACACGCATCGAGGAGAGTAATTTCCTTCTAAATTTAGCCATTCAAATTGAAGGTTGGGAATTTTCCACCTCGTATTGTTAGCACATTATATTTAATACAAATTAAATAAAACACCCGTGCACACGCATCGAGGAGAGTAATTCCCTTCTAAATCTTAGCCATTCAAATTGAAGGTTGGAAATTTTCCACCTCGTATTATTTACTTAAAAAAATAAAAAAATAAATAAATAAATAAAAATTAAAAAAATAAAAAAATAAAAAAATAAAAAATAAATAAATAAAAAGAAAATAAAAAGTAATAAATAAATAAATAATAAAGGAAGAAGAAAAAAAAAATCTAATTTACAAAAAAAAAAAAATTAGTATAATAACAACTTAAAAAAATAAGAGTAAGATTTACAACAGATGAAAATTTACCACCTTCTTGGAGATTTTTCTTCTTCAAAATTACAATAAAATGAAAATAATATTATTTTCTTCAAAAATTTTCTCCAGATTTCTCCTCTCCCTTACAAAAATTTCTCTCAAAAAATTTCTTCCTCCCAAAAAAAATCTCCTCTCCCTCTTGTGATCCTTCCTATATTTATAGGAAGGAAATCTGAAATATTCCTTCAACAATCACGCGAAAAAGAGGGGAAAAAGGGGGTGGGTGCACCGAAATTTGGTGCACCCACCCCCTTTTGGGTGCACCAAAAATGGTGCACCCAAAAAGAGGGGGGGGCTGGCCCCTCCCTGCTGGCCGCACATGCGGCCAGCAACACTGGTCGCTACAGCGACCAGTGCAACTGGTCGCTGTAGCGACCAGCTTGGTCGCACGTGCGACCAGCCCTTGGTCGCACGTGCGACCTTAGTGCACCCCCCCGCCCCCGTTCGGTCCAGGCCTCTCTCGTTCTCGTCTGTTTCTGCTCCATTTTGTTCCGAATTAACGCGTTTTTATTCCACTTCGAAAAATCTACAAAACCAAAAAAATAAATTAATTAATTACTAATATTTAATTTACTTAAGAGATTAATAAAACTTAATTTAGCAGTATTAAACCGCACAAATACGGTACAATCAAAATAAAATAAATAGAAAAATAAAATAAAAATAACTATAAAACAAAGTATATTTTTTTGCGAAGCGGTCAAAATGCCGTGTCTACAGCTGCCCCTCTTTGTCATGCAAGTTCCACTTGCTTGACAAAGATAAAAGACCACGTCATTTTGATCGTCCCATTTTATCTTTATTTATTTTTTATTTTTTATTTTTAGTGTATTTTCCAATAATAGAACAAATAAAATAAAATGATTCATGACGAATACGTGTACGTTTAGAGTAATAAAAGAATACTCATGACGATGTTCATGATAAACAAATGTCCGTTTAGAGGATTGTTTAGAGTAATAAAAAAATGACTCTTGACGATACTCATGACGAACACGTGTCCATTTAAATGATCGTTTAGAGTAATAAAAAAAGTGACTTCTGACGATACTTATGGCGAACACGTGTCCGTTTAGAAGATTGTCTAGAGTAATAAAAAAAGACTCATGACGATATTCATGATAAACAAGCGTCTGTTAAGATAATCGTTTAGAGTAATAAAATAATTCATGACAGTACTCATGACGAACATGTGTCCGTTTAGAGGATCGTTTAGAGTAATAAAATAATTCATGACGGTACTCATAACGAACATGTGTCTGTTTAGAAGATTGTCTAGAGTAATAAAAAAAAGACTCATGACGATACTCATGACGAACAAGTGTCTGTTTAGAGGATCGTTTAGAGTAATAAAATGATGACTCATGACGATACTCATGACGAACAAGTGTCTGTTTAGAAGATTGTTTAGAGTAATAAAAAATGACTCATAATGATACTCATGACGAACACGTGTCTGTTTAGAGGATCGTTTAGAGTAATAAAAAATGACTCATAACGATACTCATGACGAACACGTGTCTGTTTAGAGGATCGTTTAGAGTAATAAAAATGACTCCTGACGATACTCATGACGACCACGTGTCTGTTTAGAGGATTGTTTAGAGAAAAAAAATGACTCATGACGATACTCATGACGAACAAGTGTACGTTTAGAGGATTGTTTAGAGTTATAAAAATTATTCATGCCCCAGCCCTCTTGGCCAGGGGCTTAAAGAAAGTTCAAAAGTATAAAATATGCCCCCACTTGTGACTGAGCCAGAATGAGAGAGCAAAGATATAAATGTGCCCCAGCCGAACTCTCAGATGACCGAACATTTATAGATTGCCTACGTACCTTAGTATTATGCCGAGGATTAAGTTTGGCGTAGTTCACTTTTCGCCATTTTCAGGGCAAAACGCATACCTGGACGCTCATTTAGAGCTTTGGAACTTTTAGTAATAAAAGTTTCTAATTTGAACCGGAAGGTAAGAAGTCTTTGTGAGAGAGAAATCCATGCTTCCCTGCCCTTTGAAAACCCTGTAATTGGACAAAAAACACATGCAACACGAAAATTTAGTTTGAAAAACTTGTCACTCTTGACGACTAGCAATTCCGTCCCCCCCTTTTCCGTCGCAATCTCTCATTTGATGGCGCTTGACTTTCTCGGGTCACGGGACAGTATCGGGAGATTTTTCCATTTTTGAATTTAGAAGTCTCGCTTTTCAACTGAGAGTTCGACATGCTTCAGGGTGATGCGACAATTTTTTTTTAGTTCCCTTCGACTCAAAGGAAGGCCCAACATACCTCATCGAGGTCTCCTTGGCTTGCTCGACTGGATTCTTGTCTTTTCAAATTAGTAGGTGCTTCAATGCTTGGGGTTCTAATACTCCTGCATACTCTGTGTTTTCTCAAGTCCTGCAAAACTGATTTAGTCCAAAAATGGGTAAATGTCGAAAATTACTAAAATGAGTACCTTCAATACCCGATATGATTTTCTGTGAGATCTTGAGTCAAGAATGTAGAGGAATATGATTCTAATACATTTTCAGACCACGACCAATGTTTCTTTTCTCAAATTCTAATTCCATTCAAATCCATTAAGTTCTGATTCCAAAAAATATCATTTGACGCTAATTTGGACCGAGGCGGAAAATATGAACAAATCTATCTATCATCTTTCTTTCCTCTTCAAATCTCTTCCACATTTATACCAATACTTCTTGTTCGGTTATCCCACTTTTCGTTTTTCCATTTTTTTTTCTCTCTTTTTTTCTTTTTTCTTTTTTTCTTATTATTTTCTTCTTTTTTCCCTTTTTTTTTTTCTTTTTTTTTTTCTTTTTTTTTTTTTATATCGAACTTACAATGATTTAGGGACAGCCGAGCTTATCAATGAACTTGATTTTCTTTGGAAATTGAGACCTTTTTGCAACATTTGAAAGTTTCTTCATTGGGATCATTGGCGTGAGATGATTGTATTCCCTTTTTACCATCGAGTAACTCAGACAATAGGTAAATCGGGATATTTACACCCAGTTTCATCAATCACTAAAGTACCACCAAAGATAGTTTGATTAGCTTGCAACAATATATCAAAGCATCGTAAGGACAATGGATACCAATCTTTGACTTTTGAACCCCCCGGTACTTCTGGAATCGCTGACGAATTTGGTTACGGGCCTTTTCAGATTTCATCATCGTTTGGATAAACATAATCTTCCTTTGATTATAGTCCCATTGAATCGTGGTCTAACTTTGTATTGAAATCACACATTCACATCCTCACTCAGTCACATCACGTACAACATATGCAGGCAATTTTGGGCACCTGAAATAGTAAGATTCAAACATTAAACCACAGTTTTGAATAAACAGTATTGCATTATTGAAATTTTAAAAGTCATTACAGAGCAAATCCTTTTCCATCCAAAAGACCAACGGGATGGAAAGGTGAGTACGCAAAGATTTTCCAATTTTATCAAAACACCTCGCAAATTTAAAGCAAACAAAAAAAACAGTTTTGCAGTCTTTAGATTTTTTCAAATTGAGCCTTAGGCACATGACTCGCTCCCATATCCACCAATATTTTGGTAAAGATTGACTTCACCACCCCTTGAAGGTGCATACTCAGGCAACGGATTCTGCTGACAGTTTGGCGTACCGGCCTCAGGTTTTTTAGGAAACGTGATGGCTCCTGTCCGTATAAACTCCTGAATTTTGTTTTTCAGCTGAAAGCATTGTTCAGTCGCATGTCCTCTGGTTCCTGAGTGGTATTCACAGAAAGCATTTGAAGAAGCTGCTTTACTCCCTGGTTTAACTTCGTAGAATAGAAGGGGCGTCAGCATCCCCTGCTTTAAACAATTCCGGTACAACTCGGTGATCGAGACCGGAAGGTCTTGTAGCTCTCTGTTGTCGTTCTGGAAATTTCCCCCAGTAGCATGAGGTAGAAGGTCTTGGTGGTATTGGGTTCCTGACCTTGGAGTGCGGTTAGGAATTTGAGGTGGGGTGTTCGGGCGTGGTTGATAGGTATGGTAAGAGGGTGTTGGGTAGGCTTGAGGGTAATATTGGGGAATGTGATTTTGATAAGGGGGAGGTACATTTTGGTAATAGCGCGGGCGGCTTTGGGAATAGGGTTGGTTTTGAGGATAATTTTGGTTTTGGCGATTTTGAGGAGGGTAGTTGTGATATTGGTTGTTCTGGTTCGGGTAGTTCTGGGGACAAGAAGTTTGGGGGTAGTTCTGGTAATGGGTTTGCCGAGGGGAAACGACAACAGCTACTTCATTTTCTTTCATCTTTGGCGGGGCTGACCTTTTCGTCAGATTGGATTGGGCCCCTTCAATTTTTCCGCTCCTTATTCCTTCTTCCGTCACCTCGGCCTGTTTGATCGCATCGCCGAAAGAAACCACTGCTATGCTCGAGAGATCTCGATAGAACGGCGGTGACTGAATTGATTTGAATATCTCTAACTGAGCCTCCTCGCTCAGCTTAGGGACAACTTTGGCAGCCTCTTCCCTCCAACGAGCAGTATACCTCCGGAAACTTTCGTCTTTATTTTTCAGTATCTGGTAGAGGGTATTGCGGTCTGGCGCGGCATCCCTATTGTACACATATTGCTCACAGAAGGCCTCTACCAGATCTTCAAATGTTTTAATCTGTGATAGCTCCAGGGTCATGTACCAGTTGAGAGCCGATCCTTTCAACGACCTCCGAAACATCTTTAGGCAAAGGTCTTCGTTCCGAGCATGAATTCCTAACTCCTCTTTGTAAATGCTAACATGCCATTCTGGAGGGCCAGTGCCATCATATTTTGTGAATTCTGGAACCACGAAATTTTCCGGGTACACAATCCCGGGTGGTGCTGACAACTCCTTGTACGTCGCTTTCCTGGACGGCTTCTCTTTTTGCCATTCTTCCATAGTTTTTTCTAATTTCTCCATTTTCAAAAGCCAAGTCGGTGGAGGGCCATTCTCTTCTTTGTTTTCAGTTTCAATGGCCGGGGCCGGTTGGCTATCATTTGAATTGTTTGGTGGAGCAACGACCCTCTCCGGGTGAATGAGGATCTGCGGGGCGACGGGGGCCGAGCCCTCTGGCGAGGCCTGATAGACATGCCCCTGGATGGGATATGTCGGAGCTCCATAGGCGAAAGGATGAGGGCCCATCTGAGGTCCATAGTAGACCGGTACTGCAAAGTTCGGGCCGACGTGGTTCGGATTCGGCCCTGAGTTTTCCATCCCAACACTTGCAGGGTTTCCATTTGGGGATTCAGTCACAGGAGTCCCGTTGGATGGAGGAATAGGCACCTCCTGAGGTCGGCTAAGTTCATTGATCCTTTCCATCAACCTGTCAATAGTTTCTTGCATCTGAGCTATCTGGGTCGTTCGGGGAGATTCGGGATTGCTTTCTGATGTCATCCTGGAATGAGTCTGTGCTCGACTGCGTGTAAAGATCGGACTTCGAAAGGGGGGAACTGGATTTGCTTTTCGGGGACCAATTTTCTTTGTCTTGTCCTTTTCTTTTTCACCTACAAAAAAATCATTTTTTTAGTTCACGTGGGTCTTAGGTGGCCTTAAAGCCCTTTCTAATTCGAAGATTTCAATTTCGGTAACGACTAATAATAAAAAAAAAATTATTATTTTTTTTTATTTTTTTTTTTTATTTTTTTTTTTGTCGTTCCCTACCGATATTGAAAACTTTGAACTTGTTTGGTTTTTTTTTTTTTTTTTTTTTTTTTAGGACTTCCCCAGACGTCATAAATCCATCAAGTACAAAAAATCATTTCTCGTCTTGTATCATAGAATCCTGAGGGGATAATATGGATACAAGACAGTTTTGTTTTTATCAGAGGATTTACAACGATATAAGGGCCTGAGAGGGAAAAAAAATAAAAATATATATATATATATATATATATATATATATAAAATAAAATAAATGATATATAAAATAAAATAAAAAATAAAAAAAATAAAAAAAATCACAACTTATTTACTGAATTGAGGGAAAAAATAAAATAAAATTTAACATTCGGACTTTAGATTAATTGGACTTATTCAGACATATTGGGCTCAACCCTCAGCCGTCCCCAGCGGAGTCGCCAGGTGAACGCGCCCCAATTTTTCCAGAGAAAACCAAAAACAAATATATATATATATAGATATATGTTTATATATGCTTGGCGCTGGTAAAACGAGAAGGGTTTTTAAAAACGTTGATTTTCTCATTAAAATGTACTTAAGCCTGTTTTAGAAAAAGGAGTCGCCACCTAGCATTGGGTTTAAATGATGTGCTAGGTCACCATATTTTTCTTTTTTGAAAATAATTAAAAAATGGCTTAAGTAAAATTTGACTCCAAAAATAATATGGTCTAACCAGAGATTCGTTTAAAGAGTTCGGGGGTCAGTTACGCTCGGGGAAGGTGTCAAGCACCCCAAGACGCCCGTCCAAAGACGGTACCTTATCCGATTAAGTCCAATTAGAATTTAAATCCGAATGTTTTTATTTTATTTTTAAATCCTCCTTATATACACATACACACACATTTTGAGGGAAGTGATCCCCCTTCTAAACCTAGACCGTTCTGATTGAAGGTTGGGAATTTTCCACCTCGTATTGTTAGCACATTATATTTAATACAAATTAAATAAAACACCCGCACACACGCATCGAGGAGAGTAATTCCCTTCTAAATTTTAGCCATTCAAATTGAAGGTTGGGAATTTTCCACCTCGTATTGTTAGCACATTATATTTAATACAAATTAAATAAAACACCCGCACACACGCATCGAGGAGAGTAATTCCCTTCTAAATCTTAGCCATTCAAATTGAAGGTTGGGAATTTTCCACCTCGTATTGTTAGCACATTATATTTAATACAAATTAAATAAAACACCCGTACACACGCATCGAGGAGAGTAATTCCCTTCTAAATTTAGCCATTCAAATTGAAGGTTGGGAATTTTCCACCTCGTATTGTTAGCACATTATATTTAATACAAATTAAATAAAACACCCGTACACATGCATCGAGGAGAGTAATTCCCTTCTAAATTTAGCCATTCAAATTGAAGGTTGGGAATTTTCCACCTCGTATTGTTAACACATTATATTTAATACAAATTAAATAAAACACCCGTACACACGCATCGAGGAGAGTAATTTCCTTCTAAATTTAGCCATTCAAATTGAAGGTTGGGAATTTTCCACCTCGTATTGTTAGCACATTATATTTAATACAAATTAAATAAAACACCCGTGCACACGCATCGAGGAGAGTAATTCCCTTCTAAATCTTAGCCATTCAAATTGAAGGTTGGAAATTTTCCACCTCGTATTATTTACTTAAAAAAATAAAAAAATAAAAAAATAAATAAAAATTAAAAAAATAAAAAAATAAAAAATAAATAAATAAAAAGAAAATAAAAAGTAATAAATAAATAAATAAATAAATAATAAAGGAAGAAGAAAAAAAAAATCTAATTTACAAAAAAAAAAAAATTAGTATAATAACAACTTAAAAAAATAAGAGTAAGATTTACAACAGATGAAAATTTACCACCTTCTTGGAGATTTTTCTTCTTCAAAATTACAATAAAATGAAAATAATATTATTTTCTTCAAAAATTTTCTCCAGATTTCTCCTCTCCCTTACAAAAATTTCTCTCAAAAAATTTCTTCCTCCCAAAAAAAATCTCCTCTCCCTCTTGTGATCCTTCCTATATTTATAGGAAGGAAATCTGAAATATTCCTTCAACAATCACGCGAAAAAGAGGGGAAAAAGGGGGTGGGTGCACCGAAATTTGGTGCACCCACCCCCTTTTGGGTGCACCAAAAATGGTGCACCCAAAAAGAGGGGGGGGCTGGCCCCCCCCTGCTGGCCGCACATGCGGCCAGCAACACTGGTCGCTACAGCGACCAGTGCAACTGGTCGCTGTAGCGACCAGCTTGGTCGCACGTGCGACCTTAGTGCACCCCCCCGCCCCCGTTCGGTCCAGGCCTCTCTCGTTCTCGTCTGTTTCTGCTCCATTTTGTTCCGAATTAACGCGTTTTTATTCCACTTCGAAAAATCTACAAACCAAAAAAATAAATTAATTAATTACTAATATTTAATTTACTTAAGAGATTAATAAAACTTAATTTAGCAGTATTAAACCGCACAAATACGGTACAATCAAAATAAAATAAATAGAAAAATAAAATAAAAATAACTATAAAACAAAGTATATTTTTTTGCGAAGCGGTCAAAATGCCGTGTCTACAACAGGTACAAGTGATCGTCTTCCCTGTTGGTGTGTGTTCAGTGTTCACGAGTTAACGCTTTTAAATTAGGGCACGATTACTCGAAATGAAGTGATTTTTTTTTATCTGAAACTTACGATTTTTTTGGTATTGTAAATCTTTTTAGGGCGAATTACTGACAACGATTTGGTTGAGGCTCTCACCAACTGCATAAACACTACAGTTATCTTCACTCTCAGTTGTGATTATGAGACCAATTCTTAGGTATTGTGTGTGTTCAGTGTTCACGAGTTAACGTTTTTAAATTAGGGCACGATTACTTGAAATTAGGGCACGATTACACGATTAAATTAGGGCACGATTTGGTTGAGGCTCTCACCAACTGCATAGACAGTTAGACACTACAGGTACAAGTTTGAAACGTTTTTGTTTATGTATTATGTTTAATTTGGTCTGATCTGATAATCTGGTTGATCTGAGTTTTTTTGTTTTTTTTTTGCTAATCTGGTTGCTAAACGTTTTTGCTAATCTGGAAGTAGAAATAGGATAACTGAAACACTAATGTGGTTGATCTGATTCTGAATACTGCAAATCTGTTGTTTAATATTTGTCTTTATAAATTAATGTGGCTGATCTGAATATTTTTGTTGTCCAAAGATATTGAATTTTTTTTTTTTTTTTTGTTGTTGAATGTTTTTAGCTACATAATGGAGGGTTCTGATTGTGATGTGAATCCTGTGCCCAATGATAGGATAAGTAATGTGAATGATAAACCTTCTACAAACTTGATTAATGATGAACTTCCACCAAATCCTTCTAAAAGAAAGCGTTCAGTGGTTTGGAAACACTTTACTATGATAAAGCAACAACCTGGATGTACTGATTCACGTAGGGCTGCTTGTAACCATTGCGAAGAAACTTATTTTTGTGATTCTAAGAAACATGGTACTTCGACAATGTTAAGTCATGCTAATATTCCATGTAAGAAAAATAATGAAAGAGAGCTACCTAAGGGTCAAACAACATTGAGTTTCAAACCAAAAGTTGGTAGTGATGAGGGTGTCAATCAACTTGTGCCTTGGAGCTTTAGTGTTGATAATTGTAGGAAAGCACTTGTCAAAATGATAATTGTTGATGAGTTGCCATTCAAGTTTGTCGAGAATGAGGGGTTTAGGGAATTAATGGAAGTTGCTCAACCGAAATGGGTTAGAATGCCATGTCGAACAACCGTAGCTAAAGATTGTGTTGATCTATATGGAAATGAGAAGAAGAAATTAAAAAAGTTGTTGAAAGGACAAAGAATATGCCTTACCACATACACTTGGACTTCTTTGCAAAACTTGAATTATATGTGTCTAACTGCTCATTACATTGATAGTGATTGGAAACTAACTAAAAAGATTTTAAATTTTTGTTTAGTTTCAAGTCACAAGGGGGAGACTATTGGCAAAGAAGTTGAATCATGTTTGTTTGAGTGGGGTATAGACAAATTTCTCACCTTAACCGTTGATAATGCAAGTTCTAACAACGGGGTAATTCATTTTTTGAAAAAGAATACAAAATATAGGCGGGGAATTGTTCTTGAGCATGAATTTCTTCACATGAGATGTTGTGCCCATATTTTAAATCTCATAGTGTGTGAGGGTTTAAAAGAAATGGACAACTTAATCATTAGAATCTGAGGTGCGGTAAGATATGTAAGGGGCTCGCCATCTAGAATGGCAAAATTTAAGATGTGCGCAGATAAAGAAGGCATCGACTGTAAAAGTCAAATTTATCTAGATGTGTCAACTAGATGGAATTCAACATATTTCATGCTAGAGAGAGCAATCAAATTTGAAAAAGCTTTTGATCGTTTAGAGGATGAAGATGAAATGTACAAATTTCTTTATAGAGATATTGATGGTATAGGAGAGGAAGGTGATGTGAATAATAGAGGAAAGCAAGTGAAAACGGCGTTGGGACTACCGAATAGTGTTGATTGGCAGAAGGCTAGATCATTTGTCAAGTTTTTAAAACTTTTCTATAATGCAACCTTGAAATTTTTTGGTTCATTATTTGTCACTTCCAATTCTTTTTTTATGGAGCTTATGGTCATTAAAGGTACAATAATGAATTTGTCAAAAAATTCTGATTTGTTCCTCTCTTTAATAGCCAAAGGTATGCAATCTAAATTTGACAAATATTGGAAAAAACTTGACAAAATGAATTCGTTGTTGTTGGTTGCGGTTGTTCTTGATCCTCGGTATAAATCGAAATATATTGATTGGTGCTTGAGAATAAATTATGATGCCGTAATTGCGAATGAGGTAATGAAAAAGGTTGCGGATCATTTGTCCCGTTTATATGATTGGTACGCATGTAATGGATTTATTAATGTTGTCGTTACTTAAAATGTGAGTGATTCGTTACCTGAGAGTGGGTTGGATGAAGAGGAGGAGGATGCCCGTGCTATGTTTTCATCTCAGTTTCGCAAACATGTAGTGGAGGAATGTAATATGACTTCTAAATCAGAGTTGGATAAATATTTAACTTCTCCAGTGGAAATTGAAAGTGATGACTTCGAAATTTTGGGGTGGTGGGGAAATAATTCAACAAAATATCCAATCCTTTCCCAAGTTGCTAGGGATGTATTTGCAATTCCGGTGTCTACAGTTGCATCAAAATTTGCTTTTAGTACTGGTGGACGAATTCTTGATCCTTTCCGTAGCTCGTTATCTGCAAAGATGGTTGAGGCTCTCATTTGTACTCAGAATTTGTTGCGGTCTTCAAAGCGGATTAATCTTCGTGAAGCAATGGACGATGTAGAACATATAGAAAATATAGAGGAAGGTAATATTTATTTATTTTATATATCTTCATTTCATTTTCAATGGCATCCTTGAATAAGCATTATTGTGTATAATTTTATTTATTTATGTTATTCTTTTGTTGTAGGACTTGTTGGATCGAGTTCGGAAACAACATTGATTGACGATTGATGGTACGTTTATTTAACTATATTCTTCATTATTTGAAAGTTGTTCTTTTAGTTTTTACTTGTTGTCATGTGATCTTGGAACAGGCTATTGGTGTCGTTTTGGAAATATGGAGTGACGCGGGCTATAAGTTTGCTGTTTTGGAAATTTTGTGTCTCTTGAAAATCTGGAAAATTTGATGTGTAATAATAGGTTCAGACTAGTGGATTTTAATCTGTAATTTTGATGTTGTTTTTATGTTTCAGACTTGATCTTGTGGGTTTTTTTGGATTTTATGTTTCAGGTTCAGTGATTTTGATCTGTAGAGTGTTTTTTGATTTTATGTTTTACACTTTCAGACTGAAAATTTGATCTGCATGCTATAATTTCAGTTATTTTGAGTTGCATGTTATAATTTCTAAAGAACATGCCCATTGATCCATCTCAAAACAGGTAAATGGCTGGGCTTCCATATTAATCCGACCCGCCCGAATTTTCGACCCAATCTGAAAAAAACGGGCCCAACAAAACAACCCGATCCGATTTTTTTTCGGCCCAATTAACCTGAACCCGAATTAATTCGGATCGGCCCAATTTTTGGCCCAAACCCGGCCCGACCCGACCTGTGCACACCCCTAGCCGCAGAGGAGGTTGAGACGCTACGGTAGTGGGCTTCTTTAAGAATATTGCCACCTTGATCGTTTTTCCACCGTTCTTAGTTTGATCTCATCGTTTTCGCTTCAGTTTCCTATCTTTTGCCCCACACACCTAATTTATACAAAAAGAATAAAAACTAATTACAATGTAATAAAATACTATATAAACGCTCAAAAACTAACTTAATTCAGTTTGGAAATAAATAGGTAGATCATACATATCACATATGCAGGTAACGGTTTTCCTTTGCCATCTTCAGTCGGCGGTCGTCTTTCGCCCTTCGCCATTTGCTGCCGCCGCAAACAAAATTGCCATCTGCAACTGACGACGAAATCAGCCTCCCATCGCTGCCACAATCGTTGCCATCGCCATCGCCAACGATTTCTCAACCTCCGATTTCGTAGCCTTCGACGAAATAGGGCTCTGATTTCTCAACCACCGACGAAATAGGGCTTTGATTTCGTTTCAACCGATTTCCTGGCCTCCGACGCCATCTTCCTCCGATTTCGTAGCCTCCGAGGCCATCACCCCCCACAAGCGTCGCCATCCTCTTCGCGAAATCATCTTCGTCAAAATTGTTCTTTCTCATCCCTTCGTCTTCATCGAAATAGTTATTTCTTCTTGCCTTGAAAATCGATTTTGGTTTTTAATTTTCCATTTCGATTTCATTACTCAAATCGATTTAGGTTTGGTTCTTGATTTTGATTTAGGACTTCGATTTCGATTTCGTTACTGAAATCGATCAAGAAATCGATTTCGATTTTCGATTTCACTGTTCAAATCGATAGGGTTTGGTTCTTAAATTTGGTTTAGGGTTCGATTTGGTTGCTCATTGACAAAATCGATTTCGATTTTGTTGTTCGTTTACGATGAATTTCTTGTTCAAGTGATGATCTGTGGTTTCGTTGTTCGTTCATGATGGATTTCTTGTTCAGGTGATGATCTCCAATTTTGTTGTTCATTCACGATGGATTTCTTGTTGATGTGCTAATGATTTTTTGATTTTTTGGTAAAAAAAAAAAATCTCAGTTTGATTTTTTGATTTTGGTGTGGAAACAATTTTAGGACAATAACGTTACCAAACGCAATTTTGTTCCCAAAACAAAAAAAAAAAAATTATCGTTACCAAACGCAATTCTGTTCACGGTAGGAAACAGAATTCTCAACTCAACCTAACCCATCCCAGTTGGGTTGAGAAAAGTAGGAACACTAACCAAACTCCACCTTAGTGTTTCCATTCCAACCCAAAAATTCTGGAATTGGTTTTCGAGAATGCGTTTGGCAACACAAAATTCAATCCAATCCAACCTAAAAAATGAGAATTAATTCTCAAAATTCTAAGGAAATGAGAAACAAAAAAAAACTTGTTTTTTTTTTTTCTCCAAAAAACTCAACCCACTTTTAGGACATGTTGGGTATTTTTCGAAATGTTAAGGAGACCCTGTTAGACTTTTCTCAAGCTCAATCGCATAAAATTTTGTTTTTCTTTTTCTCTCCAAAACAAAGCTATATCTGTTCTTTGAAGTTGTTGACAGTCGTCTTTTTCGCTGCCATCGTCATCGAAGCTTGAGCCGTCACCTTTAACTGGTCGTCGTCATCTCGTCATCGTCATTGTCTAGACGTCAACACCTCGCCATCAACATCGCTTTCTCGTCTTCGTCGTCTCACTTCCACGGTTCTTGAATTGATTTCGCTTTTCGATTTTGAAATCGATTTCGATTTTCATTTTGATTTTCGATTTCATCACTGATTTCATCATGAATCGATTTAGGGTTTGATTCTTAATTTTAATTTAGGGTTCGTTCTTGATTTTAGTTTAGGGTTAGTTCTTGATTTGGGGGTTGGTTGAATTTCATGAAATCAATTCTAGGGTTGGTTCTTGATTTATGAATTTTGGTTGAATTTGGGGGTTTGGTTGAATCAATTATAGGGTTAGTTCATGAAATCAATTATATGATAATATCATTACCAAACGTGATTTTGTTCCTAGTACAAAAAAAGAAATTGTCATCATCAAATGCAATTATGTTTTTAGTAGGAAATAAAATTCTCAACTCAATTCATCATAGTTGGGTTGAGAAAAGTGGGAACACTAAACCTTTTATAAGGAAGGTAAAATAGATACCCGCTTGAATACAATAGTAAAGTTGTTTCATTGTGACCTATAAGTCTCAGATTCAAATCTTAGAAATAGTCTCGTTGTAAGTAGAAGTAAGGCTGCGTATTTCTGACCCTTCTAAGATCTCACAATGACGAGAGCCTTCGTGCCCATTAATTATTACTTTACTCTTTATATTATTAACACATATATCCCTTACTTTTTATTTTTTTTAATATTTTTCCCTTCTCCTTTTTCTCTGGATAACTAAGGATGGCAACATTTAGTTTGGAGCCAATTTTACTAGAAATCAAAACTATTACGGCATGTTTAATTGGACGAAATCGGGGGCGGAATGAAATTGCATTCCGCTTTTGATTCTTATTCCGTTATTTGGTTTTGCAATTGAATCACTTTTGTGATTAAATTAGAATGAAAATCAAGAGAATGAGATTTCATTTGAAATGGGGATGAAATCAAATCTAACTTAATGAAATCAAAACTAAAATTACAAAAAAGTCTATCACTGATCCAGTCTATTCCAGAGATTAGATAATAGAAACAAAAAATTAAAGAATAGAAAATTTAGAACAGAAACAAAAAAATAGAAACAGAAAATTGAGAATAGAAACTGAAAATTAAGAACAAAAAATTATAGAACAAAAAATTAGAGAACAAATAATTGAGAACACAAACTGAAAATTGAGAACAAAAACATAAATTAGAAAACAAAAACTGAAAATTGAGAATAAAAACAAAAATTAGAGAATAAAAATTAAAAATTGAAAATTGAATGGAATAGTGAAATATAATAAAATGAGGGAAGGAATGAAATAGTGAAATATAATAAAATTTTATTATAAGGACATAATGAGAATTTTATTATATTTCACTATTCTATTCCTTAATTTATTCCATACCAACCAAATAAGTGAATGAAATAGTGATTCCATTGACAATTTCATTCAATTACTTCTTCCATTCCATTTCACCCTCATTCTATTTCGCCCAACTAAACAAGCTATTAGGCATATATTAAAAAACCAGAACCACAACCGTTGATTTTTTAGAAAATAATTTTAGAATCGAACCATTTAATTTTATGCAAAATGAATACCAAAATCGCAAAACCTTTAAGATTTTTTGATTTTATATAAAACCAGAGTTGAAACCGCAAAATCGCGAACCGTTATATTTTTATGTATAAACAAAATTAAAACTAAAATACCGAAAGAAATTATAAAAAATTATAAAATTAATCCAAGGGGTCAAAATATAAATAAATTAAATAAAAGTAAAAAAATATATAATAAAAATATATCTAGAATACCGGTTACGCGGTTTAATTATGTAGTTTGGTTTCGCGGTTACTAATCCAAAACTAAAACCAAAATACAAAATTGCTTCGGTTTTTAATTCTGAAACAAAAAAACGTAACAAAAAATATTTAATCAGTTTCAAAATCAAACTATTGGTTCAATTACCTGTCGGTTTGGGTTGAATTGCCATTCTTATAGACAACTAATACCGCCAGCCCTCTCTCTCCCCCTCTAGTGCTATGTTGTCACCCCAACACTGTCCCACCCCATCCCAAAGGGGTGGGGGGGACAACAAGGCACTTGGGGAGATTGGGTTAAAATGTTTAAATTATTTTTAAAATAAAATTGTATTGGAAAGGATAAAAAGATAATTTTAAATTATTTTTTAAAATAAAATGTAACTCAAAATTCAAAAAGGTTGTAAATCAAGAATCACCCAACTGACATCTTGGTCAAAAAGTGTAAACAACTTAATTGACCTCTATTTAATTTATTTATAAATAATATCTAAAAAATAAGAAAACGAAAAAACAATAATTTCTCTCAAACTCTCTTTATTTCTAATTTTTAAAAAATAAAATTAAAATAAATAGAAACTAATTAATAAATATGTTTATAAAAATTGGATCAAAAGAGTAATTTCATCAATTTATAAAATATCCATTAACTCAAAAAGTACATGTTGGCTTTCCAAGCATAAGTTTATATATATATATATATAATAAACTGGTGAATTTTTAATGTATAGAGGATGAAAAGTAAACAAAACAAAAGTTCAGTGTAAAAAGTGTAATTAACCTAAAATATTATTTATGTGTTTTTAAATTAATTTCATCAATTTATAAAATATCCATTGACTCATAAAGTAGGCTTTCCAAGCATAAGTTATATATTAAAAAAAAAATAATAAAAGAAAAGAAAAATAAAAAATAAAAAAGTGGTGAGTTTTTAAAGTATAGAGGATGTAAAGTAAACAAAACAAAAGTACAGGGTAAAAAGTTCAATTAACCGAAAACATTATTTATGTGTTGAGAGTGGGATTTGAACCCACGCCCTTTCGGACCAGAACCTTAATCTGGCGCCTTAGACCAACTCGGCCATCTCAACACGATGTTAGTTTCGTGCATAATTAAATTTTAAAAGTTTATTTGGTTAATTTAAATTATAAATAATTAATTTAAATATTTTTAATAGTAAACTAAATAACAATTCTTAACTCGACTAAATTGAAAAATAATACAATTCGTGTTGACAATTTATTCATATATCCATTCATTCAAGTTACAGAAAATACATATACTTAATACTATTGTTAACACTGACCGAATTATATACAATGAGAACACATTTGTTATATATATAAGGAACTAGCGATACCCCATACCTAAAGACACGAATGTAACTGTTGATATTTAATTTTAAATTTAATATACACATAATAACAGGTATATATTGTTTTACTTAAATTAATTTTCTTCTCTTTAGTTAGAGCTAAACCAAATTATCCTTATGTTAAAATTAATAGTCTAAAATTAAAAATGAGAAAACGTTACGGATATAATTGCAATCAGTGTCTTTATTTTCTCATCTTTAACTAGAGCCCAAATCAAATTATCGTTAAATTAAAATTAGAGAGCTAAAATATAATATGAGTTAGAAAACTTTATAGGTATAATTGTAATTGGTAATTGTACCTCTCATGTTAGTTTTCAATTTTCCTTTTTTTTTTTATGTTAAGATTAATAAGGTCAAAATAGGCAATTCATTAAAAAAAAAACTCAGGCAGGAAGTCACCGTGGTAATTTAAAAAATTATGGGGGTGTATGTGGAATATCACTATAATTGAAGGGACATAAATGAAATTATTTCAACCTATAACCATCTCACCTATTTCTAAGCAAGTAGTTATTCCTAAATAGTAGGGTAAATTTGAGCCATTCATTTCTTCAAGATTCATTCCGGACCGTCGAGATATCCTAGTCAGCAAAAACCTTCATGATTTATTAATAGATTTATTCCTCCCAAGTGGAATTATCTATCTATCTATTTTCTATATATATAACTCCCGAATTCATTGTAGTAATTTAGTTTAGGTGACTTTTGGTTGATATTTTTGATTTTCTGTTTCTATTTCTAATAAACTGGGATGAGAATTTTGTTTTCTGGAAACATGTGTAGTGACAAGTGACACCTTATTCAAAGTATAATTTAACATTAAAAAAGATTACGGTCTCAAGCTTGCGGAAAAATACTTGTTGGGGCAGCCACGCACCTGAACAAAAGAAAGAGGGCCTATTTGGTACTATACACAAACTCTAGGGAACATTGAAGTATATATCCCTATATTAGCACGACTGAACTTGGTTCCTACTAAAACTCCACAACAATGGCGAGCGCAGAAGAAGCAAAGCTCGAACTATTTCTGCAATGGTTGCAGGTCTTGATTCTCTATCTTTATTCACATTCTCAATTTCTATTGATTCTGTATGTTGCCGAACATCGAATGAACGTATGAATTTGAACTCAGTTGAATCGAGTCGAACTACGTGGTTGCATGATCAAGTACTGCGATTCAAGCAAGCGCTTCGGTGTGTTTTCAACTAATGATGTATCCGATGGTAATATTCAAACAATTACGCCAATCTTTCCTTACGCCTATTTCCTCCTTTCGTATAGTATTAGTTTTTCTGATTGAATCTTAAATAACCCTAATCAAGTTGTGAAGATCTGATTGTGTGAAAAAGTTCATTATGAAAGTGTGGGAATTGAAGGAAATAAATTGCTACTAACTCAATTGAGCTCAGAGCTACAATTTAGTTTTAGAGGGACTGAATTATTTTTGTTTATTTGTTTAACTTTGGGAATCAAATTCAGGGATTCTACTAGTGGTTCCACTAGATTTAGCTATAACTCCAATGAGAGTGCTAGATGATCCTTTATTTGGACCGGAATGTAGAGCATTATTTGAGGAAGGCGAAGTAGATGACAGGTTTTTGATGATTTTGTTTCTAATGGTGGAACGCCTACGGAAGAACTCGTCATGGAAACCGTATGTGCATTGCCCTCTTCCATCGATATTGAATGGCATGCTTCTATGATTTTAAATTTAGAGTTTCTGTGGGAAATATGTTAGGTACTTTGATATGCTTCCAACTACGTTTGGGAACCCCCTTTGGTTCTCCGATGATGAGCTTTCGGAGCTGAAAGGTACAACTTTGTATAGAGCAACTGAGTTACAGGTATAGTGTTACATATTCGTAATAGGTTTGTTTGGTGTGTTTGAGTTTTGATTTTGAATAGTTGGCAGCATTGAAAGATTTTCTCTATGCTATCATATGCCACTTCCAAACTTTCATTCTGATTTCGCAGTTGGATTGCATCTTTATCTTACCAATTATTGCATTTTGTTCCCAAAATGCAAATACGGGTTTGTTTGATAGTAAATATAGAGTCATTTTGCGGTGATTACGCTTTATAAACTTCGATGGCATTTGACTAGAGACAGCTTTATTTTACAGAAGAAATCATTGCAGTCCCTTTATGGTGATAAAGTGAAGCAATTGGCCAAAAAACTTTTGGCTCTTGATGGGGATTCCGAGAGGTTTGCAAAAATTATCAATCAACTTAGCACTTTTCTAAAAGGAATTGCAAATTGAAATTTTAGGTGAATTGAGTTATGGTTATTGCCTTCATATTTTCTTTTCATCTGTATCGACTTCTAGAATACTACAACGAAGTTTTCGTCAGAGATGGCAATGTGAAAATGAAAAACGAAAAAATGTTTATATGCAAAAATTATCAAACAACTTAGCACTTTTCCCAAAGGACTTGCAAATTGAAATTTTAGGTGAATTGAGTTATGGTTCTTGCCTTCATATTTTTCTTTTTACGTGTATCAACTTCTAGCATACTACAGCGAAGTCTTCGTTAGAGGTGGCAATGTGAAAAATGAAAGAATGTTTATATGCAAAAATTAGCAATTAACTTAGCACTTTTCCAAAAGGACTTGCGAATTGAAATTTTAGGTGAATTGAGTTATGGTTCTTGCCTTCATATTTTTCTTTTTACGTGTATCGCCTTCTAGCATACTACAACGAAGTCTTCGTTAGAGATGGAAATGTGAAAAATGAAAGAATGTTTATATGCAAAGATTATCAATCAACTTAGCACTTTTCCAAAGGGACTTGAAAATTGAAATTTTAGGTGAATTGAGTTATGGTTCTTGCCTTCATATTTTTCTTTTTACGTGTATCGCCTTCTAGCATACTACAACGAAGTCTTCGTTAGAGATGGAAATGTGAAAAATGAAAGAATGTTTATATGCAAAGATTATCAATCAACTTAGCACTTTTCCAAAGGGACTTGAAAATTGAAATTTTAGGTGAATTGAGTTATGGTTCTTGCCTTCATATTTTTCTTTTTATGTGTATCGACTTCTAGCGTACTACAACGAAGTCTCTGTTAGAGATGGCAATGAGAAAAATGAAAGAATGTTTATATTTCCCTGTAGATTAATAATGTGGCAATTCAGACAAGTTTAAAAAAGGAACTCCTAATTTTTCACTTACCTTGTAGATTAACGATGATGAGATTTATCGGCAAAAGAGGCAGCTGCTTTTATAGTAGTGCAATAACATAAAACTGGTAATCTTTATAGCAACTATTAAGTAGTAACTAGGACCAATGTCAGAGGCTAAAGAAAGCAGTGTCTCCCTATTGTTGTGATTTGGTTGATGAGGATTTATGTTTTTACCACGGGTTTCTATCCTTTTCGGAATTGTTATATCTTAAATGGTCTCTTTTACTTGATAACTTCCACTTTCTAGCCCCGCATGATTTTTTAAGACGCTGCCATATTTGAATCATTAAATTGTTCTGGAATGGTGAAAGTACTGTACAAATGTTAGACTGCTCTTGCCATTATATAAGTATATAACATCTTCGATTTGTGATTTTTATTTTATTTTTTTGCAGTGAATTGCGGTTTGAAGACTTCCTTTGGTACACATCTTTCTTTAAACACTTCATATCTTAGTGTGCCTTTAATACTACATCAATAGGTTGTAATTTGAGCAAAGAATTTCACTGTAGGGCGAACTCCATTTTTTGGACTCGAGCTTTGAGTATTCCTCTTCCACGATCTTATGTATTTCCACAAGTTCAAGGGGAGCAAGATTGCACTCCAAGTGTCAGAGGAGATTCTGGGAAATCTGCTAATCCTGAAGCGAGTGAAGAACTCGTCAATAGAGATGATGAAAAAGGTGATGCCATCCTCTTTGCCATATGTCTCTGAAATATTTATTTTGCAATTGACTTGATGTTTTTATCTGCTATTTTTTCATATAGTTGAATCAGGTGTTTCTTTGTGAACTGAGGTGACAGACCTTTTCTTTCAGGACTGAATATTGATGGCCCTGAAAGTGAAGTTGCTGGAGCCACATCCACTTCACAAGGAGAGAGTGTTTGGGTTGAGGGGCTTGTCCCTGGAATTGATTTTTGCAACCACGGTATTCTAAATGGCGGTGATTTTGGTTTCTTTCATTTGCTGTTCGTCCAGTTTTTTTGCTATTTATGCATAGTTTATGTCTTAGAAGTCCTCAAGAAGGCATTTTGTGCATCTGCATTTGTTTATTTTGCACCTAAATTAGAACTGATTTTTTGTTGCCTCCTAAATGTTCACCTTTTTATTCCAAATGATAATATACTAAGAAACACTTTGACTGCTTTTGATTGAATGCCCAATTTGTCAAAATTATCCTTGTTTTTCCACTTTGTGATCCACTTGCCTACATATATCTAGAAAATTAATTGTTAGTGGTCTGTTCCCAGATACTTAGAGTAATTTTTTTGATCATTTAAAAAATTATTGTTTTTTATTAATTTCTGTTTCTATTCCAAGAAATGGAAACACAAACAGAACGACAAAAAAACTTACCAAACGCCGCCATCACCAATGCTATATGTTCTTTTATGGGCTTCTTCACAATATCGTAGATTCTCTACGCTGATACTTCGTGATTGAGTTTTATATGCTTATGGCTATACTCTGAGATTTATGTGTCCTATTGATGCATGTTTATGCCATATATGCACATGGTTTGTCCATTGTATGACTGTAATGGATTTACGTATCTATCTTTCTGCAAATTTACCAATCAGATTTGAAGGCTGTGGCAACGTGGGAAGTTGATGGAACAGGGTCCGTAACTGGAGTTCCTTTGTCTATGTACCTTCTTTCTGGTAAGTGGTAACATTTCTTCCTCATGCCATCGTGGAATTTTTTTTTTGTTAATGACATGTTTTTTTGCGTTCCAAAATTTTGTTTCCCTTTCTACTTCTAATTGAATTGCTGAAGTGTATGACCAGTCATGTGATATTCCTTTCTTTTCCTAATTGGAAAGCTGTTCAAACTTCATTCCAAGTCGAGAAAGAGATATCCATTAGTTATGGAAACAAAGGAAATGAGGTACTTTATCTCGTTTTTGGTGGTATTGGACTCGGCAACTTGCATTATCTTTAAATTATGTATGTTGAAAGATTTTGAGGAGTCAATTGACCCATCTAAGTTCGATCATAAAATCATTTAGAGGGCGTTTGGGTGAGGTATTTGAAGAAGGAATTTGACTTTGAAAAAGAGATTTGTAAAATTTCCTTGAGAACACTTACTGCCTAGTGCCTAACAAGGCATTTTTCGACACTCGAATTTTATGATTATGTTTTCTAAATCAAATTTCTTCTTAAAATACCTCATCCAAATGCAATCATGGAACACCGATTCAAGCACTCTTGCACGTGTATGTAACTATATTTATACACCTATTACTTGGTTGCATATATTATAATCATTCATGTTTTGATGCAGGAACTGCTGTACCTTTATGGATTTGTCATGAATAACAACCCAGATGACTATCTCATGGTACTTCATATACGTTATAAATCAAGATGGTTTTTGAAAATGTATTTTAATTAATAGTTGGGATTAATTTTGACAAAAATAAACGGATAATATCGTTTTACGAAATTTTTGGGGGGCAAATTCCCGCCCAAATATTTCACACCCCAACCCCACAGTTGAATTAAATTATATTTTTTTACCCTTTAAGTTTCACATTTGTATTTAATTAGTCAATTTCTTTTATTATTTACTATATGGTTGTACTTACAAATTAAAAAATCGATACGGTGCCTTTAGGCGGAAATCCCTAGGGTGTGTGTATGTATTTGTTTATTTATTTTATATCTTTGGATCAAAGTCATACAGGTTAATTATCCAATGGGGGCCAACATTTATTTATTTTATACCTCAGCTTATAAAATACCTTTTAATTATTTCTCTACAGGTTAATTATCCAATGGAGGCTATTGGGAGTGTTCCTTTTTCCGACTCCAAAGTACAACTTCTTGAATCACAGGTCAGCGTCATTATATACATATGCTTGTATTACTTCTCTATAATTGTGGTCTCTGCAATTCTAATAAATGGATTATCACTTTTATTTCTTAAAGATCTCTCTCCCCCCCCCCCCCCCAAAAAAAAAAAAAAAGAAAAAATAAAAATTGTTTTACTTTTTTTCCCCCCAAAAAACCACTTCTTTCCCTTAAATATTAGTGTTACCTGATCCTGCTCTATATATATAAGTCTAGGGATAAATCCTTCTCTTGGTGTCTTTTGAGAGTGAGTGAGAACAAAAACAAAAACAAAAACAAAAACAGAAACACTACTCAAGTGCTACCCTCAATGTATGCTTAATATGTTTTTATGTATTTTCACCTTTTCTTTTTAATTGTTCCTTTGTTCACAGAAAGCTGAATTGAGATGTCTCTTGCCTAGAAATTTGCTAGATCATGGTTTCTTTCCTTCACACACTGATCAAAAAAGAGACGATAAGTGTACCTCGAGTCAAGTTTGCAACTATAGCTGGAGTGGTCAGCGCAAAATGCCGTCTTACTTGAATAAGCTTGTTTTCCCCGAGGATTTCTTGGCTGCATTGAGAACAATAGCCATGAAAGAAGACGAGCTTTATCAAGTTACATCATTACTCCAAGAGGTTTGGTTCATCTTCATGAATACCTTTTTTTTTTTTTTTTATATAGAAATTGTCCATTTTTGTTTCGGTTAAGCACCGTTTGGTAAAAAAAATAAAATTAAAATACTTCTTTTTGGCTTTTAAGCTAAAAAATCTAGAAGTGATGATTGTTTTGCACTTACAAAAGGGTATTTAAGACTTACCTCTTATGTCATTTTGCTTAAAATCACAAATCTCCTATGTCATTTACTAAATATCAGTAAGCCCTTATCTTTTTTGGTCAACGACCATTTAGTTCCTCTATAGGTAAAAAATTACTGATTTTTTAATTGTAATGACAATTTTTCCCTTAACAATTTAAATTAATTAAATAATTAAAAATTTAAATACATAAATATGCCTGTAAATTTTTTTAATATTTTTTTCTTTTACCTTTTTACACTAACATCCCTTATTAGAAATATATATATTTTTCACCCCTTTCTTTTTTAACAAATTATAGAAAAAAGAAGTTAAAACCCCTTGCTGGCATCCCCCCTCCCCCGGTTGATTTCTTCTTCTTTTTTATCTTTCTTTCGGCAAACATCTGGTGCGGATCTGGAGAAAAAGAAAGGAGAGAGAGAGGACGAAGAATAAGAAGGAAAGGAAACAAGGAAGAAGAAGAATGAACTGGCGGATGTAGGAGACGATGGTGGGGGGCTGGCTTGTGGGGTTGGGTTGGGGGATAAAAGTAACTTTTAAAAAGTTTAGGGGTAAAAAGTAATTTTTTAAAAATTGAAGTGCGGGTGAATTTTTGAAAAATGAGAAGAATAGTTTTTTTTTTAATACATAGGGGGAATTATATCTTTTTACCAAAAATAGGTCAAAGTGGTTGATGGGTATTTAGTAAATTAGAAGAGAAGTTTTTATTTTTAAGCAAAATAAGTAAGTGGTAAATACCCTTAAAAGAAATGTAACAGAGTACGTTAGTGGTAAATACCCTTAAAAGAAATATGCTTTAAAAAACAAAAAAAAAACCCAACAAAAACACAATTGTAATTATTATTATTATTATTATTATTTTTTTCGATTTCAATTTTTTAAGAGATCGATAGGTCAATCGAGACTTCTCAGCCTGAATTCTCCTTACTATTTATGAAATTTATTGGGATAAAAAGATATACAGAGGATAACAACAAGATATTCTCAAGGCATTATCAAGCATACTTTTTGTTTTTCTTCAAGTATAAAATTACTTAAAAAAAAACGTTAGCAAACGGTGCCGGATTGATTTCTAATATATCTTTTTTATTCTTCTCAAAGCTTGTTGGTTCTGAAGAAGAGCGAGAACCGTCTAATATGGAAATTCGGTCTGCAATATGGGAGGCTTGTGGGGATTCTGGTGCATTGCAGCTTCTTGTTGATCTTCTTAATATGAAGTAACTAATCTCTCAAGAAAAGCTTTAAAACAAATTCCATATCCTCAAGTGGTGTTTGGTTACCGTTTCTGTTCCCATAAAAAAAAAAAATATGGAACAGAAACAAAAATAAAAAACTATTGTTCTTAACCCTAACCAAATTGCACCTTAATCTGTGATTGTTTCTGATATAAGGGTAAATAATTTATCATTTTTTTAAGGATGATGGATCTTGAAGAGGGTACAGGAACAGAGGACAGTGACACAGAACTACTTGAAAAAGGCGACTGCACGGACCTGCCTGGAGACTACACAAGGTACTCTGATTTTGTTTCTTTTTGTCCCTTATAAATATGCTTCTACTTATAAATAAATTGGAAGAGTAACTTTTTTTTTTTTTTTCCTTTCAACTCGAGCGATCTCTAAATTTTGCATGGAATTTACGAAACTATCGTTTCTTTTAATTTTATTTTGTAATTATTAAAAAAAGACAAGAAAAATAGAAGAAGAGAGAGAAAATGTTAGTTTTATTTCTTTCATTACCTTTAAATATTAAATTTAAATAAAAAATAAATAAAAATTAAGTTACTTTATATATTTTTTTGAATAAAATGCGAGTTTCCCCTTTTAGGCAAGAGTAGGAAAGGGTGATATGTAGGTTTTCAAAGTAAAGGGGTTAAAATGGAACAAGGCCAAAGTACAAGTTTTAAAAGATAATTAACCCTTCAGTTAATGAATATTAAAATCTACGCTCTAATCACGAATATTTTGTTAATGGTTTGACACAATCGTGAAGGAGAGGCATCTTTGTTATTTTTAGGGTTTATGAGGGTTAAATGTGTAAATATTAACAATTTTATATAAGAAGTAGACGAAGGCTGTTTTGATAACACTGAAAGTTAAGTGTTGAATTTTAAATGTTAAAATTATAGTTATAATTTATTAAATGCTCTAGATGTTAAGTGTTTAATTTTTTGAATACTTCAAAAAATTTATCTATGTACAAAGTTTTGTTCTTAATATATATATATATATATATTATTTTTATTTTTTTTAATTTTCTCTCTTAAATTTTTTTCTTTTTACAACTCTCTCTCTCAATTTTTTCTCAATTTAGTATTTTTTTTTTTTTATCTATAATCATTTGCATTTAATTTTTTTTCCACAAGATTTTGTAGTATTGATGTTCAATGGTAGTTGTAGTAGATAGCTGTATCAGGTTTTAAGTGAAACGTGTTAAAAAATAAGTAATTCACACATCAATGAAAGGTTTGAATAATTTTTAAATGATTCTTATTTTAAGTGAATGTTTCATTTTGTTATCAACGCAATAAGTGGTCAGTTTTTAAATGTTGAATTATGTTATTAGACGAGCTTGAGCCTTGACCCTAGTTTTATTTTTTGGGGGAAAAAAAAACTCACTGCTTGTTCGTATCAGGTATTATAACATTACATCAATTACTAGAAAGGGTTTTAGAGAATGAAAATTTAAAAGTTGAAAACCAAACAAGCCTTTATTTATTATTTTTTGTAAAATTATATTTTTGTTCCTAAAAAATGAGGTGGGTATTTATATGGATCCTGAGATTTGTCAAATTACAATTATGGCGCTTCAAGTTTCATATTTCTTTCAATCTCATAAAATTAAAAATGTTAATGATTTTGGATGAAAAATTGGGTCTGTTGAGCAGGTGACTCTTTGATAGAGATATTTTTATCATTCTATCACTCCACAGAGGCTAAGTTAAGTTGTTTTCTTTTGATTTTTTTTTTTCCCTAATAAGATAGATATACAACTGAATCATTGTTAGGAAAAAAACATCTTAAGTTTAATTGAATGATGAAAGGATAAAAATATCCACGTTAGAATGCACTACAATCTATTTTTCCTTCAAAATTATTAATATCGTTTTTAATTTTACGAAATTGAAACAAATGTGGAACTTAACGGGTCAAATGTGAAATTTTACTAATCTGTTTTTTTTTTTTTTTTTCAGCTTGAATAATGATAATGGCTTCAAGGTTTTGAGTGGTAACAAGTGGTCAAGCATCGTATACAGAAGAGGCCAAAAACAACTTACTCGTCTTTTCCTCAAGGAAGCTGAGCATGCTTTGCAGTTGGCATTGAGTGAGGACAACTGAATTTTGAAACAACCCACCTTTTTTTTATTAAATTGCACTTTATACCCCCCAAAATTTATGACTTTAGGCTTATAATTTCAACAACTGCACCATAAATTTTCAATTATGACACAATATTCTACTTTTAGAATGAAGATAGAAATATAAGGTGGCGATTGATTAACGTTTCTTTCTTTTTTTGTTTCTACTCCCAATGAATGTGATGGGAATTCTGTTTTCGTTTTGGAGCATTGATTCTTAAAATGTTTTTATAATTTTTCCAAAAATAAAAATAAAAATTGGTTGCAATTATGGTTGGATCGTTTTTTTGTGTATGAAACGAAGAGAGATAGATGAGAGAAAAAGATGAATATATGCAGTAGTGTTTGTAGATTGACATGGTAGTGGCCGGCATGGGTGGTAATCTCTGGCGTATGTCTATCTTTATAAAATCGATTGGGAATAGTTTTATAAGAATATTTACCTTCATAAAATAGATTGAGAATAGTTTATAAGAGTGAATAAGAATTAAATTTTTTTGTTCGAATTTTGGAATTAGTCTTAAAAATTTTAAATTGTTTGGAAACAAAAACATGTTTACCTAACATGTATTTGTACATTAACTCCAAAATTCTGGAAACAAAGCCAAAAAGAGGGAGCAAAAGCGCCAACAATAAAAATACTTTTGATTACAATTAAGCTTAGATTGTTTTATATGCGTGTGAGACAAAGATAAAGAGGAGATGAGAAGAAAAAAAAAAAAAAAAGATGTGCAGTGGTGATTGTGGATTGACATGATGGTTATTTGGCGTGACAATGGTGGCCGACGTGGTGATGACTAACGTGGATGGTGATGACCTGCGTGGATGATAATTCTCAACATGCATCCTTATAAAATAGATTGAAAATAAAAATATAAATTTTTTTTCTCAAATGATTAAGAAATTCTAGAATTACTCCTAAAATTTTGAAAATATATGAGAATAAAACATGATTATGTATATTAATTCCAAAATTTTGAGAACAAGACCAAGACCAAAAATCAAGAAGCAAAAATACTAATCAAACTTTGTTTTCCCTAGTTTTATATTCAATACATGAAAAAAATAAAAAAAAACTATTTTTGGTTTTGTTTTGGGAGGCAAACACTACACAAACATCCAGTTGCGCTCCAAATTCACTGGTTTTTTCTACAAAAATAGTGTGATTGGAGAAACACGGGATATTTGTAGAGTTACAATAGCATTTTCCATCATTTTTTCCTTAGTTCTCTATTAAAAACATAAGAACATAACAAAAACAGTTACCAAACATTGCCTCCACCTCTATATTTGGTTCCACATTCTTCCAAACCCTACCTTTGGGTTTCAATCATCCAACCCAAACACATTCCTAAGAATCCACCCAATAGCATAAGCGGCACCACCCGCAATGGCACCATTGAAGAGTGTGATAGCCATTGACACAACATATCTCTCGCCTGCAATCTTGGCCTTGGCCGCCCCCAGAAGCCCTAGGGCCAGGGCCGACATTATACACGCACCCACAAATTTGTGGGTTTGATTGTGGGTAAATGGGATGAGAATAATGAACGCAAGGAGCGGAGCAGAGCCGAAGACTATGAAGGCAGTGAACGTGATCATACCCTTCTTCCAAGGTTTCTCTGCCTGGTCCTGCGACGACATTCCGTTCACGGTAGACAACTTTTCCTCCACGAATATGTCCCTATACTTCGCGAAAATGTTGACCACCTTACACAAATTTAGACATTTTTGTGAAAAAAAGGGTTAATATTTGAATTTTTTAGAAGAGGAGGGGTTCATAATGTAATATAAAGTAACACAATCTATATCCTTAACATAGTTTACAACAACGTCCAAACCAAAAAAATAAAACATGGGGTAAATTACCCTTTTAACATTTAAACTATAGGTCAATCACCCTTTAGCCCTTCAACTATCTCTCACAACTAGCACATATACGTCAAAACTTTGCCAACTATGGTAAACTGTTTCTGTTTCTGTTCTCGCTCCCAAAATTTTGGTACAAAAATGAGTTTGGTAAATACGTTTCTACTCCCAAAATTTTAAGAGTATTTCCTAATTTCCTTAAGAATTTAAGAAACAAAAAAATGTTGATTCGTATTCACTCCCACAAAACTATTCTCACCACCACCCCGCCATGAGGCCGACTAAAAAATATATATATTTATTCTTATACATTTATAGAAAAAAAAAAAAGAACAAATGTTTCTATTCCCATAAATTAAAATAAATAATTTCAAGACAATGATCATTACTAGATATGTTTCAATTCCTAGAATACTTCAGAACAAAAAAAGAATTTCATCTTAGTTTATTGGAAGTAAAAATAGAAAAGCAAAAACACTAACCAAAGGCCACTTAAGGAAGAACATTGGATGGGCAAAACTACATATCTTACGTAGTTCAGGGGTCAATTAACCCAACAATTTAGAATCAAACTTCAACTCAACCTATAATTTACATGGCCCCAAATTATTAACATATTAGATCAAATTGGACACCAATATAATAGCAGAGATGGAATTTGTTCAGTGAATTTTAAAATCTATTTTTGTTCCTAGAAAATTGAAAACAATTATATTTAAGTTCCCTTAAATTTGTTCTAAAAATCTGGGAGCACAATAAAAATGATTTTTTTTTTTTGGTTTTTTGCTCCCAATTTCCTAAAGATCGAAACCGAATTTTGGGAAAAAAAACCACGAATTTTCTTTTGTTGAGTGTTTTTATTCCCAAAATTTCTAGAAGTTTCTGGAACAAAACTTGTGGCTGTTCTAGAAAATTGATTGAGGGGAGAGGTTTATTTCTAATAATAGAAGGGATGAAAAGGGGGGTGGGGGAGTTTTGTTCCAAGTTTATGCCAACAAAAACACTAAACAAACGCTATTCGATGGATCAAATTAACGAAAACCAATAATTCAAGAACATAAATCGAAATCAAAGCCAACCAATAAATAAGGGGATAAAAGCATAAATATTTATACCGCGGTAGCATCGTTGATGTCCATCCCTAGGGCTAGATATTGGCGGTGCAACTCTTGTTGTTGTGCATTCTGATGATTGGCGACCTCCCACTTGGTTAACAACCTCTCTTTTGCCGCCATGTCCCTCTCTGTATTGGTCGACATGAAATCCCCGAACCCCATCGATATCCCATCGGCCACCAAATTTGCAAATCCCAACACCAACACATCCACTGGTAACAAAATAACAGGAAAAAAAAAATTGATATCAAACCATAAAATTAGAATTCAAAATGAGCACATATTTGTTTTTAAATATAAATATAAATATAAATAAATATATACCCTCTAGGAATTTTTAGTGTCTAAAAGCATTATGTCGTTTTTTATTTTTGTAAGTATAAAAAAATAATTAATAAAGTGCAAACTTGAAAGGTACAAAATATAATTAAGCCGTTGAGTGAGTTGAATCTCAACCGTTAGTAACAAATAATGTTACTAATAATATGTAAATTACCTTTTACCCTCCATTTGAACAAAAAAAAAAAAAAAAAAAAAAGCAAAAAAAAAAAAAAGAAGCTATACTTTAGTTTATAAAGTCAGAAACTATTTTTTTTCTATTTAAATTAAAAGAATATAGTTAAAAATTGATTTTTACTTTGTTTATCCAATTTTAAGCATATTTTGTTAATTTATATGAAAAACATTAAGTTTAAAGTAAAATAGTGATAATTAGACAAAATAAAAGAGATAAAAGACAATTACCTGTAAAAATATCATAAAAAGTGAGAAAATTACCGCTTAAGCTTATATTAAACATCTAATTACCTATACATTCCAAGTAGTCCATAATAGACCAAACACTCCCATTATTCAAATTACATGTATCGTTTAGTACCGATTCAAAAAATGCGAAAATTTGCATGACTAATTTACATCTGCGTGGTTCGCGGGATTGAAATCTTCCATATTTAACGGTTTCACACAAAATCATTTATTAAGATCAAAATAACTATTGTTGTACTCGATTTTTTACAATCTAATTATATATTCCGATTCATCCGAATAAGATCTTCAAAATGATATCATTTTCATAATTTTTTTCATTAATTTCAGATTCGTGTTATATTCAACATAATACTTTCAGAATGTTCAGTTTTCACATTCACGTTACATTCAACATGATATTTTTAGAATTTTTAATTTTTATATTCATGATACATTCAACATGATACTTTTAGAATTTTCAATTTTCACATTCGTATTACAATTAACATACTTTTTCACATTATCAAAACACAGTGAAATGTTACATTCAACATCCAAATCACTTTATCAGTGAATAATGTTACATTCAACAAGCATATACTTTGGGTTATTATCAGCATTAATTGATATTATTTTTATTACATTGGATTGAATTTTATATTCAACACTCATGAATACACACAGATTGTACAGATGTAATATACATTAACATCGCAGTTACTGTTATAATAACATTTACATGTGTACTAATCCAAAACTCTAACAAAACATATTAATATTTTATTTTATCAGTGAGTAATGTTACATTCAACAAGCATATACTTTGGGTTATTATCAGTATTAATTGATATTATTTTTATTACATTGGATTGAATTTTATATTTAATATTCATGAAGACACATAGATTGTACCGATGTAATATAACATTAACATCAACATCGCAGTTACTGTTATAATAACATTTACGTGCCTACTAATCCAAAACTCTAACAAAAAATATTAATATTTTATTTTGAAGATCATCATTTATAGTGTGAACAAACGGTCGCCGACATCTGAACTGATGGAACTCACACAACTCAATAACTATCATATCGGATCTCTGACTGTAAAAATTCATTAAAAATAAAAAAATATTGATAGCAATTAAATAAAAAAAAAAAAATTACCAGAAGAGAGATGGCCAGAGGAAATGGAGGAGATGAGAGAGAAGGAAGTGACAATGGCATCAAGCCCTCCATACAAAATGCACTTCACAACATCTCCTTTCCATGCCCCTTTGGGTGATCTTATCTCTCCCCCCTCCTCCCCTCCCCTCACCATTAATGGCGTTTCTTCGTCATTACTTCTGTTGTTTTCATCCATCTCTCTCTCTCTATCTCTCTCTAGATTTCCTCACTTTCTCTCTCTACTTATTTTTCTTTCTGTCATTGATAAATGGATGGTAATATTGGAATTTTGTTCCTTTATTTGAGAATAAATTACACTTTATATCCCATAAGTTTATAACATCTAGCATTTTTCATTTTTTATTGTTCTAAAATTGCTATTGGAGTAGTTCCACCCACCATAGGCTTATTTTTTTTCGGTTTCCCAGGGTATCCCCGCACCACGGTCGGCGGAGACTAATCCTTCGAAATACTGTCGGGCGTGACAGCGGACACCTCTACCAACATAACACTTTTCATACACAACCCTCCAAAATTCAATCCCTAAAAATGTTGTTTAAGGAGCTCAAGTCCCTTCTGCTTGGACCAACTTATGTTGGTACCCACCATAGGCTTATGGTTCATAAAAAAAGCGAGAGATTAATTAATTACACTTTACTCATATATTTTGATGAAATTATACTTTATACTTCTATAGTATTTTCGTCATCACTTATCCCATGTAGTTCAGAGTAAAGTGTAACGGTAATTTTTTTTTTTTGTTAAAGTTAACAGTCAAATCTTAAGCAATAAAAAAAATCAATTATTTAATATTAATGGTCATTTATATTCTCGAGTCGGGTCGAATATCTGTTTGCCCTTATTTTTTTATTTTTTTTCATTATTATTTCTTCAGGTCGAGTCAGAGTTGAGTATTAGAGTAAATTTATTATTTTATACAACTCTGTTAAATATTTAAGTGTGAATCATGGAGAGTGAATAATGATAAAAATACTAGCGTAAAGTCAAAATTAATAAATTATTTAATATTAATGGATATTTATACCCATAGTCGAGTCTGATAATATCTGTTTGTCCCTATTTTTTTTTCCTTTCAGGTTTGGTCAAATTAAGATCAGATTCGTAATTTTATTAAATATTTAAATCTGATCCAGAGAGAGTAAAGGGTGACAAAAATACATGCGCGTAAAGTACAATTCAGTCAAAATACCGTGGAATAAAGTGTAATTAACCCAAAAAATTATAACCTATTTCAGTTTAATTAGACATAATTTTAAAATTTCAGATGGGATTGATTATAAAGAAAAACTAAATAGCTCAAAGATTAAATAACATAAATTATTGGGGTAAAAGTGTAATATAAGGCGGTAAAAAATTCCCTTCGAACTGTTTAGTGAACTGGTGTCACCACGCATGTGAGTAGCTGTCCACGTGTTCGATTTTTTAAGCATGATTTGACTTTTAAAAGGATATATAAATATCATCCACGTGTCATCACTATATCCATGAGTTCTTGACGAGAAAAATATAATTTAAAAACTTTGTGGCGTTCGGTAACCATGTTCCCATCTCAGCAGCCACTTCAAAATGATGAGATGAGAATTCTATTTTTTTGTTGGGATAAAACTGCGTTTGGTAATAATAATTTTTTTTTTTTGTTTTGAGAATAGAATCGCCTTTGTAATGATTTTATCTTAAAATAAAAATAAAAATTGTTTTTAGAACATTTTTTTTTTGTTTTGGCCGGACGGTGACCGGCGGGTGGCTGACGGTGGCTGGCCGACAATTGCCGGTGGCACTGGAAGTTTCCGGACGGTGGGTGACAGTGGCGGTGGCCAGACGGTGGGCGACCAACGATGCCGGAGGTGACCAACAACGGCGGTCGGTCAACGGCGACAGCGACCGGCGGACGGCAGATGAATAGTGGTGGTGATTTTTGGGAATGAGATGGGAATAATGAGAAACAATTTTTTTTTTTTTTTTTTCTTCTTTCTTAAGAAAAAAGTGGGTACAATTCTCAAATGGAAATGAAATGGGAACAGGAACAAAAATTACCAAAAGCTATTCTCAAACAAAAATTCCAAAAATCTGGGAATAGGATGAAAATTTATGGGATGAAAACGGTTACCAAACGGTCTGAACTTATTTACGAAAGTGAAGTAAAATGCATTTCCCAAATGAGTTTTTTAAAAAAAAAATATATATGAACGACGCATTTATAAAATGCGTTTCTTAATCCGGATTAGAATTTTTTTTTTTTTTTTTTTTTTATTGAAAACGCAAAATGCTTTTGTGTTTTCTTAAAAAAATTATTTATAATTAAAACGCAAAAGCGTTTTTATGTTAGTTCAAAAACAAAATACGTTTATAGTATTGGCATGGAGCAAAAACGAAAAATAAATGAATTACAGTGTATTTTCACCTCCTAGGCGGTGGGATTACAGTGTTGGCGTGGAGCAAAAACGGAAAAACAATTTACAGTGTAATCGTCAAACTTGACCGGATGAGTTGTTTCGATGACGATACAGTTTTTTTTTTAAAATTTTAAATTGATAAAAGTTTAATTGCCAAAGTGATTAAATTTTGAGGCAGCAACCCCGGGTATACAATTGGCAAAATAAGGGAATATGATGTTGAGAGAAGAGAAAAATTATGTAAAATAATAGAAAAAGTTTGGATGGGCATAATTTTGCGCTTGATGGTCCGTTTGGGGCGATTTTTTTTTTATTTTGGGTATTTTTTTGAGATCTAGGTGTGACAAACCGCCATAGGTTGAGTATCTTTTCAAATAAAGTCCGTTTTCACCTTTAATTTTGGATTTGAAGTGTTGGGTGACTAAATTTGTAATCTTTGTCACGAGCGTGCGTCTTGTCCCGTTGGTAAAATTGAAATATTCGAAAGTCAAAGTGATGAATCAGATTTGACCTAGCTTTAAAAAAAAAAATCGCTCCCAACGAACCACCGAGCGCAAAGTTATGTCCAGCCAAACTTTGAAAAACAAAAGAGCGATATAGTGTTGTGGCAATAACCATTATTTAAAAATTATTTACTAATCCATTTTCGGTGTTCTCGATTTTATTATATAGAGTTATTATTTATTACGGTGGTGCGCTATAATTAGGTTTATTTCTGTTATGGATAGACCATATTTTATTAACTCAAAGTTTTAAAAAAAAACTGCATCATCGTTGAAACAACTTATCCAATCAACTTTGACGATTATTTAAAAATTATTCACTAGTCCGTTTTTAGTGTTCTAAATTTTGTTATGTTGTGTAATGAACATAGTTTGTATACAAAAAAAATTGAGTTCATTTCTGTTACAGACATGCATTTTTTGAACATAATTTATACACAAAAAAATTAGATTTATGTAAAATACTGATGAACCACCGTTAATCAACTCAAAGTTGCCGAAAACTTTAAAAATTCATTGGGGGCCTTAATCGTTGTAATTTTATTTTTTTTCCCACTCTAATTAGTGTAAATGTGTAATTTTATTTCCATTCCAATTAGTGTAAAGGTGTAATTTTATTTCCATTCCAATTAGTGCAAATACACTGTATTTTTTTTTTTTTTCTTTTTTTGCTCCACGCCAACTCTGTAAACGTATTTTTTTTTTTTGAACTAACATAAAAACGCAAAAGCGTTTTGCTTTTTAAAGAAACGCAAAACGCTTTTGCGTTTTAATTATAAATAATTTTTTTAAGAAAACGCAAAACGCCTTTGTGTTTTCAATAAAAAAAAAAAAAAACTGATCCGGATTGAGAAACGCATTTTATAAATGCGTTTTTCATATTTTTTTTTTTTTTAAAACGCATTCGGGAAATGCGTTTTTAGTAAAAACGCATTTCCCAAATGCGTTTTAATTCACTTTCGTAAATAAGTTTGAAGTAATAAGTTTTTAGAAATTAAGTTTTTAAATTATATTTTTTTCGTCAAGAACTATATCCATATTTTCAAGTGGGCCCGGAAAATGTGGAGATACGAGAGAATGTATGGTTGTAAGAAAATTAATTTTTTTTTTTTTTTTTTTTTTTTATAATTACTATATAATAATATGGACCAGACTACAATACAACAACCGTATCGATATAGCCGCACAAGTTATAAGTTCATTTTGAAAAAGTTATAAGTTTGTTTAAAAAGTTACACGTTACAAATTTGTCCCGAGATGTTACAAGTTCATATAAAAACTTGCGACTTTTTCAACACGCACTTGTAAACTGTATCGGTACAACCACTGTATGAAAGTAAAATTTTAATAATATAGGTATAATTAAAAATAAGTATAATTTCACATAAGGCCACTTTTAAATAAAAAAATTAAAATTGACTCCAAATTCATTTTTTTTTTGGATAAAACACTATTTATAAAAAAAAATATAATAAAAATTGATAAATTAAAAAGCAAGTTTCAAAATTATCTTTCCAAAAAAAAATTACATTATTTTTCTTTTCCATATTTCGCTTTAACGTCTCTTTTTATATTTCCTTCTTGCTCGATCTTTCTCTTGATAATGAATGAGATGGTCGCGTTCAATTCTACCACGCCGATTTTCACTCACTGTCGTTCAACTCCACCATGCTGACGCCAACTACACCATCACCCCCTTCCACCGATATCACAATATCATTTCTCTCTCGCTCTCTCTATCGCTGCCGTTACCAGCCACAGCCAGATCTTGAAATGGGTTGAGTTTGATATCTTCCACATTTTTCCAAGTCTTAGTCTTAAATAAAACCTCGACATGCTGAAGAAAATTCTATCCAAATTTCCTGGTCATCATTATTAATTAATAATAACCAAGCAACAAAACCTTGGATAATCAGGGAACAATCTTGAAATAGATATGCGGACCAAATTCTGACGTAGCGGGTGAATCCTGCTTCTATCCATTTGCTTAGAAGCTTCGATGGACATTTTCGTAAACATCAATTTTGTTACCATTAGTGGTAACTGATGTGGAGGAAATTCCCACTCATGATTTGTAGGAGCCGGTGTTGAGAAACTGGGTCGGATCAATTGATAAAATCCGACCCGAAAGGAGTGGTCCGAAAATTGATCATGGGCCGACTATGCTAATGACCCAAATGTGGTGTATTTGGTCTATCAAGAAAGCCCAACCATGTATGGACCGATCCAGTATAGAATAAGGTCTTCTAATAGAAGCCTAATTATTAGTGATAAGGCCAACAGGTTAACCAGAACGGTTACATACCCTCATTTACCCCTATGCACGCAAGGGTAATTGTCGTAATAGTCCGTAATGTGAGCATGAACAATATTCACGGCAGTTAAATATAGAACGTGAAGAGAAGTATGAGAGGGACGGTTACGAGGTAAAATGACTCGGATATATACAAGGAAAACAGGTATCACACACACAGTATCTTTACAGCTTTCTATTATAAAAAACAATCTGACTTATTTTTACGCCGGAGATTTTTTGGCCAGTGCCACATTGGTGTTCTCTTAGAATTAACTGGTTTTTCTGATTCGGATTATAAAATTTTGGCATGTGAGGAGTTGTCACATGTGTTTGGAGATTTTTTTTTTTGACAACAACAGTGACTACACAGCAACTTTGGTTATCATCTCTGATCTTATTGATCTCGATGAACGTTCTCCATGTATTTGCTGGAGGGCTGCGTTTCGAAGTTCCCAATCTTTCTTCGCTTTATAGAATCTGGGAACTGGATGGCTTCGGCAGAAAAAAGCGCTGCTAGGCTTGTCTCTGGTGGACAGCTTTCTGGGATGAAATTCTTCCAATCCCTAACAGTGTTTGTCTTGGCCGCAACCTCGAGGGCAAGGTTAGACTGTGAGAACAAGTTCTCAACTTCCCTAACTGGTTTAGGGCTCTTCGTCCCTGCTCGGATGTGATTCCAAACCATGTCTAGGACCTTTTTCTGCTGGTCAGATAACAAAGATTTCTTGTTAACGTTCCAGGGCTTCCATGTCTTCTCTGAGAGGATAAATCGCCGGTCTTTGACACAGTCGGCGGTTGGCTGTTCTCCGATTCGGCTTTCTGGTCGTACCCCAGTGGGCATCTTCCGGATTGTCACAGTCGTGGGCTGTGAACTGCTTCCTGGTGTATTGGGCATACTGGCTGGTCCAGTGGGCTTGCTGACTTGCTGGGCCTTTGGCTTTTGGACCAAAGGAACCAATATTTGGGCTCTCTGGACTTCTGAGGCTTCTTCCTTGTAGTCGTTTGGGGGAATTATGGGCTTCTTATCCTCCAGGGCTGATTGGGCCTTTTGTTGGGCCAACCGCAAATCAAGTTCGCTAAGTTCAAGCTCAAGCCCGATTCGCTTCCTCTTCATTTTGAGCCGTGCAATAATGTCTTCCATTTGTGCTGGTTCCTGCAAAACAAATAACACTTTTTGTGAAAAGCTGGCTAGAATAACTAATCTTAAATAAATACCCTCATAGAGATGTGAATTATCTGGGTTTGGCTCGGTTTCATACAAAATCAAAATCAAAACCGTTTAAGATATGTAAAATCAAAACCGTCGATTTTTTTTAAACGGTTTTAAAATCAGACCGTTTAATTTTAGCTAAAATCAAAACAAAAATCGCGAAACTGTTTAAGATTTTAAAATTTTATAAAAAATCAAAACTGCGAACCATAATTCACTATTAATTTTAAACATTCTCCAAATCATATACTATTTAAAATAACTAAAAAAATCAATAGTAAAACCAACTACATAAAAATATTCTTCAAAATCATACAATTTACGAAACCAGTTACATAAAAACAGTCTTCAACATAAACTAAAAACCAATTAAAGTGTAAAGTAAAATAGTTAAAAGTGTAAATAAATAAAAATAAGAATGAAACTATAAATACTAAACAAATTAAAAATAAATATATATATATATAGATTTAGACGGTTCGATTACGTGGTTATTATCCCAAAATCAAAATCATTTAGCCAGTTTTAACTCGGACCATTCGATTCGATTTTTTGCCATCCGAATGGAGGACTTCTCGCACATACCTTGGTTGAATGCTCCTTTCTCTAAGACTCTGTGGCAATCAATAACCAAAGTGATCCCTAACAAATGCCTTATATAGGCGAGTCAACTGACTAGGGTAAGTTGACCATGGTTACTTTATCATAAGTCTCCACTCACCCGACAGACTCACATGACAACTTTAACAAAGTTATTACATCACATCAACTTTTACAAAAGCTTTGTACGAGGTAATTTAACTTTGGAAAAGAGATTTGTAAAGTTTTCTTTCAGAACACCTGTGGTTAGACGGATTCGGACACAAAATATAATCTTCATTCTCCCCATCAATTTTCATTCCGATGTTTTGTAATTCTATGAGAATAAATGGTAATCATTTTTGTTCTTATCCCATGCATTGGGATGAGATAAGAATTTTATTTCTTTATTGGAAGTCGAATTGCGTTGGGTAACGATTTTTTTTTTTGTTCTGAGAATAAAATCGCGACAACGATTTTATCCTAAAACGAAAACACTAAACAAGCTTTGTTTTTACTAGTTTTCTATTCAATACATGAGAATTAAAAAGCCACTCTACAAATATCCAGTTGCGCTCCAACTTCACTGGTTTTCTCTAGCACAAAAATAGTGCGATTGGTGACCAAATGGATATTTGTAGAGTGAAAATGGCATTTTTGTCGGGTTGTCCTTTTCTATTCAAAACATAAAAACATAATAAAAACAGTTACCAAACACCGCCTAACTATCTATATTTGGTTCCACATTCTTCCAAACCCCACCTTTGGGTTTCAATCTTCCAACCCAAACACATTCCTAAGGATCCACCCAATAGCGTAAGCGGCACCACCAGCAATGGCACCATTGAAGAGTGTGATAGGCACCGACACAGCATAGCTCTCGCCTGCGATCTTGGCCTTGGCCGCCCCCAGAAACCCTAGGGCCAAGGCAGACAGTATACATGCACATGCAAATTTGTGGGTAAATGAGATTAGAATAATGAACGCAAGGAGCGGAGCAGAGCCGAATACTATGAAGACAGTGAACGTGATCAGACCGTTCTTCCAAGGTTCCTCTGCCTAGACCTACAACGACATTCCGTTCACGGTAGACAACTTTTCCTCCACAAATATGTCCCTATACTTGGCGAAAATGTTGACCACCTTACACAAATTTAGACATTTTTGTGGGGAAAAAAGTTAAGATTTGAATGTTTTAGAAGAGGAGTTCATAATATAATATAACGTCTATATCGTTAAACTAATCTAATAACATAGTTTACAATAATGTCCAAACCAAAGTTTGAAAAATAAAACACGGGGTAAATTACCCTTTTAACATTTAAACTGTGCGTCAATTAATCAACTACCATAAGGTTAACTAAGATAAATTGTTTTCGTTCTCGCTTTCAAAATTTTGTTATTAATGTACAAAAATATGTTTGATAAACACGTTTCTGGCTCCAAAATTTTGAGAGTATTTTAGAAATATTTCCTAAATTTCAAAATTTTGTTATTAATGTACAAAAATATGTTTGATAAACACGTTTCTGGCTCCAAAATTTTGAGAGTATTTTAGAAATATTTCCTAAATTTCTTAAGAATTTGAGAAAAAAAAATATTGATTCGTATTCACTCCCACAAAATTATTCCCACCACCACCATACCTTGACGCCGACTGAAATATATATATTGTTATACATTTATAGAAAAAGAAAAAAGGTAGAACAAAAGTTTCTGTTCTCATAAATTAAAAAAAATAATTTCAGGACAATAATCATTACGAGACATGCTTCATTTCCTAGAAAATATTTCAGAACGAAAAAACAATTTCAAATACACTAACCAAATGCCACCTAAATGAAGGACATTGGATAGGCAAAACTACATATCATAGTTCAAGGGTGAAATTACTAATTAACCCTACAATTTCGAATCAAACTTCAACTCAACCTATAATTTACATGGCCCCAAATTATTAACAATTAGATCAAATTGGACACCATATGATTGCTGAGATGGAATTTGTTCAGTGAATTTCAAAATCTATTTTTTGTTCCTAGAAAATTGAAAACAATTAGATTTAAGTTCCCTTAAATTTGTTCTAAAAATCTGGGAGCACAATAAAAATGATTTTTTTTTTTTAGTTTTTTGCTCCCAAATTTCTCAAGATCGATACCGAATTTTGGGAATAAAAACACGATTTTTCTTTTGTTGAGTGTTTTTATTTCCGAAATTTCTAGAAGTTTCTGGAACATGTGGCTGTTCTAGAAAATTGATTGAGGGCGGCCAAAAATATTGCTCTTAGAGGTTTATTTCTAATTATAAAAGTGTTGGAGCAAATGAATTTTGAAATTATTTTTTTATAGAAAGTGTAAAATGTTTTTCTTCTATTTCTTCTATCCCACATTGGTTGGGAGAAAAGGTAATAAGGAGTATATCTAGGGGTATATGAGATATTTGGGATGTGTCCCAAGGGGTACCCACATTGTGGAAGGGAGAGAAGTTACATCCCTACAGGTTTACTCACATTTTCTGAAATTGTTATTCGTTCCCAAAACTGTTCCGAAGCAGTACATTGTGTTCTTCTTTGTCAATTCAAAATTATTGTGTTCTGTTCCGAAACTATTCTGAAACAGTTTCGTTCTTTACTGTTCTGGAACTGTTCTATTCTGTTCCGAAACTGATATGTTCTGTTCCAGTACTGTTTCTTCAGTTCAACTTTGATTTTCGAGCAGTTTATTCGTTTTACGAACAGTGTGTGAAGGGTGTTTGGTTTTCGGGACTTCTACAGTGCAAAGAACGTTCTAAATAGAGGAGATTTCTGGGCTGTTTTATTCTGGGGATGACGAGGCTAATATATTACTTGCACGCTTCTTGGGCAGAGCCGCGAAACGTCTTAAAGAGAGCGATCTAGTCCGCGACTCAACCCAAACTAATTCGGTAAACTCGTTCTTTATTAATTTCTACAGCAACAATTTTAAGACGTTTATTTTCTGCCAATTATCTACTACAATGTATGCTGTTGATTTCAACAAGTCCTTTCATTTTGAAGGGTTTCATTTTAAAAGATGGAGACAAAATATGTTTTTATTTTTTACTATCGAAAAAGTAGCATATGTCTGTACCACTGAAAAACCTGTATTACCGAAAGATCCTACCGATGCCCAGATTCAGGAAGATAAGATATGGGCTGAAAATGATTTCCGTTGTAAGAATTTTATTCTTAATGGTGTGTCTGATGATCTGTATGATTATTACTGTTCTAACAAAACTGTCAAGGAAATTTGGGATGCTCTTTCAAAAAAATACGACACTGAGGAGGCTAGAATGAAGAAATATGTTGTTAGTCGGTATCTGAAATATCAAATGACCGACGACAAATCTGTGGAAGTTCAGTCTCATGAATTTCAGAAAATTGCTCATGAAATAATTGCTGAAGGTATGTTCCTTGATGAACAATTTCAAGTTGTGGTTTTAATTGACAAATTACCCCCTCTTGGAAAGATTTTAAGAATACTCTCAGGCACAAAACAAAAGAGTTTTCTTTAGAGAGTTTGATCACTCGTCTTCGGATTGAGGAGGAAGCCCGAAAATAAGATCAGAAAGATGAAGTGCTCGTTGTGTCCAACAATGCTCACAGAAAATCATCATCTGCAATTCTAAAACCCAAAAGAAAAAATATGAAGAATCAGAATCAGAATCGCTACCACAACAATTAGAACAGAAATGCACATCAAAATCAGAATAAGTTGAAACCCCCTTCAAGAAATACTTCTGAACAGTTTACTTTCTTCAATTGTGGAAAAGAGGGCCATATGGCTCGGAAGTGTTGGCAAAGACGTCGTCCTGCTCCGCAGGCGAATCTTACCGAGAACCAACTTATTGCTATGATTTCTGAAATTAACATAGTTGGTGGATCCGAAGGGTGGTGGGTAGACACGGGTGCCTCACGCCATGTCTGCTATGATCGTGTTATGTTCAAAACTTATTCTGAAAGTGAAGATAAGAAAGTGTTGTTGGTGATTCTCACTCCACTATTGTTGCTGGTTCTGGTGATGTGGAATTGAAGTTTACCTCTGGAAAGACGGTCATTCTTAAGGATGTTCTGCATACCCTAGAGATGAGAAATAATTTAGTTTCGGGCTATTTTCTTAACAAGGCAGGGTTCACTCAAACTATCGGGGTTGATTTGTACACATTAACCAAAAATAATATTTTTTGTTGGGAAGGGTTATGTAACTGATGGAATGTTCAAACTGAATGTTGATGCTAATAAAATTTCTTCTTTTGCTTATATGTTGTGTTCTTTTAATATTTGGCATGCTAGACTTTATCACGTTAACAAACGCATTATTAAAAACCTAAGTAACTTAGAACTAATTCCTAAATTGTCTTTAAATGATTTTGAAAAGTGTGAATTTTGTAGTCAAGCTAAAATTACCAAAACCCCTCATAAATCAGTAATTAGAGAATCTGAATCTCTTGACTTGATACATTCAGATATTTGTGAATTTGATGGTGTCTTGACTAGGAATGGTAAACTCTATTTTATTATATTCGTAGATGATTGTTCTGATTATATACTTATGTTTTTCTTATGAAAAATAAAAGTGAAGCACTTAATATGTTTAAATTGTTTGTGACTGAGATTGAAAATCAGTGCAATAAGAAAATTAAGAGACTACGTAGTGATAGAGGAACCGAATATAATTCTGATATATTTATTGAATTTTATAATTCTCATAGGATTATTCATGAAAAAACTGCACCGTATTCTCCTGAAATAAATGGTAAGGCAGAAAGAAAAAATAGAACTTTTACTGAATTTGTAGTTGCTATTTTGCTTAATTCTGGTGCTGCTTCTTGATGGTAGGGTGAGATTTTATTAACTGTTTGTTATGTGCTTAATAGAGTTCCCAAATCACATAGTAAAATTTCACCGTATGATGTTTTCAAAAATAAAAAACCAAATTTGTCTTATTTTAAAACTTGGGATTGTTTGTCATATGTTCGGATCCCTGATCCAAAAAGGAGAAAACTTGCTAGCAGAGCTTATGAATGTGTTTTTATTGGTTATGCTATGAATAGCAAAGCTTATAGATTTTATGACTTGCATGATCATGTTATTATTGAATCTAATGATGCTGATTTTTATGAACATAGATTTTCGTTTAAATTGAAGAATAGTGGGGGTTCGACATTTAGTAATATGCCTGGTAGGGCGTAAAATACACCGCCATTTACTCTCACAAGTATACGAGGTCTAAGTTTTAATATAGTGGATCTTGAAGATCGGATATTGTTCTCCCAGAGAAAAGTGTGAATAATTGAATACCACAATTTACGTAGTCTCATGTTATCCTGACGATTAAAGAAATAATTTAAAATTAAACTAAACTAAATTACAATTAGTGGGTTAATCCTAACTAAGTTTATTAACTAGGGATTGATTTTGTTCACTTAATACATGTTTGATTTTGTTTAGTTAACAATAACGGAGTTTAGGTATTCGACAATCTCGATTCGTAAACTCCTCCGCCACCTCTTCCGAGTGTAAGACGAGGGAATACGTGATTTCGTGTCGACGAAGATGTCCCCATCAATATCTTAACGACTCTAGTCCGCGTGAGTCTTGACCCAACGTCATCGATTGCACACTAACTAACGCCCTCCCGAGTCGTTAAGTCGTAACGATGTGTTTACCCTAATTCGAATCCAGGGTTATCTCTCCCGAGTGTTAAACCCTAGATTCTTAAATCCAACCCTAATACCATTACAAGCATACTAAGATCGTCATCAAATGATAAACACAATCGAAATTAAAACAACAACCGTTAAAGAAACATATATTAAACTAAACGAGTATTTACACAACTACATCTATTCCTAACTAATCTTTAATTAAACTAACATGTTCTTAGTCATTACAATAGTAAATCAAGAGGATATCGTTAATATCACTAATAAACATTAAGTACAAAAATGGAAACAAGGGAAAAAAAAGCCAAATCTCAAAGTGGAGTAGTCCACTTTCCCCAAAGAACAATCTTCCCGAGCTTCCTCTTCTAGCTCTTCAAGAATTGGCCAAGAACACTTCCTAAAACTAATCTAATCTACTTCCTAAATTATCTAAAGCTAACTACGGTGAAAGGTAGCTCTCTAAATCATCCAAGCCCTCTCTCACGTGTCTAAGCACTCTAACAATTGGGGGAGAAAAGGGTTTAATAGGCAAGATTTGGAAAATATCTTCAAAATATCTAAAAATAGATATTTATGCGCAGAGTGTCACCACCTAGGCTGTGGTTCATCGCTTAGGTGGTGGCTTAAGTCGTTTAAGTTTCTGTCGGATCTTCACCTAGGCGGTGGTTTCTCCGCCTAGGCGGTGGCTGCTGGCATAACATTCTGATGATTTCTCGCCCAGGCGATGGTTTTCTTGTCTAGGCGGTGGTTCAACACTTCAGCACTCCAACATTCTACCTCTTTTCCGCCTAGGCGGTGGAACTTCCGCTTAGGCGGTGGTCTTCATTCACCGAAACCCTATTTTTCACATTTTGTTCACTGTTTCTCCACCGTTTTCACTTGTTTATCTCCCTTTAACATCCCTTTACCTGTTTTACACTAAAACAAACTAAAACACAATTAAATATAACTAATACACTTGAAAACTAACAAATTCGGTTTCAAAATAGATAGTTTTTTCACACCTATCAATACCCCCAAACTTAGAATTTTGCTAGTGCTCGAGCAAAACAATAACACTAAACTAAACTAACTAATAAACTAACCAACTAAAAATGAAAAACTAAACTAACACTAAAAAAGTATATGCATGTAAACTAACTAAGTTCAATCGAAAGGACCAATTTGTTCCTCCCTCAACATCCCTAAATCTGATCAAGTTCGGGAAGTAACCCACACCAAGTGGTGTTCTAGAATTTCAACTATCAATATCAATAAAAAACCATTCTAGATCCATTTGAGGTGTGTGTGTAAGAACTCAAATGTGTAACTATTCAAATACCGGATTGGATTATTCAATCATTAAGCTCATAACTTAAACCATTGAAGAATTCAGGAAAATCATACGCTTGATTGGAGTCTACTATCCACTAATGTAGGCTCGGATATTCACAGAAATCAATAGGGCTTGGTTTGGCTTTGGGGAACGACCACGGGTATCATTGGGATTGAAAATAGATAATCGTTTGAATTGAACGATACCCGAGATAAAATCGTTTGTCGCTATCCTCTCTCATGACCCCCACATTCTTAGAATACAACTTTGAATAAGAAATGAAGATCGTGTGTATTCACCTGTTGAAAGAAAAGAAAATGAAAACTATATTCAAGTTTTTTTTTTAACAACATATTCCTAAATTAATTCGAATTATTACAGTTTTTAGGAGAGTGCAAAAAGAAATTAGAAAAACATGCCCCCAAACTTATTCGAATTTGTAAAATTTTAGGAATATGTAAAAAGAAATGATAGAAACACACCCCCAAACTTATTTTAGGAGCGTGCAAAAAGAAATACGAAAGTGACAAGTGAATACACTAATACCGAATCAATAAAAATTTATCAAAAACCCTACCGCTCACTTGATTTCACTTAATTTTGAAAATTAGGCTTAGCAAAATTGGTTAGGAAAAATTTAAATGAAAAGAGTATTGGAACGTTTTCAGAATTGATTACGTTATCAGCTTCGATAGGGGAAATAAAAAATGAAAAATTTCAGGTTAGTTACAATGGTTCAAGCGAAAAAATGACGGCCTAAATCATGTCTCCGGAATTACCTTACCTAGGATTCCGTCTCAAGTTTTCTCCCAAATCAAGTTCTAGTTTCCTCATTTTCTATTATGAGCTTAATATTGAATAATCAGCGTTTAATTGTTAAGATTATTATACATTGAGTTCAAATGTCGTGTAATTTTTGGATCGAGATAATTTTTCCCCAATCGACATGTTAAGCACACAAAACACACAAGGAATGTATTACCCCCGACCTCAATATGCAATTAAGGGATAATTCTCATCATCGGGTATTGGCCCAAATGAACTCAACAACGAAACATGCTAATACAACTTCATACATACATAATTCTAAACTAAATCTAATACTAACATACATAATTTAATCTAACACTAAACATGCAAAAACAAAAATTAAACTAAACTAAACTAAAAATTTAAAAACTAAAATATTCATTAAAATAATAAAATTCATACATAAACATAATTTTGTACAACAAAAAATTTGTATTTTGTTCAAAAAATAGTAATGGTTAATCATTTTCTACAAAAAATCAAAATGGATGAACATCAACTAAACTAATCATCCACTCCATACCAATACATGTTTGAACAAAAGAAGTGTTCCTCAATCAGCGAACCCAATAGACATATAGCATAAATGCATACAAAATGGGTTGAACACATACCTAGGGAATAAGACTTATTCCCTACTGTTATTCTGACGAGGAGTCATCACGGTCATCTTGTTGGAAATGAGAGTGTGGTCTCTGTAGTAGATGTGGTGGCACAGATGGCATCGGTGGGTAATCGTCCATCTCAAGGCCAAGGCCATCCCAAATCTTCCGTTGGACTCGATCTTGCTGCCTCGAATATTGGTCCAGGAAAGAAGCGATCTCATATTGGTTTTGGAGGATGATCTGAAGCTTATTATAAATCCTCTCTTGGGAGTTTTCATTTCGGGCTTCAGAAGGTCTCGTCGTCTCGTCGATTGGCTCTTCCCCTTCCTTAGGCTCGAGCTCGGCTGCCTCTTGTGCCCCAGTCTTCCACAAATAGTTTATATTTGAAAGATCAATTGGAATGATAGGGTGGCACAGGCTTCTCCCGGAAACCGTCACTCCAACTAGTCGAAAAATGTGGGTCAAAAGTGACAGAAACGGGAGCCCACTCTTTACCGATTTCGCAGCATATATGATCGAGGAGTAGATCAGAAACCCAACGTTGATTTCTTACCCGGTTTGAATTTTGTAGATCAAAAAGGCCCTGTCCTTTGAGACATATGAAAGATGTGACGTCGGTAGGAGGTTTCCACAAATGAAATGGTGCCAGATTTTTGGAATTGGTTTTAGGTATTTCACCGAAAAGGTAGCGACATTTGGCCCCTGGTGTTTCCACTTGACTTCACCGGATGTGATCTTTTTAATGACCCTATGCAAAGTTGGGTCTTGGCTTTTAGGGGATCTCGGTTCCAAAAGTCCAAAGAGATGATTGATAAAATCAGGGCTGAAGATGATCGGCCAATTTTGAATTCTAGCTTGGTCATCTACGGCCTCCGTAGCATTAGCGTAAAACTCTTTGACCAAAGCTACCTCGCCCCGGGGGTGGCGATTTACAAAATTGCTCCCAGTGGCGGCTTAGGATTTCTTGTTGAAATTTCGCTGGGAGATCCTCTATCGGACCGAAACCCCGTTGACGTATGTAGGCACAAAAGGTTTCGTGTTCTTTGAAGTGCTCCTCCACCTGTTTGGACACAAAACGGTTGGCATCGTAGTCAACGTCGGTCGGCACCCCAGGTTGCGAACTCGACCCTTCGCCTCTCGTCCTCTTCTTGGCTACCCTCTTCGGCATTTCCTAATAATCACAATCACAAAAAAAAAAAAAAAAAAAAAAAATAAAAAAAAAAAAAAATAAAAAAATCAACCTCATCATATATGAACAATTGAAAAACATAAACCTCCCTAATCACTTTGTCAAGAACACATACATCCCATAACGAACACCCATTTGAACTTTTCGAACAAATTTCACAAATGTGACATCCTATCTTAGTTCACATACTTAACCGATCCAATTAAACATGCTTATCACCAAAAATCAAACCAAAAACCCATAGAACTTTGAAATCGCGAAAATAGGGTTAAGAGGTTTTGGGCAAAATTTCAAAATCCAATGATTTTTTTTTACATAATCATGCAAACCAACCAATAATTTCAACAACTAGATTAAATGTAAAGTAAATGAAACTTACTTATTGAGAATTAATGGTCCAATCGAAAGAGAATGAAGAAATCGCACCGTTCACGCAAAAACCCTAAATTTTCGGAAATAGGGGTAGAGATCCGATTCTTGGAGGTTGATTCGTGATGGAAATGACTACTTTTGGTAATGGAAGGATGATTTTTGAGTATTGGAACGGTTTGGAAGTGAGGTTTTAGAGAGAAGGTGGAGGATTTTGGGGAAGAAGGCTTGCGATTTCAATTTTTGAACGAGCGGATTCTTTTTAACTGCAGAAGGCCCATCGCTTAGGCGGTGGAGCCCTTTTCTTAAAAAAAAAACTTTCTGACGAAATTCCGCCTAAGCGAATTTACACCAGTATGAAAAACATTTTGTTCTGCTGCTAATCCGCCTAGGCGGTGGAGCGTATTTTCAAATTTTGTTGCATCCTGTATTTTTACCACTTAAGCGGTGGGCCATTTTTGCTGAAAAACACAACCTGTATTTTTACCGCCTAGGCGGTGGATTCACCGCTTAGGTGGTGGGCTTACAGCTCCTACTTTCATGTTTTTCTCAAATTTTCAAAATACAGCTCCACCCCGTATGTTTCTACTTCGCTTATTCAACATGTTTAAACTTAAAACACTTCCCCAAGCGTCCATGCTCTTAAATTCACTTCCGAACACGTTCCGAAGCCATACCGACTTCCAAAAAGAATAAATAATAAAATAAATAGTAATAAAAATCGGGTAATTTGATACCCTAAGTTTCATTTCAAAAGATATAGTACTTGAGTTACCGTCCCCAGCTAGACTTTCGTGTTGCTAAGTATTTTTCACCAAAATTCCCCATAGACAAGGAATTTGGGCTCAAATGCTCAGTCGGATCAAGATCATGAATTGAAGTCGGCGTCATCTCTTTGTCCTTATCATTTGCAATATAAGCTCGATCTCGGGATTGAGAATTAACTTCTTCATCGTTTCTCGCACGGCTTGATCACACTAACACAATGAAACAATAGTAAAAATTAAAAACAAAACAAAATAAATGTCAGGATTAACAATCGACCACTTAGTCGCAATATCAACTTAAAATTCACACTATTCCCCTGCAACGGCGCCAAAAACTTGGTACGATGTGAAATACACCGCTACTTACTCTCGCAAGTATACGAGGTCTAAGTTTTAATATAGTGGATCTTGAAGATCGGATATCGTTCCTACAGAGAAAAGTGTGAATAATTGAATACCGCAATTTACGTAGTCTCATGTTATCCTGACGATTAAAGAAATGATTTAAAATTAAACTAAGTTAAATTACAATTAGTGGATTAATCCTAACTAAGTTGATTAACTAGAGATTGATTTCGTTCACTTAATACATGTTTGATTTTGTTTAGTTAACAATAACGGAGTTTAGGTATCCGACAATTTTGGTTCATAAACTCCTTTGCCACCTCTTTCGAGTGTAAGACGAGAGAATACGCGACTTCGTGTGGATGAAGAGGTCTCCCTCAATGTCTTAACGACTCTAAGCCGCGTGAGTCTTGACCCAACATCATCGATTGCACACTAACTAACGCTCTCCTGGGTCGTTAGGTCGTAACGATGTGTTTACCCTAATCCGAATCCAGAGTTACTTCTCCCGAGTGTCAAACCCTAGATTCTCAAATCCAACCCTAATACCATTACAAGCATACTAAGATCGTCATCAAATGATAAACACAATCAGAATTAAAACAACAACCGTTAAAGAAACATATATTAAACCAAACGAGTATTTGCATAACTACATCTATCCCTAACTAATATTTAATTAAACTAACATGTTCTTAGCCATTACAATAGTAAATCAAGATGATATCATCTATATCACTAATAAATATTAAGTACAAAAATGGAAACAAGGGAAGAAAAGACAAATCTCAAAGTGGAGTAGTCCATTTTCGCCAAAGAACAATCTTCCCGAGCTTCCTCTTCTCCATTGATGAACTTCCTCTTGTAGCTCTTCAAGAATTGGCCAAGAACACTTCCTAAAACTAACCTAATCTACTTCCTAAATTATCTAAACCTAACTAAGGTGAAAGGGAGCTCTCTAAATCATCCAAGCTCTCTCTCACGTGTCTAAGCACTCTAACAATTGGGGGAGAAAAAGATTTAATAGGCAAGGTTTGAAAAATATCTTCAAAATATCTAAAAATAGATATTTCTGCGCAGGGTGTCACCGCCTAGGCGGTGGCTTAAGTCGGTTAAGTTTCTGTTGGATCTTTGCCTAGGCGGTGGTTTTCTTGCCTAGGCAAGGGTTCAGCACTCCAACATTCTGCCTCTTTTTCGCCTAGGCGGTGGTCTTCATTCACTGAAACCCTGTTTTTCACATTTTGTTCATTGTTTTTCCACCGTTTTCACTTATTTATCGCCCTTTAACGTCCCTTTACCTGTTTTACACTAAAACAAACTAAAACACAATTAAATATAACTAATACACTTGAAAACTAATAAATTCGGCTTCGAAATAGATAGGTTTTTCACACCTATCAATGCCTATCATTAGAATTAATGAGCCTGATAATGAATTAGAATTTGAACCTAGAAAAAGTAAATGGACTCGTATTGCTAAGGATTATGGTTCAGATTTCTTTGCATATACTTTAGAGGAGGATCCGCACACCCTCCAAGAGGCATTGTCCTCTATAGATGCCAATTTGTGACAAGAGGCTATAGATGATGAAATGGACTCTCTCGAGTCAAATAGAACTTAGTATTTAGTAGATTTACCTCCTAGTTGTAAAACAATAGGATGTAAATGGATTCTTAAGAAGAAATTGAAACCCGATAAAACTATTGATAAATATAAGGCTCGTCTCATAGTCAAAGAGTTTAGACAAAGAGAGAATGTAGATTTCTTTGATACATTCTCACCTGTCTCTAGAATTACTTCTATTCGTGTGCTTTTATCACTTGCTGCTATTCATGATCTTGTTGTGCACCAAATGGATATTAAAACTATTTTTTTAAATGGTGAATTAGAAGAAGAGATTTATATGGACCAACCTGAAGGATTTGTTATTCCTGGTCAAGAAAACAAAGTATGCAAATTAGATAAATCTCTTTATGGTTTGAAACAAACACCTAAGCAATGGTGTGAAAAATTTGATAATCTAGTCATTTCACATGATTTTAAGTAAATAAAAGTGAAAAATACATTTATTATAAATCTGAAAATGATGTTTGCATTATTATATGTCTTTATGTGGATGACTTGCTGATTTTTGGTTCTAACATTCATGTTGTGAATAATGTTAAATCCATGTTATGTGCTAATTTTGACATTAAAGATCTTGGTGAAGCAAATGTAATCCTTGGTATTAAATTAACTAGGTCTAAACATGGAATTTCTTTGGATCAATCTCATTATATAGAGAAGATACTAAAGAAATACAATTATTTTGTTTGTAAACCAGCATATACTCCTTATGACCCTAGTGTGAAGTTGTTCAAGAACACCGGTGACGGTGTTAGACAATCTGAGTATGCGAGCATCATAGACAGCCTTCGATATGTCACTGATTGCACTAGGCCCGACATAGAGTATGCTGTGAGATTACTATACAGGTTTACAAGCAGACCTAGTATTGAGCATTGGTATGCTATTGATAGGATCATGAGATACCTAAAAAGAACTATGAACCTTGGATTACATTATCAGAAGTTTCCCACTGTTTTAGAAGGATATAGCGATGCTGATTGGAACACCCTTTTAGATGACTCCAAGGCAACTAGTGGCTATATATTTAGTATAGCTGGTGGAGCTGTTTCTTGGAAATCTAAGAAACAGACTATTTTGGCTCAATCTACTATGGAGTCTGAAATGATTGCACTAGCTTCGGCTAGCAAGGAAGCATGGTGGTTAAGGAGCCTTCTTTCTGATATCCCTTTATGGGAGAGACCGATTCCAACTGTCTTGATCCATTGTGATAGTACCGTGACAATTACAAAGATTCAGAACCATTATTATAACGGCAAAAGGCGACAAATATGTCGTAAACACATCACTATTAGGGAGTATATCTCTACAGAGGCTGTGAGAGTGGGTCATGTACGATCTGATGATAACTTAGCCGATCCTTTGACGAAAGGATTAGCTCGAGAAAAGGTTTATAAAACCTCGAAAGGAATGGGACTCAAGCCCATGGATTGATGAGTCACTTGTGAGGGAAACCCAACCTATAGACTCGAGATCCCAAGAAATAGGTTCAAAGGGTAATAACAACTCATAAAGTGATATGAAGAGAATCATGCTATAATAATGATTTTGAGTTCTATTCCAAATATGTGTTCTTTGAAGTATGACATCCTGAAGTGATAAAAGGTTGAGTTTTCTTTTATTAACTCTTAATTAGATCTATACTCTATTTGGAGTGGAGTACCTAGCTACATGAGTATTCTTGATAGATTCACCTATGTGAATGTGGAAGTGTGGCCGCTTCCTATGGAATTTTGGGCAAATTTTCAAGAAAGCGTTCACTATACTGGGATATACGTGCATGACCGTAAAGCACGGGCTTTTGGACTATACCCTAATAAGGTTGTGTGTGTGATGTTGTTAGAGATAGAGTTCAAAATTACGAGTTACTCTAGTATAATCTAAATCATCTTCACTATGTAAAGGTTCAAGTCGACAGACACCTTTGCTTATGCACAATCTTATATTGTTTTATACTGCTCGATGAAAAATTGTTTTAAAAATTCAAGTGGGGGATTGTTAGAGTAAATGAATTTTGAAATTATTTTTTTATAGAAAGTGTCAAATGTTTTCCCTCTATTCCCTCTATCCCACATTGGTTGGGAGAAGAGGTAATGAGGAATATATCTAGGGGTATGTGAGATACTTAGGGTATGCCTTAAGGGGTACCCATATTTTGTGGAGGAGAGATGAGTTACATCCCTACTGGTTTACCACACGCGCGCGCGCGCCGCCACCGCCGTCCGCGTCGAGTCAAGTCGAGTCGCGCGTGTAATGAGGTGACACTTATATAATTTTTTAGATAAAATTTATTTAAAATAATTATTTTTATTATTAAAAAAAAATAAAAAAAATCAGAGCGGTTTTTTTTTTTTTTTTTTTATTGTTTGACTTGGTAAAATCGTTCTCTCTCGATTTCTTCTGTTTCAAGGATTCTTCATTTTTTTTGAAATTGTTCTTCATTCCCGAAACTGTTCCGAAACAGTACACTGTATTCTTCTTCATCAGTTCAGAACTGTTGTGTTCTGTTCCGAAACTGTTCTGAAACAGTTTCGTTCTTTACTGTTTTGTTCTTTACTGTTCCGGAATTGTTTTGTTCTGTTCTGTTCTGAAATTGATCTGTTCTGTTTCGATACTGTTTCTTCAGTTCAACTTTGATTTCCGAGCAGTTTGTTCGTTTTACGAACAGTGTGTAAAGAGTATTTGGTTTTCGGGACTTCTACAGTACAAAAAATGTCCTAGACAGAGGAGATTTCTGGGCTGTTTTATCCTGGGGACGACAAGGCTAATATACTGCTTGCACGCTTCTTGGGCAGAGCCGCGAAACGTCTTAAAGAAAGCGTAAATCAAAATCAAAGCCAACCAATAAAGAAGGGGATAAAAGCACAAATATTTATACCGTGGTAGCGTCGTTGATGTCCGTCCCTAGGGCTAGATATTGGAAGAGCAACTCTTGTTGTTGTGCATTCTGATGATTGGCGACCTCCCACCTAGTCAACAACCTCTCTTTTGCCGCCATGTGTCCCTCTCTATATTGGTTGACACGAAATCCCCGAACCCCATCGATATCCCATCCGCCACCAAATTTGCAAATCCCAACACCAACACATCCACTGGTAACATATTAAAAAAAAAGGTTAATTACACTTTATTCCCTTTGGTTTGATCCATTTGCACTTTATCCCCTTATGGTTTAAACGTAGCCACTTACCCCATGGTTTGATGGAACTCACACAACTCAATAACTATTATATATTGGATCTATGACTGTAAAAATTCATTAAAAATAAAAAATATTGATAAAAATTAAATAAATAAAAAATTAATTACCAAAAGAGAGATCGCCAGAGGAAATGGAGGAGATGAGGGAGAAGGAAGTGATAATGGCATCAAGCCCTCCATACACAATGCACTTTACAACATCTCCTTTCCATGCCCCTTTGGGTGATCTTATCTCTCCCCCCTCCTCCCCTCCCCTCACCATTAATGGGGTTTCTTCGTCATTACTTCTGTTGTTTTCATCCGTCTCTCTCTCTCTCTCTGGATTTTCTTACTTTCTCTCTCTACTTATTTTTCTTACAGTCGGTGATAAATGGATGGTAATATTGGATTTTTGTTCTTTTATTTGAGAAAAAAAATTACACTTTATATCCCATAAGTTTATAACATCTAGCATTTTTCATTTTTTATTGTTCTAAAATTGCTATTGGTGTAGTTCCACACACCATAGGCTCATAGTTCATAAAAAATAAAAAAAAAAAGGTTAATTACACGTTACTCCGATATTTTGATTAAATTGTATTTTATACTCTTATAGTATTTTCGTCACTCACTTATCTCATTGGATCAGAATAAAGTGTAACAGTTATATCTTTTTTAAGTTAAAGTTAACATGTTAAATCTTAAAAAATCAAAATTAATCAATTACTTAATATTAATAAATATTTCTATTCTTGAGTCGGCTACAACAACATCTATTTGTCCCTATTTTTTTTTTCAGGTTGAGTCAGAGTTGGATATAGGAGTAAATTTATTAATTTTTACAATTCTATTAAATATTTAACTATTGCATATAAGTGTGAATCATGAAGATTAAGTAATGATAAAAATACTACATGAGCGTAAATTCAAAACTAATAAATTATTTAATATTAATAGACATTTATACCCCGAGTTGAGTTGAAAACATATAAATCCTTATTTTTTTTCCTTTTTCATTTATTTCCTCAGGTTGGGTCAAAGATCAGGTTTGAGAGTAAATTTATCATTTTACGTAATTATATTAAATATTTAATATACTACCTCAATGTATATAAGTATTATTATATTTAAATTAGTAATCTTTGGATGTATTTAAATAGATTTTATTTAATTATAAACTTCCATCCAATAAAATTAAAAAAAAAATGATTTTCAGTTGAATTAGACATAATTTTAAAATTTCAGATGATGTTGATTATAAAAAAAAACTAAATAGCTCAAAGATTAAATAACATAAATTATTGGGTTAAAAGTGTAATATAAGGCGGTAAAAAATTCCCTTCGGACTGTTTAGTGAACTGGTGTCACCTTACATGCAGTAGCTGTCCACGTGTTTGATTCCTATGCATGAGTTGACTTTTAATTGGTCTATACCCTCCACGTGTCATCACTATATACATCCCGGAAAATGTGGAGATACGAGAGAGGGTGACGACTTCGCATATTTTGAGGTTCAAAAGATACCAAATACTTGAGTCCTACTTTAATCTCATTAATTTTTCGAAAAAATATCATTTTAAAAATTAATATATTTATCTATTTTTAAATTATTTTAATTTATATTAATCAATGTAATAATTTATTTTTATTTATAATATATTTAAAGATATTGATTTTGAAAAAATAATAACGAAAAACTCAATTTATCGTCTCCCTCTTCTATTTATTCTCACTTTCTTCAAATTCAATTTTTTTAATTTAATTTTAAAAATTATAGACACAAAAAAAAATTAATTTTTAAGTAAATTTTATTTTTAAAAAATAAAATATTTTATATTTAATTTCTTAAAAGTTGACATTTTCAAATTAATAATTTTAAAAAACTAAATTTAAACAGATTTTTCAAATTTTTAACTAATCCGTTTTCAGTCTTGTAAATTGTGTTATGGAGTGCTATAGACATAATTTATGTAAAAAATGATTGAAATGTCCAAAATAGTTGTATACACGACAATTGACTGTTTATCGTTTAAAATTATAATGAAATTATTAATTTCAACTAAAGTTTAACGAAAATAATAGTCAAAATTTAGGATTAAAAAGTGACAAAATCCTTTTTTTCTTTTTCTTTTTATACGTAATATGCCAAATTCTCCTCTCCTTCACAAGCGAAAGAAAGACATTGTGGATTGTGATTTTATTTTTATTTTTTTTCTCTTTTTTGGGTTGACGTTCATAAGAGGAAAAGGAAAAAAGATAAAAGAAAAAGGAAAATGTTTTTACCAAATGGTTAGTGGTAGGGCATACCCTATATTTTAAATATTTTGGATTTTAATTTTTAACCTAGAAGTTTAAACTTTTTAACATAGACACCTTTTGATAATATATTTTTCAGTTTTTTTATTTTTAAATAAAAATAATAATTTTAAAAATAGTGTTTGTTTTGTACGTACATATAAATATTTAAAAAGAAAAATAAATCAATTTAAATACTTAGTTTTAAAAATTAAAAAAAAAAAATTAAATATTTTTTATTTTATAAAGGATCGATGGAGGTCTAAGAATTACCTTTCTATACATTGTTTTTTTCTAACTTAATTTTTTGTTCATTTAATATTCAACTTTAATCAATCTTTATTATTTGCTGACAACTAACATATGTCCTCAAATATGATTTCGAATATGTTTTCTAGATCATCTGCTAAAGAATTATTTTTAAAAATATATATTTATGTTTTTTACTCAAACTTGAGCTTATGTTTTGAAACAAGCTTGAACTCGAGCTTAGACAAATTTGAATGAGTCGAGCTCAAACATGGTATATTTGATGTTCAAAAACTACCATTTTGAAAAACAAGCAAACAAAAAGAACCCAATCCACCCCCTATACACACGGTCATCACCCTCTCTCTCTACTCCACCACCGCCAAACACAATAGTCATTGAGCCAGCACGGCTAATTCAACTGTCAAACGTCACATGGTTACCACCCTTAACCTCCACATTCGCTCAACCTACAACACCGTCCATGACCGTGATGTCCATCCGTTACCAAACCCACAACCGCATCAAACAAGAAACAAGCACAACCACCCCTACCGCTATTTTCAAGAGATGCATTGTCACGTATGAAACCAGCCACCGCCACCACGATTTTCTCTCTCTCTCTGTGCCCTTCGTCCACTATCACCATCGTCTAGATCTAGAATTCCATATCTCGATCTTTTTTTATTGTTTCTAATGGTTAATGAATTTTTTCAGCTCGTTTAGTGATTTATTTTTTTATTTTTATTTTTTTTTTTGGGGGGGGGGGGGGGTTATTGAATTGATTTGTTGCATTTTCTAGTGTTATTATTGTTGGGTTTTCAAATTATTTCTTGTTGTAAATTTTACTATAAATTTGCTATTGTTTTGATTTTTTATTTATTGTTTGCTTTGAATTTGTATATTATTGATTATTTGCTTTTGATTTTGTTGTTATAAAATTTCCTATGAATATATTATTGTTTTGATTTCTATTGAAACAAAAGTTCTTATTTTTTCGTGTTTTTCTTTAGTAAATGTTCATCACAATTAGACTACATTGTCTTTCTCTTACAAGCATGTAATTTTAGAAAGTTTTCGTTATGGTAAGTTCTGATTCACTTATTCACGTAATCATTTCTAATTTCATAATAGAAATTTGAATCCATAATTTCCTTGTTTCATTTTTCTTTTAGCCAAATATATTGTGCCATAGAATGTGATAACTGTAAAATATTAGTCAGTGATGAATCAATTTATAATGCATGCAACAATATTAGAATGTGAAATGGACATGGTGAATGTTCACTATTAATGCCAACAATACAAATTAACCTTTCATATTAAGTCTCACAACAGAAAAACAGATAAATGTTACTTATTCATTGATGAATCAATCTTTGAATGTGTGCAGTAACATCAGAATGTGAATTTCACCTAGTGAATGTTCACTACTAATGTCAATAGCAGCCATGATTTACCATTTCACATTAAATATTACCATTGAAAACTAGTGAGTGTTTTGTTATTTAGTGATTAATTAATTTCAAATGTCTGCAATAACATTAGAATGTGAAACGTACATAGTGAATGTTCACTATTAATGTCAATAGTAAACGTGATTTATCCTTTCACTTTTAATGCTCAGATTTAAAAAAAATAAAAATAAAAAAATTAACTACTTGTTATTAAGTATCTATATTACTTGCATAGTGAATGATATCTCATTCTTCGTGCACTAGAATGGTGTCTAATGCTTCATAGTGAATGTTAACTAAATTAAAAAAAAAAAAAAAAAAAACAATCTTGAAGAAATAATATTCAATATAAATATCAAACTGAAGAGTATAAAACAAAGACAAATGATACTTTTTTTTTTTAGAAATTAAAGCACTTGTTAACATTCACAATCGGTGTTTTTTGTTGCCATTTAGTTTCCTAATTGATGATTCAATTAGAACTTTTAGAAAATAAAAGTGAAGGGATTGGATATTAAACTACCAGATCTAGCTGTGGAATATAAAAAATAAAATCTAATTTACTATCCAATTCTTAATTATGGTAGATTTAACTGTATTAACATTAAAACAAAAGTATGTAATGTAAAAACACTTTTAAGCATAGCTCTTCCAGTACTTCAGTCTCAAAGTTGGTACTTCTTGTAAGCATTATCTGAGAAGTCTCTTCTAAGAACATCTAAACACGAATAAAACAGTTACAAGAGACTGATTCTCTTAGAAATGTCATAAATACTTCACCTCTATCAGTATTTATACAGAGAACCTCAAAGACAAGAGTATTATTAGAATTTTTAAAATCAAATCTAATCCAAATACTCTATTACAACTCTGATTTGAATATATATAGGAGATAACATAATTCAAACCAGTTGTGCAAAAAAGAAAACAGATCTCACAGACACGGAAATTAAGAGAACTAGGGAGAGATGACGGCCAAATTGTTCAGTTTGATTCTTTTAAGGATGGGCTGCCACTTGGCTTCACTTCCTTATATATTGTCTAGGGTTCACAAAACTGACCCCTTCTTTTTTTTAAGTACTAACCCTTAAACTTTTTAAGTTCAACATTACTATTCATTCTTTTTTCAAGGGCTTTTCTAACATCAATTTTCTATTTATGGATGACCCATTAAGTTCATACTAGAAGCTAGACTGAAATTAATTAATTAACTAATCAATTTATCGATAAAAATTAGAACAATTCTAATTTTTCTTTTCTAGAAGAAAATGATTTTTTCCTTAAGGCATTATTTCCGACTGTAAGTCACGTCTACATTTATCATAGTTTGGTCCAGTTGACAAGAATTTAACCAAGAAGACCCCCTAAAATATGATATATGTATTACAGGATCTCTCTATCTACGTACCTGAAAGGACTAACATAATATGGTTAAGTCAAAAATCATAGTCCAATCATATGTATTTGATTGATAACATAATTCCTTGTGATACTTGATTAGAATTGCATTATAATAATCACTCTGCTTTGATCAAAGGTTTAAGTGAATTATATTAAAAGGAATCACATGTGTCACGTCTCTTTTTGCTAAGAGTGATAGATCTCTTCTTGCATACTCATATATATATATATATATATATATATATTACCATGAATGTCCCACTATACTCAATGAATACCTTTGAATGCCCAGGATTAGAGAACAATAATCAGTATTATTAAAATATAGTAATCTATACATGTAATATACAATACCTAAAGTATAAAAGTTCACTGAATACATCTGTAATACTCCGAAAATTCGTATTTTTTTATTATTTTATAAAAGTTTAATATTTATAGGATTGTTGTATAAATTTATGGTATAAATAATATTTGATAATTTTTTTGGAGATAAATGTAATTATTGGGTCTAATATAAATTATTTTATAAATATGGGATATTAATGTAATTTTTAAAATTTAAGGAACCAATTGTGGCCATGCGAAAAAAAAAAAAGAAAAAAGGAACAAACCACGTGTATATATTATATAAATGTATAGATTATATAATAACTTGACAAGTGTCTTAGTTTATATATAATAACTAGCGTATAACCCGTACCTGAAGGCACGGATGTTAAAAAAAATACATTTTTTTCTTCATTTAAACATTAATAACAATTAACAATTGAACGTCAATATTAACTCACAATCAAGGCAAAATAAGAAGAATTATACGTTAACAATAAATCTATTATAATACAAATCAATTTCACCTATATTTCACGTGACATTAATTCTTTACTGAAAAATCACTCATTAAATTACAACTTTTTTAACCGAACACTCCACTTTGCACATATATCTAAGTTCATTTATTTTGCACACTAATACATCTATAATGTTGGATAAAATCATCATCCATAAAAAATAATAATAAACAAAACACTTAAAGTCATTGAGAGATCATCAAGAACATAAATTCTCATAAAAGACATACACAACTAACATGACAGTAACAAATAGATCTATTTTTCTGGAGAGGAAGATACAAAAAAAAAATACTCGCATTTAGGTAGAAATAAATCTCATATACTAACGAAAAATTAAATTCCATCAAAATTTCAACAAAAGTTGCCAAAAAACATTAAACTAATTCACAAACCATACAAAAGTTACCCAACAAATTAAAATTAACAGAAAATGCAGATTGTCAATTGTTAACATTCTATCAATATCATCTTAGATATAGTTGAATCTAGACATTACAACTAAATTATGAGAGAAGAATGAAAATAAACAAACTCAATATCAAAATTCTCACAAATCAATCATTAAACCAAACTTAAACAAATCATATGCCAAAGTATCAGTTCCGTTTAAATGATCCTCACATGATTCTTAAAAAAAAAACACATAATCATTAATGTAGTTATGTATGCAAGGAACCTTTGAGAATGGATTCAGAGTTTGCATTCGGGTGCAACGGGCCTGAAGGCTGCCATTCATGAGGCACATATCGCAGAGTAGTCCTGAATCACAATTTCTACTTGCCGTACGGGTTTGTCATTACTGTTACATAGCAAGTCAAATTTGATTCAATTGAAAGAGTAAATAAACAAATTGAAAATATTGCCATTAATTTTCATTACGAATGAAATATCGAAAATGAAGATCGGTCTTAAGAGCTACATTGTATCCCGAAAAAAAAAATTGTGATGAACATTGTTGACAACACTGGAATTCAATATCTATTAAAAATAATTTTGAAGGCCTACAATATCTATCAACAACGCTTCTCCTAAAGTCCATTGGAAACAACACATTAAACAAACACCACCTATGTTTGAGGTTAAGAAATTCAAGTTCTTTCTCATTGACAAATCAGAACCAACCATGATAACGAACAAAATCAATATCAGGTGATATGGAATCAATCAACAAAAATATAGCTATATGGTAGTACCAACAAAATGAACGAAGATGTTTGGGCTTACCAAATCAACCAATGTCAGATCTGTTTAGCGATGAGGGTATTGCGTGAGCAACGAAGATGGTGTTCAATCTGGGTCTGATTAAACAGAAAATAGATTTAAGTAAATGGAAAAACTAACTGAAAATTGCAAAAGAAGAAAATCAAATCAATTAAAAGAAGAAAATTAGATCAATAAAGATTATTTAGCTAATGCTTGAATATATATCGCAATTGGAGTGTTAAGAACCGCAAGTTCCTTCTCATTGACAAAATTAGTACCAACGATAATGATAATAAACAAAATCAGTAATATTCAATCAACAACTATACAACATTACCAACAGAATCAACCAAAAAACACAATGAATCTGAACAAAAAAATAGAGCTTGAAAAAAATCCACAATTATCAACTATATTGTACCCAAGTTCTTTCGGACACCGATGGTGATGGAGGATGGGGTGCCAGTCTGTGTTGCAGATCTGTCATCAATAGAGACAATGAAGCAAGATCTGGTGGTAGTCGGTAGGCCGCGGCGGTAGCGGTTGTAACGGCCGATGGCGTAGATTCCGAGATCTGGATAAAGCATGACAGTAGCAGTGGAGATGCGGTGCTTGGTGAAAGTGAATATGGCTTGAAGTATAATGTGTCGTTAGAGAGGCAACGGTGGTGATTGGCAGTGATGGTAGGATTTAGACGACGCGGCGATGGAGCTGTGATTGCGAGGGCGCAGTGAAAACGATGAGTCGGCGATGCCAGAGAGAGAAAGGAAGAGAATAGGGAGTTAAGAAAAAGTCATGTACTGGTGGTTTGGTTGGATGGGCGGCAGGTTAATAAAAATTAACCCCACAAATAGTTAACTAAGATAAATAGTTAATTGATCAAATTAGTTTTTAAATTAGAGAAAAATGAATATAAATTAATGCCTAAAATAAAATTGATGCCTTAATCAGTGATAGGCAATTAGGGATTAAGAATTGATTAGTCCTTTGTTTCCATAAAATGGATAGAGGATTAGGTAATATATGGAAACAATTCACCTAGTCAATATTAGTTAATACTAAGCCAAATTATTAAAGTAATAATTTATTAATTAACCAAAAATTGGGAATATATGGAAACAATTCAATGGTTAATTAATTAAATTAATTTTTTAATTAAAGAAAATTGAGTAAATCAATGCTTAAAATAAAATTAATTTGTCTCAATCTATCCTAGTCAGCAAATTTATTTGGCCTCGTCAGCATTTGTTTGTCCTAGTCATATTTTCGGTTATCCTAATCATAAGTTTGTCCTAGTCAGCCAAAAAGCCGTCCTATTTTATATAATAGATAATAATAATAGTAGTACTGTTGATTCCATATACATAGCCGAAACATGAAATAGTGAGGGGGAGAGGAAGGATTTGATCTATATATATATATAATTACGTGTTGTGATGAGTTTTTGGAACGAGAATAATATCTCGGTTCGGATTTCGGCTTCAAATTTCAAGTAGAATTTCTAAGAATTTCTAACTCTTTTAATATATGTATTCAATTTTTCTATTGTGAGATTTATGTTATTATGTGAAAATTATGAGTAAACATGTTTATTTGTTTATTTGTTGTAGTAATTAGATACACGTATTAGAAGGGTTAAAATTCTACTGAACCCTAACTCACAATCCTATAGTTTTGATTACAGAGTCGGTCAGAATGAAACGGCGACCGAAATTTTATTTGAATTTCTATTTGTGAAAATTATATTTATTATTTACTATTGTGATCGCTGAATTCGATAATTATAACTATCGCCGTCATATTTGTAAAAATTCTCTATTTTATTAATAATTAAATATTGGCATATTCGATTTTAGAATTGATGGAATTTCTCATATTTATAATCTAAAAATAAAATATTGATTATTTTATTTGAATTATATTGGAAACGTTACTGTTTGAATTATAATGGAAATGTCACTGATAAATTATAATGAAAATGCTTGATAAATTATAATGGAATTTATAATCGTATTTCAATTATATTTATATTTGAATTTGAAATAATCGTATTGATTATTTACCGTTGTAAAAAAAAAAATGGCTATTCAGTGTTAGTGTAAATTTCTCCAAGGGGAGAAACTGCGTGGCGGCCTTGGAAAACCGGGCCGTTACAACATCACATCTCAGATGTCTTATTTTGACTCGAAGAAAACTATCATGTAGGATATTAAGGATGATCACGTTCGGTTGTTTAAAACCACGTAGTAAATCCCCTTGCAGATGCTCCGGTGTTTCATACTAATGTATTAAGACTCACCATTCTCAAAAAAAGAACATCGGGTCAAACTAGCTTAAATTGTAGAGATCATTTTCAACAATCCAATATTGACTAGGAATAATTTAGAATATCGAGCTATCAAATATCTTTGGTCTCCTCATATTTAATCATATTAAATAACAGAACATTTTACTCAATATTCGAGATCTATAACGATAAAGATATAATTGCAAGAATAATATCAAGAAATACATTTTTATTAATACTTAAGATTGAAACGTTTTATAAATACAAGTTTTAAATGTAAGATTATAAGATTGATTATAGAACTTACATCTAACACACAGTTGATTGTGTGGTTATAGCGAATAACAAGTTTTGTAAATAGCATGTATATTAGGAAAACGGTTTAGTGATTTGTAGATGTATATATATATATATATAATATAAATTAGATCCTCACTTGAAAATGTCTTCTACACATTTTTGGAGGGAGAGATTTTAGGCCCTTGGATCTCATATCCAAGGGCTGAGATACATTAACAAATGTCTAGAGACATTTGACATTTTATAAAATTTTACATGTTTGCCATTTTCAACCCTTACCTCTAGAGACCCTTCCCTATGTGTGGTTTCATTCAGTGACCCTTTCCTCTCTCTCCACCTCTCTCCCGATTGGCGAGGATCTACGGCGATGGTGATGGGCTTGGACGACGGCCGGCGGTTGTTGAATCTCCGATCCACCGCCGTAATCTACGATCCATCTTCACCTCCGCTCCACCCAGTCGCCGTCGTGTCGCAGTGCCTGTCCGTGCCTAGCCGTGTCTCGCCACGCTCTCAGGTAAAAATTTCTCACTGAACCCTCTCGATTTCTCACCTCCATCCCTTCGATTTCACCTCCACGAACCACCAGGCATCGCCGCTGTTGGACAGTGGTGGTCGGATTTGAAGACGATGAAGTTCGGCGACGGTCGGACGTGATTGCTGCCTTTGTGACTTGGCCACCTCCGGTGACGGTCGGACGTCATCACCGCTGTCATCATCAGCTCATAGATCGTCGACTTCCCCAACCACCGTCGTCGCTACAGCTGGAGTTCAACTGAGCAGTCGTCGTCGGCTCAATCGATGATGGCCGACATCGTTCGCTCCGGAGGTAGCTTCTCTCTGTTTCCAACCGTCATCCTTCCACACCCACAGGTTCCTCTCTCTCTCTCTATCACTCCCCCTCTGGTTTTCTCCCTATAAACACAATCAGAGCTCGGGGTCACAATCCATCTGCTCGGATCTAATTTTTCCACCTTTACTCTCTGTTATCTAATTTTTTTTTCTCTCTCTCTAGATCTAACGCTCGAAGATGATGTTGGTCATGATATCTAATATTTGTTCATTAGCATAGATTCATCGCGAGATAAGGAAGAGAGACGAAGAAGAGAGAGAAACAGAGAGATATTGTTGGCTTCGTGTGCTGGTAGTGGATATCCTGATTCAAGGTTGTAAAACCTTTATGCTTAAACAATTGATAAATTTGAAAGGGATTTTGACACTTTATACCCTTGAAGTTTAATTAACATTTCACTTTGGTCCACATGTTTCAATTGGAATACATAAAATTTCCTAATCATCCCATTGCATTCCAATATTCTCAATATAATTTTATACAGAAAATGGTCATTTATCGCGCATGCGATGATGCTAAAGACGGCTATTGAGGTCTCGAGCTTTGTCAAAACTCTTCGCATTGGCGTAGAACGAATTGCATTGGGGCACAGAGATGACGGCGATGCTTGGAGCGATGATGGTGCCGGTGATAGTCGGAAAAAATAATTTGGACTAGCGGAGATTCGCTTTTGTAAGCCCGCCGCTTCTCGGTAATGTGAGTTTTTTTCCCATTTTAAATTTGTTTCTATTTGTTTATTTTTTTTATTTTTCTATTTCTATTTTTACTGTTTTTTTTAAAAAAAAAAAAAATTTAATCATTACCAACTATGTTTTGATTTTTGAATTATTAATTTAAGTATTTATTGGTTTGATTTGATTGTGGTTTAACACTGTGGTATTACTTTTATACCCTTGAAGTTTAATTAACATTTCACTTTGGTCCACATGTTTCAATTGGAATACATAAAATTTCCTAATCATCCCATTGCATTCCAATATTCTCAATATAATTTTATACAGAAAATGGTCATTTATCGCGCATGCGATGATGCTAAAGACGGCTATTGAGGTCTCGAGCTTTGTCAAAACTCTTCGCATTGGCGTAGAACGAATTGCATTGGGGCACAGAGATGACGGCGATGCTTGGAGCGATGATGGTGCCGGTGATAGTCGGAAAAAATAATTTGGACTAGCGGAGATTCGCTTTTGTAAGCCCGCCGCTTCTCGGTAATGTGAGTTTTTTTCCCATTTTAAATTTGTTTCTATTTGTTTATTTTTTATTTTTTCTATTTCTATTTTTAGTTTTTTTTTTTTTTTAAAATTTAATCATTACCAACTATGTTTTGATTTTTGAATTATTAATTTAAGTATTTATTGGTTTGATTTTATTGTGGTTTAACACTGTGGTATTACTTTAATAGCCGAATAAATGTGTTATTGGATATAATCATTGTGCTGTATTTGTAATATATTTTATCTGTTAGTGATGATATTTAAATGTTAATTATTGTTGATATTTTAATAAAACAGATGTGTGATGTTGTATTAACAGAAGGGAAGAGATTATATCAATTTTTTTTATACAATTTTTAGATTTCATATCTCATTTTTAATTTGCCTCCGACGTGTTGTTGAAGGTTTTTTGCCCATGCTAAAGAAGCGTTTGGTTCTTAAAGGTTGTTTAGACATTCCTGAACGAAAAGGCAACTTTGGTTATTTAAAAATATTGCACCCAACCACCTATACTTCTGAAAGTTTTTTTTTTTTTTTTTTTAATTTCAGAAGAATGGCAACCAAACTGTGTCGAAAGATGTAAGAATGACAACGAAACTTATTACAGTGGGTAAGCATTCAACAATATTCACTTGCGATCACTACACTATTGGGTAATGATTAGCTTATAGTGTTGTTCATGGGAGGTAATGTGCATGTGTGCATGTTCATGTTCATTAATTATCAATTTTTTTGAATTAAATTGTGTGAATTGAATTATTTTGTGGATATTGTGTGCATTTATGATCATTGCCGCATCATTTTAAGTCAATGAAAAAATCACTTACATTTTTTTTAGCTTTTATATAGTTAGTGTTTCTGTTCCAAACAAGTTTACGAGGAGCGCTTCTAATTGCCAAACTCAAATAGACAAACGGTGCACATTTTTCGGGTGAACTATGTTTTGATTTTTGAATTGTTAATTATTTCGTTTCATGTATGGGATATGGAGTATTGAAGTAACAAGAATTTATCGCTTTGATTTTGTTCGGTTTACCTCATTCTTAATTGTGGTATTATTTTAATAGCCGAATATTTGTGTTATCGAATACTGATTATGTTATATTTACAATATATGTTGTTTGTTGGTGATGGTATTTAAATGTTAATTATTATTGATTTTAAACAAAACAGATATAGAATGTTGTATAAATCTAAAATTATATTAATTTTAATCTCTTTTCTTTTTGGTTAGTGATTATTCCTCAAATGGACTCCAAAATAGGTATGGATCTGTAATTTTTTCATTATTTAATTTTTATTTTTGTATATGCCTAATGTAAAATAGGCGATTCTTTAGTTTTTTTGTTCAATTTTAAGCAATAGTGTTTTATAATCCATTATGAATTTAGTAGTGTTTCTTGAAATCACTAAACCCTAAGGGCAGATTAGGGTGATTTTTTAAAAAAAAATTCCTTTGAATTGCAAGCAGTTGACAATTGCAAGCAGGTATGGATCTCATAGGAGGTTTAATCTTTTTTCGTTTTTCTTTTTGTTCAGTGACAGTTCATCAAATGCACTCTAAATAAGGTATGGATATCTAATTTTTCTATCATTTGGTTTTTATTTTTTTATATTCTTAATGTAAAATAGGAAATTCTTAGGTTTTTTACTCTTTTTTTTTCAATTTTAAGCAGCAATGCTTTGTAATCTATTCAAAATTTAGTAATACTTTGTAATTTGTTTGAATTTGTATTTGCGTGTCCAGTTCAATTCATTGAACTTGATATTGTTGTTCAAATTCTTGGATAGAAAATCATGCAATTCTTGCGATAAATTTTGTTTAATCTAACTATTCAAATTTGTGATTTTTTAAATAATGAATAAGAGGGTTAATTGCCTTTTATGTCCCATTTCCAAATAGATTTTTAGGCCTGAAATATTTCTTTTGAGGAGTTATGTATTTGCAATTGGAGAGGTAAATTCTCTTTACATCAATCTGCTCATCCTCTCACATCTATTTTTTCTAATTTGTTCCAAATTCAATTCGATTGGTTATTTTTTACATCACAATTTATGTTATCAGGTTTGGTTTCATTTTGATCTTCAAATTGGATTTCGTTTTGATATCCAGGTTTGGCCTCAAATCTCAATTTTTAGGTATGGTTCATTTACTGTTTCCTTCTATGTTCTTTCCTTATTAGTTTCATTTCGATAGGCAATTGCTCGTGTTTGTTAATGTTGTGTTTTAAATTTGAGCATAATTATTGGTTGTGTTCAATTGGCCATTTAGGCCCTTGGATCTAATATCCAAGGGCTGTTATCAAATATTACTAGGAGATATTTTGGTCCATTAGATTCATCTTCATCCACGGTCCAGATAAAAAAAAACCAACGGTCTCCATAGAGGCCTTGGCTTTTTCTCTCCCTTTTATCGCCAGCGTCAGTGCCATTGCCACCCTCTCCGTTGTCGTGCTCTTTGCCCTTTGTACCGCCTCCCGCCCTCGCGCTGACCTCAAAGCCTTTAGGTATGCTCTCTGCCCTGCGATTATAGATCTGAACTATTAGGGTTTCCGATGCAATTTTAGATCTAAATAATTAGGGTTTCATATATGAACAATTAGGGTTTCCTAAGGGTTCTAATCTTACATTTTCCTCATTTCTCACGCTCAACTTCATCGTAGATCACGCTCAACTCCACCACCGAAGATCAAGAACATATTATATCCATGTCGGTTCCTCAACTATATAGCTTGATCCACATCCAAATGCAGATCCAGACCATTCATCTCTTAGGTACGCCTTCAGCCACCTACGTTCTTCATTTTTTTTTCATGGTTGGCAAAGAATTGGCCTTATGCGTACATATTAACCCGTTTCTAATTAACTCCACTACACATTTATTTACACATTGCTCCATACACTAATTTCCACAGTCCAACCCATAACATTTGTGATTATACAACCCAACCATTGGATTCTCATAGATCTATAGCAACACTGTGAATTAAATTTGTTAGCATGTGTCTGAAAATGGCAACATTTTGGAAATAAATTTGAAAATTTGAATTGAGATTCAAAGTTCAGAGGTGAAATGTGTAATTTATCCTTTAACTTTCATGTTTTAATTTAATTATGTGAAAAACAAAGTGGCATTTTTCTGTCTTTTCATGATGAATTCTTGGCTTTTTAAAAATGCATGTGAACAACAAAGTGACGTGTTCCTATCTTTCATGATGAATTCTTGGATTTTTAAAAATGCAAACCAACCAAAGGTCCGTGATTTGACTTTAAACACAAATATTTATTATATGTTTTTGGATTGATATGTTTTCTACTTTTAATTTCCTATATTTTCATTTATAAATTCATTTTTTTTTTATTAAATCCAATCTCTAAATCATCAACCCCTCAACCACTTCTGTATTCATAGTTGTTTATTAATTCCTGCAAGTTCTATATTTTTGGGTGTTGACTTTCGCTTTTCCAGGTTTCTAATGTAATCAAGTGGTAAAGCTTTTAATGGGGTAGCATCGAATCTGGTGACATATCTAATTGACGTCGCAAAGATGAGCAATTCATCCGCGGCGAAGACGGCTAACAACTGGTGTGGGTTCACCTCCCGCAGTGTGGGTTTTTGCGGAAGCCGGAGCAGGGGTGGGGGAACATATCAAGTTATTTAGCTGTTGGTACTGTTTTTTGTTTTTCCAATTCTTTATATGGCGTTTGTTTAGTGCTTCTATTCCCATATTTCTGTTTGTGTACTACGAAAATTTGGAACAAAAGTTCAAATGTGAGAATAATTTTATCGAGTTTTCCAGAAAATTAAGTTGCAACGTTAGAAAGCATAACAAAAATATATATATTTGTGGCTTCTCATTTTTCTGACAACAGGGCATTCATTTCTAATTACCTTAATTTGTTTCAATATTTTGATTCTATATCTACTTGGTACTGTTTGTGTTTTTCATAGGTTTACGCTCGAGTGGAAATGACGAGAAGCGCTAAATAGAAAAGGTAAGAATAAATTTAACTCGAACTATTAATTATGTGTGTTTAATTTTGATTTTTCTTTTTCACCTTTTTTTTTTTTTTTTATGTTGTTAGTTCATTAATTGTATTTATACTAGGGTATAGATGTTTGCATTACTTCATTAGTTGTATTTGTTCAAATGTTGTTAAATGTAACTTCGGTGGAAAGACATTTTTGTTTTGCAATTTTTATGATTTTTGCTATATTTCAGTCGCCACGTTCAGAATCAAGTGCGAAATTTGTTTGACATGAGAGTTTTTTTTTTTTTCTTTTCATTAAATATTTCTTTTTTTTTTTTTTTTTTAGGGAAAAGAAACGGAAATCTGGGGATAAGGTTGATATGCCTATAAAACAAAATTCTGTTAACATAAACTGAACAAATAGGGAAGCATTTTTTCTTCTTTTTTTTTTTCCGGTGTATTTTCCCATAAAAAATTTACTTGATAAATCTGTTAATTGAAAATATGATTTTCGTGTTCTTTACATGTTTGAGCTCGAGTAGAGATAACGAGAAGCACAAAATATATAAGGTATGGAATAAATTTGATAATCATTTTATACCCATTTTCTGTTTATTTAGTTCATATTTCATTAGTAGAACTTATTCAATTACTGATACTATATATCATTTTTTAGTTCTTGGGATGGTGTTTGTTTAGTGCTTCTATTCCCATATTTCTGTTTATGTACTCTGAAAACTTGTAACAAAAGTACAAATGTGGGAATAATTTTATTATATTTCCATAAAATTAAGTTGGAACATTAGAAAGCAAAACAAAAAAATATATATTTGTGGCTTCCTTTTTCTGAGAGGCATTGTTTCTAATTACCTTAATTTATTTATTTTTTATTAGATATCAAATTGATACTGTTTGCGTTTTTCATTGGTTTAAGCTCGAATGAAGAAAGTTAGGTTTGTATTATTTTTTTATATCATGCATTTATAAACATCAAGAATGCATATTGGATATAGAAAGTCATTGTAGTAGTGTTAAAAGTCGTTATTTTTTTTCCCTTGCCAGCATTGGGAAGTTGAATCTCAATATGTTTGTCCTCTTCCTCTCTCCAATGTTGATTGAAAATTGTTTTAATATTCCATTCCTAATTAATTTTTAGTTTTATTACTTCTTTAGGTGCTAAACTTCTAATGACCTTTTTGGAAGTTCAAGTTTTGTGGCGGGAGTTGATGTTGTAACATATCGTTTGACAACTTGCAAAATTATGCTGCCGAAGCATGCTCTCAGTGGTTAAGTTCCAGTAGTCCTGGGTGGTGAACTTATATTAGTATGTTTATGATGTATATAGTTAATTCTTTGTTGTCAAAGTTCCTTGTGTTAGTCATTGTTGTGTCTGATTTGTTATTGGTCGTGTTTCTTGATGTTGTGTCGTTCTAAAAATATTAGTTGAGAATTAGAATGTCAAATAAGTAAAAGCGGTTATGTCCAATTTTTATGTACTTTAATTTTTTACACCCGTGCCTTTAGGCGCGGGTTATACCCTAGTATATATATATATATACACGCACACAATATACAACTTACAAGGATTGAATTTCTTTTGTTGTTTAACTAACAATATACCGTTGTTTCTCGTCATCACATGTTCATGAACTCCAAAATAGTGTTGGGTGCAAAGTAGGTGAGACTCATGGCCCTACCTTTCACTTCCTTGTTGATTAAGAAATTTCTTGAATTTGCTAAATTATATTTACATTTATTTTAATAAATAAATTTGCAAAAGTAGCAAAAATAAACAACTTTTTTCTATTGTACTACTATTGTTATTGATAAATTATAAATAAAATATAGTTGCCTCCCACTAAACAAATCAAAGTCAATGTCTCACCTAATTTATTTCTAAATTAAATTAAAAATAGAAATTATATTTATTTATTTTTTGGAAAAATATATCAAAATATATAGTTAAATTAATTATAGAAATTGTTTAGAGAGAGATTTACTTTACATGTTGGAGCTTGTGATTTTTTATTTTTTTTTGGGGGGGTTTTCATTTTTTTTTTTTTGAAAATTATAAAAAAAATAGGATGAAGAATTAAAAATTGATTTATTTTTTATTTAAAAATGGTTTATCAAAATATAAATATACATTTCAAAATTTTCATATATTTTTTGCATGTTGTTTTAAAAAAAATAATATAAATAATAGAAAAATATAGAAACAAAAATAAATAAATAAATAAATATGTGAACAAAATATTACAAATTAATGACTTTGGATAATCTAAGAACTTTTTAAAACTTTTAAAAAATAAAATTTAATATAAAATGGTTCTTTATCAGATGAAAAATTACATTTTTTTTCCCTAAAATATGGGGTGGGTGTCCGTGTGAACCCTAAGATTTTTCAAATTGCACATTAGGTCTCAAGTTTGAAGTTTATTTCAATTCTGCAAAATTAAAAACGTTGCTAGTGATTTTAGTTGAAAAAATGACTTGTGCTAAGCGCGCTTCTAATGGTATATTTTGCCATTTTATCACTATACTAAAATCAACAGTTTTTTCTTTAAACTTTTTGTAATAATGATTCATCTAGAGAATAAGAGATAAAATCCTAAATCGGTGTTGGGGGAAATTGTTTTTGGTTTAATGAAGAACCAAAATGATAAAATATACCCGTTAAAAGGGCAAGTATTTAACATAATTCATTTTCTATCCAAAATCATTAATACCGTTGTCAATTTTATGAAATTGAAACAAATGTACAAATTAAGGGATCAAATGTATAATTTGGTAAATCTCACGGTACATCCACTACTATCAAGAATATATATATTTCTCCTAATTTTTTTAATTTTATTTTTTTGTCAAAATCCCAAATTATACAATTCGTTATTCATCCAATCTATTCGGTATAATATTTTTTTGAAAAATCTAATAATTTTGTCAAAAGTATAAAGTCACTGTACAAGATAAAACTTATTATAATTTTTTACATGAAAAAATTATAGTGACTTTTATAGTACAATAATTTTAGATTTTTAGAAAAATTATTGTAACGCGTGGATTGGATCAACTAAAAATTACTGTAACACTTTTTTTCAATTATTGGTTCTTTTTAAATGACACTTCCATTAATATTTTGAATATCAACACTACCTAAATTAATCATGCCATATGTGAACAAAATCATCGCTAGCTATTTTTTTTAATAATTCTACCAAAAAAAACTATTTTTTAATTTTTTTTAATGCAATTATTATGGATCCAATAAATATTCAACTCCACAATGTTTATGACATAATATTTAAAATAAATATAAAGCAAAGATACATAATAATTCTTTAAAATCATACTTATAAAAATCAAAAATTGTTATCGGAGAAATTTTTCTAATAATTTCGATATTGGATTGAACAAGTACATTAATTTTAAAAGTCCATGTTTTGATCGCTCAAGTTTCATATTCGTTTCAAACATGCAAAATTGAAAACTTAAGTAATTATTTTGGACAGAACATGGGTTGTACTTAGCATGTGACATTCTAAGAGCATTTCGAATAGATTTGCAAAATTTGGAGTGCTATTTGTGAGATATAACACTTGTAATTTAAGATGGATACTCTAACAGTTGTGGTAAAAATTATGTACTATTTATTTAAATGTATTTTGCATTAAAATAAAAAATAGAAATGGAATTGAATGAAGTAACTGCCAATTTTCAATTTATTTTTAAAATTTATTTTTTAATTTTTAAAATTTTAATATTAATTTATTTTTATTTTTTTTATTTAGCATGAATTTGAATTAGTATTATGTATCAGCATGTATCAAATTAATAATTAGATTCTGAATCCACATGTAGCAAATTAAACTAAATAAATCATACCAATTTAAATCTAAATTAGCTCAAAATAAATTATAACCTAACTTAATTAAAAAAAAAATTAACAACCTAATCCAACCCAAATTAACAAACTATTTTAAAAAATGGTTTTATTTATTTATTTTTTGTTTGATGATTGTTGGAGCAACAATTAGCGCCAATTGTTTTTCCTCCAAATTTTTTATTAGACTTGCCCTTGTAGCAAATATGACTTAGGCAAGGGGTATGTGCCATTTTGATACACTAGATGACATATCTGTTGGACCTTAGGGTATGTTTGGTTAGAAGGAGGGGAAAGGAAAAGAAAAAAGAAAATGAAAAATAAAATATTTTTATCCATTGTGAAAGGAAAATTATTTTTCCTAGTGTTGTTTGGTTGGGAAGGAAAATGAAATGATAGAAAATAATTTACTTTAATTTAATTTACTATTTTGCCCTCATATATTCCAAAAATAAATTTAAAAATTAATTATTAAGGGTATAATTGTAATTTTGATATCAAAAACTAATTTCCTCTTTTTTTCCTTCCAAATTCAGGGAGGAAAATTTTTTTCTCGAAATTTGTGTTTTATCCTTTCTATTTTCATTCCCCTTCTATTTTTCTTCCATTCCAAACATAATTTTTCTCATTTTCCCTTCCATTTTTCATCCATACCAAACACACCGTTAATGTTAGCTGAAAAATACCAAATTAATGGTTAAAATTTTTTACACACCTTATAATACATCTATGTTCTAATGGATATATTTTTTTTTTCATTTTATCACTCTACTAAACTTACAACGGTTTTTCCTAACAAAGATTCGTTTGAAAAATGAGAGAAAAATCTAAATAGTTATTAGAAAATATTGATTTATATTTAGTGGAGTGATAAAATGACACAATATCCCAATTAGAATATCATGTACTGAGTACAATCAATTTTTTTATCCAACATTATTAACAACGTTTTTTATTTCGAGGGATTGAAATAAATGTGAAATTTGAATAATCAAATTTAAAATTCATGTAGAGACTTACCTTATACTTTAAGGAACAAAAATGTAATTCTCCCATTTTTTATGGAAACAAAAATTAATTGATCCCAAAAGCTCCCCCCAAAAGTTCACCAGTTCACTCTGACAATCAAATCTTACACCCCCCCCTTCTCTAACATTTTATAATTGAAGAACACATTTTCTCTCTCTACATCTCTCTCTCTATGTTGGTTGTCAATGGCGACATGGACAAGCCTTCAACCTGCACTGATGCTCAAGAAATTCAATCTCTACTACATGGGTTTGACCACAGTCCTCTGCTGCATATTCTACTTCATCGGAATTTGGCAACACGGCGGTGTAACAAGCGGCGCCGCCCCCTCCGCCGCCTTCCTCACCGTAATCCCCTGTGACCCATCAAAAAACACCACCAGTTCTGCCGCCGCAGTCGACTTCTCAGAGTCCAAACCCCTCGATTTCACCTCCCACCACACCGCCCAAGAAGAATACGCCGCCTCTCCGGCGGCGCGTGCGGCTCAGTTCCCTCCGTGCGATCCCAAATTCAGCGAGTACACCCCCTGCGAGGACGCCAAGAGATCGCTTAAATTCAACCGGGAGAGACTGGTTTACAGGGAGAGGCACTGTCCGGAGAAGAACGAGCCTCTCGGGTGCAGAATTCCGGCGCCTTTTGGGTACCGAGCGCCGGTACGTTGGCCGGAGAGTCGTGACTCGGTCTGGTACGCTAACGTTCCGCACAAGCAGTTGACGGTCGAGAAGGCGGGTCAGAATTGGGTTCGGTTCGACGGCGATCGATTCCGGTTCCCCGGCGGCGGAACCATGTTTCCTCGAGGCGCCGGTGCCTATATCGACGATATCGGAAAACTGATCAATCTCTCCGATGGGTCGATTCGTACCGCTATTGATACCGGTTGCGGGGTAAGTATCGGAATTTTCCGGACAAATCTTCCACAAACTTCACTTTCTACCCCTAATTTTTTCATCATTTTCACTTTACTCCAAAAACGTTTATTACATTATATTGCCCCTAACTTTTGATTCTGTTTAATAGACCCCATTTTCCAATTTAAGCCAAAATTTCACAATTTAAGAGGTCAATTTGTAAAAAATGATAGTTGAAAGTTAGGATGAAAAAAACTTGGTATATATATATTTTTTTTAATTTTAATTTTTTATTTTTTTTTAAATATAATATTGTGTAAGTTCTTGTCATGGTGTGGAAGCGTTCTTATTTTGAATCAATAATCAATTTTGGATTAGAACATGTTAATAATTAATTAATTAAATATTTTGTGATTTTTTATTAGCATTGACTTCTAATTTTAAAAATTAAATAAATAATTGGGTTCATTAAGCATTAAATTGATAGTTATTTATAAATGGAAATATTCCTATGAAAAAAGAGATTTTTGCATTTTGTACTCCTAAAGTTTTGAAAAAAATCAATTTATCTAATATACTTTCAATTTGAACAAATCAAACCCTGAAATTTTTAAATTGTGTCAAATCGATCCAAATGGTAACTCTGTTATTTTTATGATTTGAATAACGGAAAGATTAACTTGACGCGATTTGAATATTTCAAAATTAATGTGTTCAAATTGAAAAGATAGGGATTAAAATAAAATTTCTCTCAAACTTCAAGGGTGCAAAGTACAAAAATCTCATGGATATATCCCTTCTATCAATTCAATACTTTTTGTAAATATTGCTTTTGTTGTGGCATATCAAGAGCTAACAAAGGGGATTTCTTATCTCTAATAGCATCTCCCAAATATATGCTAAAATTTGGTGTGCCATTTATCCAAACGGCACACCAAAAGCCCAAATGGTATACGAAAAAAAAAAACATTCCAAGAGATGTGTTATTTGGGTGTACCATTTTTTTAAATAAAAAATAAAATTAACAACTTAATTTAATTAAATTTTGAGATTTAATTTAACCGCTAAATATTAGTTTTTAGTTTCAAACTCAAACGTAATAATTAAAATTTTAAATTTTAATTGAACCGTTGAAGGGTATAATTAACTAAAATGCAAAAAATTAAAATTTTTTATTTTAATTTTACACCAAATCTAAATTTTTTTGAACTGTCAAAAGATATAGTTTTCGTTCATTTTAAAGTTAATCAAATGATTTTTTTTATTAGTTCAGCCCATAACCTAGTCCCAATTTCCTAATCTAAATTAGCCTAACCTAGCCCACTTGCCCATAACCCAGCCCCAATCTCAATGCCTAACATAATTTGGGGGCGTATATTGCCCTAATCGAAATCGATCAATACACACATACACACATAGAGAGAGAGAGACCTTGGGAAGGCTTGAGATTGCGACGGCGAAGGCGACGACGAAGGCGAAGGCTCGCGATGATGAAGGCTTCAAATCTGGTTTGCGAACCCTTAAACTCTATTTTATTTTTATTTTCAAATTAGGAGATTGATTTTGAAATTTCAGACCGTTGGCTACTCCAACGGTCAAATGACACACGCTGAAGGTTGTGCCAAATATGGCACAATAGACCTGGTGTGCCATTTTTGGCACACCAGAGGACACAACTGTTGGAGCTATTTTTTTGCCTTCAAAAGAGTCATTTTTGGGATGGCACAACCGTTGGAAATGTTCTAATACCCAATCCCAAAATGTGATTTTTTTACACTTTTCACCTGTATTATTCTTACCATTTCAATTTCTACACGTAAAATTCTAATATTTGTTTGGATTCCGATTATATAGTCTTCTATTTAATGTTATTTTATATTTTTTAATCTTATTTTCTAATTTTTATTTTTTTTTGACATTTTAATTTTATAAAGAATTGTGAGTATCTTTAAAAAAATTATTTAAACACTAAAGGACCCTATTTTAAAATTTCACCTAGAATCTTTGATCCTAGGTCGGACTTATGGGGAAATTAATTGAAGAACAATAGACTAAATTTTCATATTTATAAATCGTTTGATTTTTATCAAAATTGAACAAAATTAAACTAACGTGATAAAATATGACCATGCAACTGGCATGTGTAATATTTATAAGGGCAAAATTAGAATTGAACGTTCTTTAAATTTTCAGGTTGCAAGTTGGGGAGCGTACCTTTTGTTGAGGAACATCTTGACGATTTCGTTTGCTCCGAAAGATACCCATGAAGCACAAGTTCAGTTTGCCCTTGAACGAGGAGTGCCTGCGTTGATCGGAATTATGGCGACCAAAAGACTTCCCTACCCTTCTAGGGCGTTCGACATGGCACATTGCTCTCGTTGTCTCATTCCATGGGCTAAGTACGGTAATCTACTTTGCCCTTTCTTAATACTCTTCCTCTGTATATGGGTATTATTGTAATTTTTTTCATAGTAGTTTGGGCGGTCCTCGCCTTAATAAATAGTGGGTTGAATCATTGAAGCGAGAGAAAAAGAGAGAGAAAGGGTATAACTGAAATAACTTATAAAATTCTAAAATTTAAGGTTAAGGGTAAGGGTAATTCTATATGTATATCATTTTATAAATGGACAATTCACATTTTAAAAAAATCAAAATTATTTTGAAAATCCTTTTTTTAAATAACTTCATTTTTTTTTTGCCCCTTAGCTTTCTAAAAAATTCACTAACCCCCCCTTCCCGCCCTCGCCGGCAACCCCAACTGACTGCCTCCGCTTGCATCCCCTCCCATCCTTCGTTTTCTTCTTCTTCTCCTCACTTTTTTCTTATTTTGTTCGTACATGGTTAGATCTTGCAAATCTAACGTTAGGGGTGCAATCTAACGTTAGGGGAAAGACAGATGAGTTGGGGGACGGGGGGGGGGGGAGCTGTAAAAAACAAAAAGATTAGAGATAGATATGTGTTAATAATTAAAGGATTAAATAGTAATTGAATTAAATAATTTTTGTTTATTTTTTTAAAAGGGTTTGCAAAAGAAAGTGTACCAGACACTAATACTAAACATTTCAAATTTGGGAACCAAATGCATAAAATGTTTGTACATTGCAGCATTCAATGCATCAAAAAAACATATTTTTTAGTAAATTACTCTTAAGGTTGAATTTCACTATTGATACTATAAATTCAAGGGTAAAAGTGGAAGTAAACAAGCAATTTGACTTGGTGCTTAAACTTTAAGAACTCAATTGAGAAAATCAAACCTTTAGGGGTCTATTTGATAATAATAATAATAAAAAGGTTAATTTCGGCTTTTTAAACAATATTTTCCGGTCCAGATGGACTTTACTTGATGGAAGTGGATCGGATATTACGACCCGGTGGATACTGGGTCCTATCGGGTCCGCCCATAAACTGGGCGAAGAAATACAAAGGTTGGGGCCGAAAACCCGAAGATCTGAAGGCGGAGCAAGATGAAATCGAGAGCGCTGCGAGAAGCCTCTGCTGGAAGAAGATCGCGGAGAGGGAAGAGCTCGCCGTTTGGCAGAAGCCGTCGAATCATCTCCGGTGCAGGATGAGAATGGATCGGAAGAAGCCGAATTTCTGCGAAGCTCTGGATCCGGACATGGCGTGGTAAGTTTACGATTTGAATTATGATAGATCTTGAGTGATTGGGGAATTCTCTCTGTGAATGTGAATGATTTGAGTAAGTAATTCTTAGTAATCGTTGTACGTATGGATAATCAGGCTCAATTGATAATATACGAAGTGAATTCAGTAAAAAAAAGTGTTAGCCAGACGTTATAGTTCTTAGAAATTGACCTAATTATTGATAATCAGGCTCAATTGATAATATATGAAGTTAATTCAGTGGGGAAAAAAATGTTACCCCCCAGCCGCCACCACCACGTTGGCGGCCATACATTTAAAGAGAAAAAAAGAAAGAACAAATATTGTAACCAAACGTTTTCTTGTTTCTGTTCTCATAAATTAAAAGAAACAATTTTAGGATATTGGTTGTTAGCAAACATATTTCAATTTCCGGAATGCTCGAGAACAGAAACAGAATTGAGAATTCCCATCTCATCCCATCCTAATTTATTGGAAGTAAAAACAGAAAACCAGAAACACTAACCAAACACCACCTTAGTATACTTCACTCCTCCAATCCATTTTTTTTTTCACCTCAAATATTATAAGACTCTCAGTTAAAATGATTGTTTTGACAGGTACACCAAAATGGAAACTTGTTTGACTCCCCTGCCTGAAGTTTCCGACGTTAAAGAAACGTCCGGCAGGCAGGTGGCGAAATGGCCGGAGAGATTAACTGCTGTGCCTCCGAGGATTGCTACCGGAAGTTTAAGGGGAATTACAGAAGAAATCTTCAGAAAAGACACTGAACTTTGGAAGAAGAGAGTATCACATTACAAGGCTATAGACTCTCAGTTGGCTGAGCATGGAAGATATCGCAACTTGCTTGATATGAATTCCCACTTCGGGGGTTTTGCGGCCGCTCTTGTTGATGATCCGGTTTGGGTTATGAATGTTGTCCCGGTCGAGGCAAATGTCAACACCCTTGGAGTGATCTATGAGCGCGGTTTGATTGGGACGTATCAGAACTGGTAAGACTCTTCCTATTTAAATCTTATTAGAAGTTGTCCTGAAATTTTTTAGGGAATTTTTCAGGTTTTGTGTTTATTACAAAGCTAATTATTCTTTTTTAAGTCCAACTGTTATTTTAGTTGAACGTAACTAAAACAAATTTTTTTTAGAACCTCAACGGTGCGAGGATAGCTTTATTAATTAAACCAAAGAATACAAAACTCAAAGGGGGGCGAAGCCTGACCTCTGAAAATAACCGAAACAATAAATAATCTAACGAAAAACAAAAACATAACAAAATCAATCAAAAATAAAACTTAAAACATCTCTCATACATTTATGCTCTTATTTTGCATTCTCAATTGAAGGTAACTAAAATTTTGTAAAGATTAATGGTGCTCTTGGTGTTTATATTAAGAGGTTTTTGCACTTTGTACCCCTGAAGTTTCTGAGGAATCCCACTTTAGCTCTTGCACTTTCAATTTGAACACATTAAATCATGAAGTATTCAAATCATGTCAAGTCAGTCTAACCGGTAACTCTGTCGTTTTTTATGACGGAAATCAGCCATGTTTCAAACACGGAATCACCCATGTGTATCAATTCTGTCATGAAAAATGACGGACGGACTGACTTGACACGAATTGGATACTTCAGGATTCAATGTGTTCAAATTAGAAGGATAAAGGCTAAAGTGAGATTTTTCTTAAATGCGAACTACAAAAACTCTTATATTAATTTTAGTTGAACGTAACTAATATTAAACATAATTAGGGCATCGTGTTGTTTTCCAGTTGCACCTTTAGTTGAATGTAAACTAAAAGAGACAACACGGATAAAAAGGTCAATTAAGACATGCTTTAAAAAAAACGTGGGACTAAAGCACACTTAAAATAAACGGGAGTGATTAAAATACAATTTTAAATAACTTGATAGGATTATGTCTCGCGTAAAATTTTTAAATAGATTTAAATATAGATTAGAGCGCCTAATTAAGAGGTTCGAGCAATTCTCCGTCATGATTAGTTGTAGCAATTATCCGTAATGATTAGTTGTAAGCAATAACTCCCTCTAACGACCGTATACCATTATCATGATTTTCACAACCGAGTGTCAAGTTACATTTCACCAATGTCGAACTATTTAGAGACAATAATATGATTTCATTCTCCATATGCTTCTTCTATGCTTATTTTAGTGCGATTTCTCGCCTTGGCGACTTATATTATGACTATGCTTAAACTTTTCGTAGGTGCGAGGCCATGTCCACGTATCCAAGAACATACGACTTCATTCATTCTGATTCAATCTTCACTCTCTACAAAGACAGGTAACGTTCATTAGTTAGAGCGTTTTTTTATGAGCTATTCAAACGAGATAATTAAATTTAGTAAAAAAAAAAGTTTTATAAACTTTTGTTGCGTAACTTTGGTTTTGAAAATTTTCAAATAACTTATCCAATCGTACTCTTCGTTTGGTTTACAACCCGAACACATTTTTTAGAAAAAAAAAATTGTTTAAATAATAAATTTTTGCACTTTGTACACCTAAAGTTTAAAAGAAATTCCACTTTAGTCTCTGTACTTTCAATTTAAACACATTAAACCCTGAAGTATTCAAATCGTGTCAAGCCAGTCCTTTCAGAATTCATCCATGTGGGCGATTCCGTTTCTGACACGTGACCAATTTCCATCATAAAAAATAATGGAGTTACCAATTTAGACTGGCTTGACACGATTTGGATACTTCAGGGTTTAATGCGCTTAAATTGAAAGTACAGAGATTAAATTGGGATTTCTCCAAAAATTCACGGTTGCAAAGTGTAAAATCCTAAGAAAATAATAAAAACTCGTTAGGTTTTGCTGGAGTAGAGATATAATTTTTTTTTAAAAAATAGACTAATAACATGTTAAAAACAAAAAAGAGCAGCAATCATGTAATGTGATTGGTTTAAAATTTGAAAAAGTATGAAGAGAAAGAGAGAAGACTGGTGTGATTGATTGAAAACGTGTGCGGTGTGATATAGAAGAAAAAGAAAAAAAAAAAAAAAAAAAGAAACGGGAGGAGAAATGAAAAAATTGAAATTTAATTTTTAAAATTAATAAAATCATAATAGTGGAAAATAGTTTAATAAAATGAAGAGAAAGTTGATATGTTGTTCTGTAAAATAGTTTTTGAGTTGTGTTGTGAAAAAAAAAAAAAAAGTGGGGTTAATTACACTTTACACTCCTACGGTTAGACTTGATTGCACTTTGCACTTTTGTGGTATTTTCGTCACCACTTACATCCCGTGTTTTTGACTTAAGTACCACGGTTAAAAATATACTGAAGTAAGGGTAATTTTGTAATTTCACTTTAAAAAGGTGGGTGTGTTTTCTTGTTCTTGAAACGGAATAATTCATCTTTGATTCTAGAATCTAAACCAAACAAGCCCTTACCTTGTATTTGGATAAGGGATTTATAAGAGAAATTTTATTTAGTTAAGGGATTTCAAAAAAAATTTCTAATAAATTCCTTGTTTGAGGAGTGAAAAGATTTTAGGAAAGAGGATTTGTCAAATTTTTGGGGAGTGAATGGAAGGATTTGAAAATTATTTTGGGAGAGGCTGAATTTGCCAAATCCTCCCTTCTTTTCTTCAACAATCTTCTTCTTCCATGGTCGATTACTTCGTCGTCGTCTTCTTCTTTTTCCTCAACGATCTTCTTCTTCTAGAGAGAGATTTGTCTTCGCAATCCCTCACCAGATCTCACCGTCTCTTACCTTCGTGACGACGACCATAGCTTCGCGACAACCAAAACTTTGCGACGACGACCAGACATTCGATTTCGATTTTGAATTCGAAATCGAACCCTATTTAGGGTTCGAAATCGATTTCGAATATATTTTTGGATTTTGTTGTTGGATTCGAATATGTTGTTGGATTTGTTCTTGGATTTCAAAAACAAAGTTGGATTCGAATATCTTGTTGAATTTGTTCTTGGATTTCAAATACGAAAGGCTCTTCATCGTTCATCACCTCTTTTTTTTTTTTTCCTTCCAGAAGTGGGATAAAAAATAGAACAAAATTTTTTATCTAAATATTTTAGTTCAAATAATTATCCAAATAACGGATTTGTGAAATGAAGGGATTTTGAAATCCCTTCATTTCACAAGTCTCTTGGATTTATCAAATCTCTTACCAAACGCAACCTTAGCATTTCTTTTTTTGAGTCGGTTTCTGTTTGATCTTCTTGCAGATGTGAAATGGAAGATATCCTGTTGGAAATGGATCGAATCCTACGGCCGGGAGGGTGTGTTATTATTCGAGACGACGTGGATGTTCTTGTGAGAGTGAAGAGCATTGTGGATGGGTTTCAATGGGGGAGTAGAATGGTTGATCATGAAAATGGCCCCCATGAAAGAGAGAAGCTATTGATTGCAGTGAAGCAGTACTGGACATCTCCTTCAACTGGGGAAGAAGATCAATAGCCATGGCTTGATTCTCCTGGTTAAGCCCCCCCCCCCCCCCCCCCCCCTTTTTACCTCATTTTTTTTTTTTTTTTTTTTTTTTTTTTTTTGTGTTGATAATTCATTACAAAATGATTTTTGGCTCCCCCTCTCCCTTTCAAAAAATAAAAAAAAGCAAACTAATTATTTGGTATTTCTCAATAAAAAAAAAATTTAATCCTCTTTTTGGAATGTTGTATTTGGTGATGAGAGTAGCAGTGGTGAAATTGGAAAATGGTGTTCTTCAATATTTAAATATATATTGTTGGCCCAATAAGCTATCCAAGAGAGGAAGTGAATTGGATAGATATAAAATTTAATTCAAATAATAATATTTCAAAAATCAAATAATTAGTTTTACCTTAAATTAACTATTATCTTTATAGCACTTGAATTTTCGAACAATTAATATAATCAATTTATCTTAAATCAATTATTATTTATTTTTAGCAGTGGATAAGTGATATAAACTCTAGGTGCACACCCCAAACAACATAAAATAAAGTAATGGAAATAAACAATACAGTACACACCGATATATCCTAATTCACCAAGCTAATCTTGCCTAATTTAGTCATCCGAGCTTTATGGAGATTTGCACCTACTAAATCACTAAGATTTCTTTAAACAGATAAAAATTAAACTCTTACAAAAATGATTCTTTTTGCAGGCTCAGAATTAACCTTTACTAATTCCTTTTCTTAAACTCAGGAATAACCTCTTCTTTTTCTCAAGTTCAAGAATAACTTTATCTTTTCACAGGCTAAAGATTAACCTAATTCTATTACAAACATAATCACGACCTAATTCCTTTTATACCTTAAGCTTAAGAATTAAACTTCACCGAAACACTCCAATTATCATTTTCCCAGGAAAATATGGAACCTTTACAAATCACTCACAATTGATCTTAATCAAGAAAAATCATACATAAGATCTTTTCAACGGAAAAAGAGTAACATAACCTTTTTTTGTACTTAGATAAAGATCAAACCTCAATCTCTTTACCAAAAGAGATTGAAACTCAAAGTTACCCCTGATTAGACACTCCCAATAGTATCTAATCTAACATACAACTCACCAATTACAATAAATTGATAAGTTCTTTCCACTCGGAACTTTTGCCACCTCAAATCAATTTAAATTCAATTAATGTCCCGATATTTACTAGTGATAGAATTAAGTGAGGAAAATAAAAAATCTGATTATAAAATTAATGCGGATAATACAAAATTGAGCACGTAATCAGATTATCACACAAATCGTTTTAAAAGATTTTTTATGCTTTTAAAGTTAAAAAATAATTTCTCATACAATTAATTAACCAAGCAAGTGATAATAACAATAAACTTAATTAATAATATGATTGGGACGATCTCAACAAAAAAAAACATAAAAAACTGATTATAATAGATATGAGTAGCACACAAATAAGTACGTAATCAAATTTTCACCAAAAATCGTTTTAAAATATTTTTATGCAATTTAAAATTTAGAAAACGATTTCACGATATCTAAAAATCCAAACAAACAAAATAATATTTAATCAAAACAAAGAATTAAAGTTTGAAACAATCTCACCAGAATATCACCAAAAGAATAAAGATTGAATTGTGACAAAACTTAGATTGATGATGCCAAAATTCACAACATTTTTTCTCAAGAAAAAATATCACAATTTGTTGTTGCAGAAAATAAGTAAAGAACGAGTTTACCAAAATTTCTTGGGATGAGTCGCGGACTAGGTCGCTCTCTTTAAGACGTTTCGCGGCTCTGCCCAAGAACGTGCAAGCAGTGTATCAGCCTCGTCGTCCCCAGGATAAAACAGCCCAGAATTCTCCTCTGTCTAGGACGTTCTTTGCACTGTAGAAGTCCCGAATACCAAACACCCCCACACACTGTTCGCAAAACGAACAAACTGCTCGGAAACCAAAATAGGACTGACAAAACAGTACCGGAACAAATCGGAACAATTCCGGAAGATCAAAAAAAATTGTTTCGGAACAGAAACAGAAACAGAAGCTTAAACAGAAAAAAAAATTCCGGAACAGAAACAGAAATGGGAGCAGAAACAGAAACGGAACTGGGAGCAGAAACAGAAAACACTGTTTTTTTGTTCTATATTTGTTCTGAAAAATGACCACTATTTATAGGAGAATAAAAATAAAAAAAACGTTTGAATTAATACCGAAATTAAATAAATAAAAACGTTTTTAAAGAATTTAAAGAATTTATTCAAAAACGTTTCAAAACGTTTCAAAACGTTTGAAAACGTTTCAAATATTAAAAAACGTTTTTTTTTATTATTTTTTTTTATCTCCAACGGTTCCAAAAAAAAAAAAATGTTTTGTTTGTTTATTACATTTTTTTTTTTAATTAAACTATTTTTTTTTCTCAAAAAAAAAATAAATAGCCGGACGAACGGCGGCGGCGGCGCGCGCGCGTGTGTGGTAAACCGATAGGGATGTAACTCCTCTCCCCTCCACAAAATGTGGGTACCCCTTGGGGCACACCCCAAGTGTCTCACATACCCCTAGATATCCACTTTAATTTTTCCTCTCCCAACCAATGTGGGACAAAAGGTTTTGAGGAAAAAACCATTTATACACATTTGGCACTTTCTATTCAAAAAATTAAATTAAAATTCATTTGTTTCAACAATCCCCCACTTGAATTTTTAAAAACAATTTTTTCATCGAGCAGTATAATTCAATATAAGATTGTGCATAAGAAAAGGTGTCTATCGACTTGAACCTTTACATAGTGAAGATGCTTTAGATTATACTAGAGTAATTCGTAGTTTTGAACTCTATCTCTAACAACATCACACACACAACCCTATCAGGGTGTAGTCCAAAAGCCCGTGCTTTACGGCCATGCACGTGTATCCCAGTATAGTGAATGCTCTAGAGAATTTTGCCCAAAATTCCATAGGAAGCGGCCACACTTCCACATTCACATAGGTGAATCTATCAAGAGTACTCTTGTAGCTAGGTACTCCACTCAAATATAGAGTATAGATCTCATTAAGAGTTAATAAAAACTCAACCTTCTATCGCTTCAAGATATCATGCTTCAAACAACACATTTATGAAATAGAACTCAATTTTATAGCATGATTTTTCTCATATCACTTCATGAGTTGTTATTACCCTTTGAACCTATTTCTTGGGATCTCCAGTCTATAGGTTGGGTTTCCCTCACAAGTGACTCGTCAATCTATGGGCTTGAGTCCCATTCCTTTCGAGGTTTTGTAAACCTTTTCTCGAGCTAATCCTTTCGTCAAAGGATCGGCTAAGTTATCATCAGACCGTACATGATCCACTCTCACAGCCCCTGTAGAGATATACTCTCTAATGGTGCTGTGTTTGCGACGTATTTGTCGCTTTTTTCCGTTATAATAACGGTTCTGAATCTTTGCAATAGTCGCGGTACTATCACAATGGATCAAGACAGCTGGAATCGGTCTCTCCCATAAAGGGGTATCAGAAAGCAGGCTCCTTAACCACCCTGCTTCCTCGCTAGCCGAAGCTAGTGCAATCATCTCAGACTCCATGGTAGATTGAGCCAAAATAGTCTGTTTCTTAGACTTCCAAGAAACAGCTCCACCAGCTATACTAAATATATAGCCGCTAGTTGCCTTGGAGTCATCTGAAAGGGTATTCCAATCAGCATCGCTATATCCTTCCAGAACAGCGGGAAACTTCTGATAATCTAATCTAAGGTTCATAGTTCTCTTTAGATATCTCATAATCCTCTCAATAGCATGCCAATGCTCAATACTAGGTCTACTTGTAAACCTGCATAGTAATCCCACAGCATACGCTATGTCGGGCCTAGTGCAGTCAGTGGCATATCGGAGACTGCCAATGATGCTCGCATACTCAGTTTGTCTAACACCGTCACCAGTGTTCTTGAACAACTTCACACTAGGGTCATAAGGAGTACATGCTGGTTTACAATCAAAATAATTGTATTTCTTTAGAATCTTCTCTATATAATGAGATTGATCCAAAGAAATTCCATGTTTAGACCTAGTTATTTTAATACCAAGGATTACGCTTGCTTCACCAAGATCTTTCATATCAAAATTAGCACATAGCATGGATTTTACATTATTCACAACATGAATATTGGAACCAAAAATTAGCAAGTCATCCACATAAATATATATAATGGTGCAAACATTATTTTCAGATTTATAGTAAATGCATTTGTCACTTTCATTTACTTTAAAACCATGTGAAATGACTAGATTATCAAATTTCTCATGCCATTGCTTAGGTGCTTGTTTCAAACCATAAAGAGATTTATCTAATTTGCATACTTTGTTTTCTAGACCAGGAATAATAAATCCTTCAGGTTGGTCCATATAAATCTCTTCTTCTAATTCACCATTTAAAAAAGCAGTTTTAACATCCATTTGATGCACTATAAGATCATGAATTGCAGCAAGAGATAAAAGTACACGAATAGATGTAATTCTAGAGACAGGTGAGAAAGTATCAAAGAAATCTACATTCTCTCTTTGTCTAAACCCTTTGGCTACAAGACGAGCCTTGTATTTATCAATGGTTCCATCCGGATTCAATTTCTTTTTAAGAATCCATTTACATCCTATTGTTTTACAACCAGGAGGTAAATCTACCAAATGCCAAGTTCTATTTGACTCGAGAGAGTCTAACTCATCATCTATAGCCTCTTGCCATAAACTGGCATCTATAGAGGATAATGCATCTTGGAGGGTAAGTGGATCCTCCTCTAAGGTATATGCATAGAAATCCGAACCAAAGTCTTTAGCTATACGAGGTCGTTTACTCCTTCTAGGTTCAATATCTAATTCCTTATTAGATTCATTAATCCTAATGATAGGTTCATTACTAGAAGTCGAGCCCCCACTATTCTTCAATTTGAAAGGAAATTTATCTTCATAAAAATCAGCATCATTTGATTCAATGATAACTTTATCTTTCAAATCATAAAATCTATATGCTTTGCTATTTATCGCATAACCAATAAAAACACATTCATAAGCTCTACTGGCAAGTTTTCTTCTTTTGGGGTCAGGGATTCGAACATATGCCAAACAACCCCAAGTTTTAAAATAAGACAAATTTGGTTTCTTATTTTTGAAAACTTCATAAGGTGAAATTTTACTTTTCGATTTGGGAACTCTATTAAGTACGTAGCAAACCGTTAATAAAATTTCACTCCACCAGTGAGAAGCTGCACCGGAATTAAGTAAAATAGCAACTACTGATTCAGCAAAAGTTCTATTTTTCCTTTCAGCCTTACCATTCATTTCAGGAGAATACGGTGCAGTTTTTTCATGAATAATCCCATGAGATTTATAAAAATCAATAAAGACATCAGAATCATATTCTGTTCCTCTATCACTACGTAATCTCTTAATTTTCTTATTGCATTGATTTTCAATCTCAGTTACAAAATTCTTAAACATTTCAAAAGCTTCACTTTTATTTTTCATGAGATAAACATAAGTAAAATTAGAACAATCATCTATGAATGTAATAAAATACCGTTTACCATTCCTAGTCAAGACTCCATCAAATTCACAAATATCTGAATGTATTAAGTCAAGAGATTCAGATTCTCTAATTACTGATTTATGAGGGGTTTTAGTAATTTTAGCTTGACTACAAAATTCACATTTTTCAAAATCATTCAAAGATAATTTAGGAATTAGTTCTAAGTTACTTAAGTTTTTAATAATGCGTTTGTTAACATGACAAAGTCTAGCATGCCAAATATTAAAAGAACACAACATGTAAGCAGAAGAAGAAATTTTATTAATTTCAACATTTAGTTTGAACATTCCATCAGTTGCATATCCCTTCCCAACAAAAATATTATTTTTGGTTAGGGTGTACAAATCAGCCCCAATAGTTTGAGTGAACCCCGCCTTGTTTAGAAGATAGCCCGAAACTAAATTCTTTCTCATCTCTGGAGTATGCAGAACATCTTTAAGGATGACTGTCTTTCCAGAGGTAAACTTTAATTCCACTTCACCAGAACCGGCAACAATAGTGGAGTGGGAATCACCCAGCAACACTTTCTTGTCTTCACTTTCAGGATAAGATTTGAACATGGTTCGATCATAGCAGACATGGCGTGAAGCACCAGTGTCTACCCACCACCCTTCGGATCCACCAACTATATTGATTTCAGAAATCATAGCTATAAGTTGGTCCTCGGTAAGATTCGCCTGTGGAACAGGACGACGTCTTTGCCGGCAGTTCCGAGCCAAATGGCCCGTCTTCCCACAGTTATAACAAGTAAACTGTTCAGAATTATTTCTTGAAGGGAGTTTGTTTCTATTCTGATTTTGATGCACATTTCTGTTCTGGTTATTGTGGTTGCGATTCTGATTTTGATTTTTCATATTTTTCCCTTTAGGTTTCAGAATTGCGTAAGATGATTTCTTGTGAGCGTTGTTAGAAACAACAAGCACTTCATCTTTCTGATCTTGTTTTCGGGCCTCCTCCTCAATCCGAAGACGAGTGATCAAACTTTCTAAAGAAAACTCTTTAGTTTTATGCCTTAGAGTATTCTTAAAATCTTTCCAAGAGGGGGGTAATTTGTCAATTAAAACAGCAACTTGAAATTGTTCATCAAGGGACATACCTTCAGCAATTATTTCGTGAGCGATTTTCTGAAGTTCATGAGACTGAACCTCCACTGATTTGTCGTCGGTCATTTGGTATTTCAGATACCGACTAACAGCATATTTTTTACTTCCAGCCTCCTCAGTGTCGTATTTCTTCGAAAGAGCATCCCAAACTTCCTTCGCAGTTTTGTTAGTGCAGTAATAATCATACAGATCATCAGACATACCATTAAGAATAAAATTCTTACAACGGAAATCATTTTCCTCCCAAGACTTCACTTCTTGAATCTGAGCGTCAGTAGGAACTTGAGGTAATTGTGGTTTTTCGGTCGTACAGACATATGCTACTTTTTCGATAGTAAGAAAAAATAACATTTTCTGTCTCCACCTTTTAAAATGAAACCCTTCGAAACGAAAGGGTTTGTTGAGATCAACAGTTACTTGTTTAAAATCGTGAACAGTAGACATCTTTGCAGATATTGAACGTCTTAAAATTGTTGTTGCAGAAAATAAGTAAAGAACGAGTTTACCAAAATTTCTTGGGATGAGTCGCGGACTAGGTCGCTCTCTTTAAGACGTTTCGCGGCTCTGCCCAAGAACGTGCAAGCAGTGTATCAGCCCCGTCGTCCCCAGGATAAAACAGCCCAGAATTCTCCTCTGTCTAGGACGTTCTTTGCACTGTAGAAGTCCCGAATACCAAACACCCCCACACACTGTTCGCAAAACGAACAAACTGCTCGGAAACCAAAATAGGACTGACAAAACAGTACCGGAACAAATCGGAACAATTCCGGAAGATCAAAAAAAATTGTTTCGGAACAGAAACAGAAACAGAAGCTTAAACAGAAAAAAAATTCCGGAACAGAAACAGAACTGGGAGCAGAAACAGAAACGGAACTGGGAGCAGAAACAGAAAACACTGTTTTTTTGTTCTATATTTGTTCTGAAAAATGACCACTATTTATAGGAGAATAAAAATAAAAAAAAACGTTTGAATTAATACCGAAATTAAATAAATAAAAACATTTTTAAAGAATTTAAAGAATTTATTCAAAAACGTTTCAAAACGTTTCAAATATTAAAAAACGTTTTTTTTTATTATTTTTTTTATCTCCAACGGTTCCAAAAAAAAAAAAAATGTTTTGTTTGTTTATTACATTTTTTTTTTAATTAAACTATTTTTTTTTCTCAAAAAAAAATAAATAAGTGCCACCTCATCACACGCGCGACGCGGCTCGGCCGGACGGACGGCGGCGGCGCGCGCGCGCGTGTGGTAAACCGATAGGGATGTAACTCCTCTCCCCTCTACAAAATGTGGGTACCCCTTGGGGCACACCCCAAGTGTCTCACATACCCCTAGATATCCACTTTAATTTTTCCTCTCCCAACCAATGTGGGACAAAAGGTTTTGAGGAAAAAACCATTTATACACATTTGGCACTTTCTATTCAAAAAATTAAATTAAAATTCATTTGTTTCAACACAATTAATTACTCAATGTAATCTCAGAATAATGACTCTCAGAAAGTTCATGAACTCAAGGTTCTTGATGGAATGATAACTCTCAGAATGGCTCACAAACACTTAGTTCTTGATATCGTATTTCTCTATTATGTGAAATCCGTAGGTTTATATAAAGTCATTTGAAACAAGTCTTATAACAGTTAGTTTCTACAAGATATGTCATTTAAAATCACCAATAGACCCCATATATTGATTCTTTTTAATCCTAATATATTTGACTTAATTATAACTTTCAAAACATTGAATTTAGTCCCTCAAAATTTTTTTAAACACAAATCGATAAGATAGGAAATATTAAAAGGACCAATTTGAAAAACACTTTAATTTCATATACCAAATCTATATGGATATTGAAATAAGAGTATCATATCTTAAATATATCTATATCCCCAAGATCTCTCAATCAAGTAAACAAATAACGGCTAGTTTTTTAATAAATCTTGAAATTCCACAAAACCTAAAACAGTATGGTCGGTTGACCGGCCTCTGCCCATCGGTCGACCAATCGATGCAGAATACTAGCCATCCAAAATGTCTTTGCCCACAGGTCAACCTCCACTTATTCATCTGTCGGCCGAATGATTCAGAGAGTTTATATTTTGGCCATAGGTCGACCTACCTGTCGACTGGAAGATTCAAGGACTTTAGCTAATTTTCATAAGTAGACCGCTGAAATACCATGAGTCGACCGGTCCCTGTTGTACTCTTTCCTCAATTAATTTTCTATTAATTTTCTTCAACGTTTTTGCTCCTTTAACCAATTTCTTTTCTCGATTAACTCCACTAAATCTTTAAATTCAATTTTAATAAATTATCTTTCTTAAATCAATTTTTTCTTCTTCAATTTCACATGTGAGCAAATATGTTTAATTAATTAAGATCCTATAAAAAATACACATAATCATAAAATCATTTTTGTGTTGTATGTGATCTTAATCGGGATAAATTAAGAGTAAAAATATATTAGAGTTGTTTTTACCTAGATTTTTCGGAATCTTCAATCTTTTTAGTATCCGTCTCTGCATCCTTCACAATTTCTTCATGATGTTATCGTTTTTGCATTATCTCTGCATCATTTACAACTACTTCATGATATTGTCTAGAACTCTTTAAACTGAAACACTCAATAAACACATTAGTTATACAAAAAATATCAATATTTAATTGTTCATCAAAATCTTAGGATCAACATTTATGTTTTATAATATTCATAATTTTTTTTATAGAATTAAAATATCAAAAGAAAAGATTGAAAGATTTTTTTATTTGATGTAATATCAATTAAAGTATTATGAATTAAAAAATAAAAATATTAGGGGTTAATTTAAAAGGGTTCCTAAACTTTGGGGGCCTTAAGTGACTGTTTTGGTCACCTTGCTCACTTAAAATTGTTGTGTAAACTTTTTACCATTCATTAGTATTGTAGGACAAGTTTGTTTTAATTTTTTTTGTTTTAGATTCTCGGAACAAATTTTGGAGAACAAAACAAAATTCTCGTTTGTTTTAATGTTTTTGTTTAGGGTATGTTTGGTTAAAAAATAATAATAATAATAATTTTATTTATAGTATAATTGTAATTTTTCTCTCCTTTTGAAAAACTTTCTTATTTTCTTTCATTTTTTTTTGTTAATTAATGGGAAAAAAAATGCTTAGAAAATTGTGTATTTTTTTTTTCTCCTATATTTTTTTTTTTTTTTAATTTTTGTTTCTAAAAACAGAAACATCGAACAAAAGTCACATTCTATTGTATTCCAATTTTTTTTGCACCTCTATTGATCTTACTGTTTTATTTGTGCAACGAAATGGAATTTACATAGTTTTGCCCTTCTGATTTATTATATAGGTACTCTAGTTTATTATGAGAATAATTTTTGTTCTTGTTTCATATTTTCTTGGAACAGAAACAGAATATGTGAGAACAAAAGTATAGTTAAATTGTGTTTAAACAAAATCAACACTAAATAAAAATTGAATCGTGATGATGCAAGAGTTCCTGATGAGATCGATTTGTCATTTTATTGTGTTTTTATGATCTTATTATAAAAATTTGGAATCAAAACATAAAACAATATTTTATTTTATTCTATTTTCATTTCTAATTTTTAAGAAATAGAAAAATTGTAAATTAAAAAATTTCGTTCTAAAAAAATGAAGAAAAAAAAAAAAAGAGTTGATGGAAATTTTTAATGAGGCCAAAAAAAAAAATTGTCTAACCAAATTTCAGATAGCGGATGACCAGATGTCGACGATTTGAGGGTTGAATCAGGTAGCGGACTGATACAAGAGATGCTTACCACCCAATCTCGTTTGGGTATCGAAACTACCAAACAATCCCAAAGATTTTTCAATGCACCCAACGATCTTTTTAAAATATATGGTCTGATTTGACCCTATTAGAATATCGTTACTTTCCATTTACACGCGTATCTTAATTTGCGAAACAGTTACTATATGTGTTTGCAAGAAAAATACTTCTAAATTATTAGATGTTTGTCTCAAATATATTCGCTATTTTCATCATCAAATTATATATGAATAATCTCCGTATAACTGTCTTTAAAATGAGATATAAATTTTTTTTTGGAGTATTGGATAGAAATCTATGTTATATTCAACATGTTATGCGTTGTAAAACGAAAAAATGCATTGTTATATTTGTCTGTTGGTTAACATACACTGCTTGTAAAGCAAGATATATGTCTTCCGCAAAGTATACAATTATAACCCTCGCCTTTTGTTTGAATGTTGAATATTACATTTTTTTTTAGCATTAGATAGAAATCAATGTTATATTCAACACGGTATGCCAATACAGGACAAAAAAAATACATTATTACATTGTTTGTTGGTATTACATATAATATGAACTCTTTGTAAAGTAGGGTATGTCTTTAATAAAATATACAATCATAAACCTCGTATTTATTTAGATGTTGAATATATATAACATTCGTTAATTAGAACATTTGTTATTTATGAAAAATATTTTTTTTGTTAACAATATTTAATAAAGAAAACTATTAAATTGTACAAATCTTTCAGGGTTTTTTGGTCATGAATTTTTTTGTCTTTTTTAAAATTGGGATTAAACAGTTCAAAGGTGAAATTAAATAGATCAAAAGGTCAAGTCAATAAGATTAGATGGTTTAACCGCAAATAATTAGTCTTAATTGGTAATTTGATTCTTAATATTGGCATGCCCAATAATTTTTCCCAAATATAAATCTTAATTGGAAATATCGAAGATACAAGGAGTTGTTTACCAAAAAAATATAAATTAAAAACTTTGATTTTGAAAAAGGTGTACATTCAACTTATTTACAAAACAGGAATTACCCGGTGTTATGAACACCGGGTAATTACAGCCGGTGTTGCTAACACTAAAATTGAAAAAATAAAATAAAAAATCAAACTCGGTATTCCTAATGCCGTGTATATAGTAATTTTTTTTTTTTTTAATTTAGGTAAAGCCGGTGTTCTCATCACCGGCTTCACCTAATTAAAAAAAAATGACCGTATACACGGCATTAGGAATAATGAATTTGATTTTTTTTTACAATTCCGGTGTTAGCAACACCGTCTGTAATTACCCCGTGTTTGTAACACTGGGTAAGTCCTCTTTTGTAAATAAGTTGAATGTACATTTTTTTTTAGAATTAAAATTTTTAATTTATATATTTTTTTTTTGGTAAACAACTCTTGAGGACCGACTATAAGAATAAAAATAATAAAAATATAACACTAAATTATATAACGAATTAAATTTATTCTTTGACCGATCTCCACATTATGCCACTAGCTAAACACTAACTCGTACCTTTAGTGTGTGCTCTCTGTCCACATACAAATCCCCCGTTTCAAATCTCAGATCTTCATCTCTGTCGCCTGTAATTCTTATTCAAGAAATTGATGTGTTGAATCGGTGTATTGATTTGATCAGATCTTGAATCGGGATCTGAGTTGCTTGGGTTGGCGTTATGGGGCATCTAAACCTACCCTCGTCGAAGCGAAATGCGCGGCAATGGCGTCTCCTCGACTTCGTGTCGGCGGCCTTCTTCGGCGGCGTCATGCTCTTCTTCCTCATGGTGTTCACGCCTCTGGGAGACTCGCTGGCGGCGTCGGGACGGCAGGCGCTGCTGAGGTCGACGGCGGATCCGAAGCAGAGGCAGCGGATTGTGGCGCTGGTGGAGACGGGACATCAGCAGAGCATTGAGTCCTGTCCTGCCGACGCCGTGGACCACATGCCGTGCGAGGATCCGAGGCGAAACAGCCAGCTCAGTAGGGAAATGAACTTTTATAGGGAGCGGCATTGTCCGTTGCCGGAGGAAACGCCGCTGTGCTTGATCCCGCCGCCGGATGGCTATCGTATCCCTGTTCCTTGGCCAGAGAGCCTGCACAAGGTATTTGATCCGATTCAATTTAGCTACACCTATGATTAGGGCATTGAAATCTGTCATTAGCTTAGTCGAATTAATGACTCTTATATACATCACATAGGTTGATTTTGACATTTCTATCTGAACTGAAACTTAAATTTTGAAAAAATTAGGAGCGTGTGCTTCCTTATGTGGTGATATTTAAGAGAGTAGAAAGATGGGAGTTGAATTCTTGATGTGAATTCTTGGTGTGATTGATACATTCGTAGTATGAAAAGATTGATATCGCTGTGCCATTGTAGAGCTGGTGATCACCTTGACTCAGAGCTCAGTTTCTCATAGAACTGGGTACTTGTGGCAATGTTCTTTTAGGTTTAGTTACGGTATGATAACCATCAATGTGCAATTAAGATTTTGCTAAAATAATGGCATCATGTCCTTGTGACTTTAACATGGAAGTGGGTTAGTGGAAATAGAGTTCTTCAGTATCATTTCAGTTTTCAAATGCAATTATCCGCGGAGACCATTTTCCCTCGATGCTTTATCTTCATCCTTCATTGCATGCTATACACATATAGGCATTGCAGTTCTACTTCCTCATCCCTGCTCAGTATTACCTAATTTTTCTGCGTTTTCAGCACATAACTGAAAAATTATTACCACCTTTCGATTTTCTGCATGGGCTTTGTTTGATTATATGCCATAAACAAGGAAATAGCATTTTTTTATTGGTCAGCAGCATCAACTTCTGAAATTTGTGGTATTCCCGAAGTTCTAATACAATTTACATTGATTCCCTTGTAATTGTCAACCACATATCTCTTTTGGTATGCTAGCCTTGAAATCTGTTAGGAGGTGTCATTCCTATGCCTGGTTAGTTGTTACCCTTTGTTGCTATTACATGGTGGAGACAATTTCTATCACACTTGCATTCTAGAGACCTAGCCTAGAAACAACTTCCTAGGAGAAACCAAGAAACTCTTGAATTTGAGAACAAACCATCATGCATCCCAGTACGTAATTAACATTTTCACAAGCTCTTCTTGAGGACAAGAACGACCAAATCTCATTTGCCAATTCCGCTATGGAGATTTTATTTTTTCGTTTAACTTCATTAATGCCATAAGTTTTTATTCTTTATGTTTAGATATGGCACGAAAACATGCCGTACAATAAAATTGCCGACAGGAAAGGCCATCAAGGATGGATGAGAAAAGAAGGCCCACACTTCATCTTCCCCGGTGGTGGTACTATGTTCCCTGATGGAGCAGTGCAATATATTGAAAAACTTAAGCAGTATATTCCTATAGCAGGTGGATCTCTTAGAACAGCTCTTGATATGGGATGTGGGGTAAAATTTCTTTTCTTTTGCTTCTTTTGGCAGTTACTGATAATTTTCTCCTTTCGTAAACCATATTAATTCAATATTTTTTTGTAGGTTGCCAGTTTTGGTGGGTTCCTTTTGGCTGAAGATATATTAACGCTCTCCTTTGCTCCAAGAGATTCACACAAATCACAGATACAATTTGCATTAGAAAGAGGAATACCGGCTTTTGTTGCAATGCTTGGCACTCGCAGACTTCCATTTCCTGCCTTTTCTTTTGACTTGGTGCACTGCTCTAGATGCTTGATCCCCTTCACAGCATATAGTGAGTTCCATATCATTTGTGATCAACCTAGGTGTAAACTTCTCTACCCCCTTCTTTATTCAAACTATAAGGGACTTTCTTCTTGCAGATGCTACATATTTTGTTGAAGTTGATCGATTACTACGCCCAGGAGGTTACTTAGTGATATCTGGTCCTCCCGTACAGTGGCCTAAACAAGATAAGGAATGGGCTGATCTTCAGGCAGTGGCTCGAGCATTGTGTTATGAGCTTATTGCGGTGGATGGAAACACTGTTATATGGAAAAAACCTAATGGAGATTCATGTCTACCGAATCAGAATGAATTTGGACTGGAATTGTGTGATGAATCTGATGATCCAAGTTTTGCATGGTAATTCCTATCAAGCTACTTCTCTTTTACCTTTTTGATGGAGGAGCCCATGTTGCTGTTGGATCATATTTTGTGGCCCCCTATTATTACACGATCTTAATGTTGAATCCCACATCGATATTGGCCCCCCCAATATCCGTTTGCAGTGGCCCCCTATTAATCTCACATTACTTGAGTTATGTGATGCTGAGCTATATATAAAACGTAGGGCAATCCTCATCTTACAAGGCGTCTTCTGAGAGTTAGGTTCATTGTGTTTCAATATGTTATCAGAGGCAAGACTCCTGTTTGATGTTGAATCCCATATTGATGTTGAGCCCCTCAATATCCATTTGAAATGATTTGTCAAAAAAAGAAAAAAGAAAAAGTGCACTCTGTGCGTGAGGGGTCGTGTTGGATCCCACATCGATGTTGAGCCCTACCCCCAAAATCCGTTCGTGATAGTTTGTTAAAAGTCTACCCTGCACGTGAGGGAGCATGTTGAATCCTACATCGCTCTTGTGTTACCTGATCCTGAGCTATGTGTAAAGCCTAGGACAATCCTCAACTTACAAGCGCCTTTTGAGAGTGAGTGAGGTCCATTAGGTTTCTACACGTAAAAGTCAAAATAATTCACTCATATTTTTGTTCGTGTGTTTTTCTTTATTTTTTAGTCCTCCAATTAATGTCAATAAGACTGAATCCATGGAGTTGATATCGATTAGAAGTAGAATTTGTGTTTGATATTATAGTTAAAGTCAACTAAAATGTTGGTAACGACTTAAAAATAAGTTGGTAGAGACTAAAAGATAAATTACTCTAAAAACAAGACAAACGTATAAGAAGTATTGAACAAATGACTATAATAACAACACCATATATATATATATATATATAATCCCTACTTTTTATTTTTGGTATTGAATTGTCTGGAATCTTATTATTAGCGTGGTCATTGTGGCAATCATGATTTAGGTGATTGTGCTCCTTTTGAGCCCGAGCTTGTTATTTTCCAGGTACTTCAAATTAAAGAAATGTGTAAGCAGGATATCTTCCATCAAAGGAGAATTTGCTGTTGGAACCATTGCAAAATGGCCAGAAAGACTAACAGCAGCTCCTTTTAGAGCCACAATAATGAAAAATGGAATCAATATATTTGAAGCTGATACTCGACGTTGGGCAAGGAGGGTTGCATACTACAAAAAGACATTGAACTTGAAGCTCGGAACTCCAGCCATACGCAACGTCATGGACATGAATGCATTCTTCGGGGGATTTGCTGTGGCACTACAGCTTGATCCTGTGTGGGTGATGAATGTTGTTCCTTCTCGGAAACCTTTAACTCTTGGTGTTATCTACGACAGAGGCCTCATTGGTTCTTACCATGACTGGTGAGTTATCTATTCCACTGTTTTCTCCTCTCTATTGTACACTTGCTCCTTGATTATTTTGGCTCAAACTCTCTCTCTCTCTCTCTCAATGGGGGGGTGGTTTATTCACATGCCTTTGGAGACAAATAAAATGAATATTCCAAATATTATATATATATATTTTCTTTTTCTGTGTGGTACATTAGCAGAAGAGCGAACTGAATCCTTAGGTGGCGTTTGGTTAGTGTTTTTGCTTTTCTGTTTCTACTTCCAATAAACTAGAATGGGAATTTTGTTTCCGTTCTGGAGTGTTCCGGGAATAGAAACATGTTTGGTAACGACCATTGTCCTTAAATTGTTTCGTTTAATTTATTAGAATAGAAACAAGTTCGGTTGCAACATTTGTTCTTTTTTCTTTCCTTTAAATGTATGGCTGGCCGGGATGGTGGTGGTGGCCGGGTGGTAGTGGGGATAGTTTTGTGGGAGCGAATAGAAATCAACATTTTTTTGTCTCTCAGATTCTTAAGGATTTACTCCCAAAATTACTTCCAAAATTTTGGGAACAGAAACGTGTTTACCAAACGTGTTTCTGTACATTGATCCCTAAATTTTGAGAGCGGGAACAGAAATCAAGGAACGGAAACAGTAACCAAAGGGGCCTAAACCACTTTGTCGTTAATGTTCTGGCCAATTAAGCTAACATTGCTTGGTTGGTGCTAAATATTTTCGTTAATAGATGTTCTAAAATTGCATACGTATCGAGCTTCAAATGAATATTGGAAAACTAAATGTAGAACAACATTAAGGTGGCGTTTGGAAGCGCGGAATAGAGTCATAAAATTGGATCAGAAATGTTCACACGTAAATATTCGGAAATTTGCGTGCGTTCATTTTCAAATTTCAAGACCCCAATACCATACAACTAGACACTAGAAAAAAGGGCAGCTCGGTGCTACAAAGCTCCTGATTTGCGCAGAGTCTGGGGAAGGGTCAGATTTTTTAAGGGCAATTATTTTGATGTGTTTTTATGGCTGATTCTGTAGGTGTGAGCCTTTCTCAACATATCCTCGGACTTATGATCTGATCCATGTTGTGGGGATTGAGTCACTCATCAAAGATCCATCATCTGGAAAGAGCAGGTGAGTTCAGTTGTCGTTACTATAAAAATTGCCTTTTATCCCATCTATTTTCCCTAATTATCATCTTAACTCCTCTGTGTCAAAAAACTACATTTTACCTACTTCTTTTGAACAAATTGAGATTTTTTTTGTTCTGTTTAAATTAACAGAATATGCCTAAAAATGGATTGAATTAAAATTTTCATCCAATTTTTGGATGAAATAGGCAAAATTGTCCCTTCATTTAATTTTAATTTAATTTTTAAAAACATTTATGATAAAAAAAAAAATTAAATTAAATCAAAATTAAGATAAAGGGGCAATTATTCATCCAAAAATTGGATGGAAATTTCAAATTCATCCATGTTTAAGCATATTCCGTTAATTTAAACAAAAAAAAAAATTAGTTTTTCATTTTGTTCAAAAATAGTAGGTAAAATGTAGCTTTTTGAAGTGGAGGGGGGTAAAGTGATAATCAATGTACCCTTCTTTTTATCAAGTCATATATTATATTACTCATTCAACTAATTTTCCCTAGTTAAGCATAAATTAGAAAAGGGTCCTACGACTTTTAAGTTACTAATTATATATGATTAACTATAATATTTTAATAATACTAGGGATTCCGTGTGCCTAAAAATTATAAATTTATTAAAAAAATAGTAGATGGAAATAAATTGGCTAATAAAGTATATATATGAAACTTAAAAGGTACATAATATAATTAAACTCAAGCGCTTTGTAAGTGCGGGAGTGAAATTTTTAGACGGGATTTTGTCCCTAATTCAATTTCATCTGTCCATTCCCCTCAAATTAATCCAAGCCCTTAATAAAAATATATTTTTAAAAAATAGTCCTTTTTGCTATAAAGTTTATAGGACTAACAATTAAGGGTTAAAATTGATGGGACTAAAAGTTAACACAAATTACAAAAGTGGAATGGCACAGGGTTGCTCTAGGAATCTTCCATAGGCAAAATTTACTGATGCCGAGTTTCTTGATATTTTAAGCATTAGTTTTTATCGTTGAAATTCCGCTCCTAATTGTGAAGAATCGAAAATACCGATGCAAAATACGTTTTTATCGTTTGTTTTTTTTTCCATTTTAGTTACACGCAATATAATGATATTGTGATGGTGCATTTTTTTTTGGGGGAATAAAGAGGTGATTTTTTTATTTTTTTTTAAATAGGGCTATTTCAATGAATTTTTTTAAAATAAAAGATTTAATTTTTTAAAAATAATAGTGAGGGCATATATATCTATGTGCACAAAATATTTGGTCAAAGGGTTGATTTTTATTTTTTTAAATAGGGGTGTTTAGTGGGTTTTTAAAAAAAATAAAAGGCTCTTTTTTTTCTTTTTTCTTTTTTAAATAATAGTGAGGGCGGTCATGTATATTTACGCAAAATATTCGATCAAAGAGATTGACTGGAATTTAGCAAATGATAGGGGAGGTTTATGGTTTTCGGCAAATTGTCTGGAGAGAGAATTGGTAAATGTGAGAAGAACTTAGGAGAAGTGCTATTTGCCACACAGTGGGATGTGATGCATCTTTCTCTCACACTTGCGTATTAGGTTTTAGAACCCATTGAAGTCCTCATACTTGGGTAGTATTTGGTTTCGTGGAATTGGAGCATTAGAATTACAAATAAGTTCATGTAAAAATCTAAAAATTTGTATGCGTGCGTTTCGAATTCCAATTCCATGTTGCCAAACACTACCTTAGTGTATGTATTGAACACCATATTTCTAATCAAGGGTCTGTTTGGTTTATAACTGCAAAACTGTATCTTGGTCTATCTTGAATGAGACTGCAAATTGTTTTCATCACTTATTTTAAGGAATATTAATGATAGATCCAAATAAACCTATATTCGAAAAATTTGATTTCGAATTGTAAACCAAACACGCCCTTATTGCAGATGTAACCTCGTGGATCTGATGGTGGAGATCGATCGAATGTTACGTCCGGAAGGAACCGCTGTAATTCGAGATTCACCAGAAACGGTCGAAAAAGTGGCGCGGATCGCTCATGCCGTTAGATGGACGACAAGTGTACACGAGAAAGAACCCGAATCACATGGAAGGGAAAAGATTCTCGTGGCAACAAAAAGCTTTTGGAAATTGCCTTCGGCCTCCCACTAATTTAAAAAATGCATTTGTTTCTTGTAACTTAGGTAATTTTTCCTCCTTTTCCTTTTATATTTTTGTTATTTTGGTGGCGTTTGGTATCACTGAATTGAAGCCGTGAAATTGGGAAATTAAAATTAGAGAGATGAGATGTTTTTTTACATGCGTTCATTTCTGATTCTAATTCCAATTCTAGTCTTCAATTTTTCGATACCAAACGCGGCCTTGTAGACGAAATTTCATCTCATGCATCAAAGGATGCAAGCTTTGGTTATTCTCCCTTATTTAAATTGATAGTTATATATAAATACGAGGAAGTGTATAAAAAAGAAAAAGGTTATATTAGGATGTTTTTACTCATTTAAGTATTTATTTCTATTGATTTTTTAGGTTTAGTTGAATCAAAATGTTATTTATTTATTTTTATGATGTTTTACATGCTTTCATTTCTTATTCTAATTTCAATTCTAGGACTTCAGTTTTGAGAAATCAAATCCCGCCTTATATACAAGTTTTCATCTCGATGCAAGTTTTGGTTATTCTACCTTAAATATGAGTTAAGTGTATAAAAATAAATTGGTTATCTTAGGATGTTGTTACTCATGCTAGTATATTTCTACGGATTTTTTAGGTTTAGTTGAACCATAATGTTATTTATATTTATTTCTTTTTTGGTTTGTGAATTTGAGCAATTATGTGGTTCACACTATGCCTCCTATAGTTCATAGTAGAGGGGCGTTTGGTTAGTGGTTTTGCTTCTCTGTTTCTACTGTCTGTTTTCGTTCTGGAGTATTTCAAAAAAAATTATCTTTTAATTTATAAGAACAGAAATAAGAAACACGTTTTGTTGTAATATTTGTTTTTTTTTTCTTTACATGTATGGTGGCCGGCGAGGTAGTGGTAGTCGGCGGGTGGTAGTGGAAATAGTTTTGTAGGAGTGAGTAGAAATCAACATTTTTTCGCTTCTCAGATTATTGAGGAATTCAAGAATTATTCCCAAAAAATTAGAAATAGAAATGTGTTTATTAAATGCGTTTTTGTACATTAATCCTAAAATTTTTAAAGCGGGAACAAAAATCATGGAATAGAAACAATAACCAAATGGGGCCCAAGTTGCTCTTTGTATCCTAAACTTTTAATTGCGTCACGTTGCACCATAAAGTTTGTAAATTGTGTTTGCTTGGAAGAGAACCATCATGTATAACTCCGAAGGTTTGTTTTCTTTGCGATGAAATAACGGGTTAGATTGTTTAGTTAGGCTAAAAGACGCATAATGTAAAAAGAATTTATTTCCTAGTAGGACATCTACTCAAACATCATCGTATTATCTGAATATAGTAAGTCTTTTTCCTACTATCTTAAAAAGAAAAAAATGTTGTTTTGTTAAATGCAAATGTTTGATCGGTATCTGTTATGGTATATATTGGGGATTTTGTGATTTTCCGAAGTTTAAGCTCCTAAGCTTGGGGAGATAAAGAAGTCCCAAGTTTAGGGGCTTTTAATGGTAGTTTGTTGCTTCTTTCTTTCTTTCAATTTTTTTTTTTTTTTTTTTTAAATAAAACTATTGTTGTAAACACGAGATCAGTTAAAAATGTAATTTGTCAATTAATTTTTATGTGAATTTTAAATTTTGAGAATTGACATATTTGATCTTTAATGTTGTTTTTTCACTTTAATTTAGTTCAATTATTGGTGGTGTTAACAATTTAAACGGAAGTTAAGGATATTTTTGTCATTTCAGAGCCTTAACGTGTTACCTCTTAAATTTAAAAATTCACTTTCATGATGGCCAAAAATATAATTTTTCAATAAATATAAAGCAATTATTTCATCTACCAAATTTAATTATTTTTATGTAGTTTAAATCTTATACTATCTCTTACTTCAATAATATTAAAAATTTTAAATTAAATTACAATAAATGTTGTGAACGCCTTTTTGTTTTTGTCATTTTTTTATATATCATTATTAATGTATATTTGGTTTAATTTATGAATGAATATTTGTTTTAGAAATTATATAAAAGTTCATTTTAAAAAAATAAATTATTTTTTATATTGAATATTATAATAAGTTAATTGTTTTATTGAAATTTTAAAATAATTTTAAAATTATAATATTATTATCATGTTTTATTTAAAAAAAAAAAATCAATATAATTGTAATATTATAATATTATTAGGAATTTTAACTATAAACCCATATATAAGACTTTAATTAAGATGTGCCCCACAAATTTAAGCCCAATTGGAAAAAATATTTTTTTTTCTTTTTCATTTTTATTTTAGCAAAATCCCACTATTGTAGTTTATGTGCCTTATTTGTGAGTGCGTATGTCTTTATTGAAGTAATGGGTATTTGAATTTTTGGAGTTTTCATTGATTAATTGGCGATGCAATATATATAGTGGGATTTTGGTTGATTATTTAATGGTTGTGGGGGTAAAAGTTTAGTATTTATGGACTTTTGGGACCCAAAATAAATTATCCTCATTGTTATTATGCAGTAATTTTAATAATATTTTAATTTAATAATTTGAATAATTAAAATAATTCAATAATGATAAATAAAAATGATAAAAATCGAACAAAAAGGGGTGAGCAACATTTGTTAACAATCATTAATTTAACTAAATTAAAATTAAAATAATAATATTAAAGATCAATATGTTAATTTTCAAAATTTAAAGCTCATATAAAAATTAGTTGACAAATTTACATTTTTAACTGGTCTCATCTCTACAACAATGGTCTTATTTTAAAATATTTAAATTAAAAAAAAATAAAAAAAATAACAAATTAAAATGCCCATTTAAAAGCCCCTAACCTTAGGGGTTTCTTTATCTCCCCAAGCTTAGCTGCTTCAAGCCCCTAAACATTGACATGACAAGCAACGGCTGCCAAATAGTCGGTCGGTGCTTGTTGCAATATTGAATCGGCCAGGGGGAGTCGATTCTCTTAAAATCGACCTCCCCCTAGTCGAGTTTTCATTACTTTGCAAAAATCGGAAAAAATTGAAAAAAGACATATTTAAAGAACTCCTAATTTCATGACACATTATTGTTATTACACATACTTATTTGTTAGTGAACATTTGCTAATGAAATATTATGTAATCTCACAAGGTATGCGTTATACTTATCATCATCAAATGAATGAACCAAGTGTATGTGTGTATATATATATATATATATATTGAAAAATGAATATAATAACTGAATTATAATACTGGATAATTTATTATTGTATCTCTCCAGTATCTATAGATGATAAAACAATGAAAAACGTTTGTTAAATATAATGAGGGATATGATTGCCATATAGGATACGATAAGCGAATTTCCTGATTGTTTGTCAAATAACGTGGAGGTAAGTGACAAAAACTCTTTAAAATTAGGAAAAATTATTGAGTAGACCCAAATTAAGCATGATATTACCAATTATTCTCAATTGTTTTAAAATGAATTAAACAATCATCGAGTGTAATTTTTTGAACCGTTCAATCCCAAATTCAAAAACACCAGATTTTTCATGATAGATCTGCCCTTCCAAGATTCGCAGGATTGAAATTTTTTATATTTAATCGTTGTTCACATATGTAACGGTTTCCACAACAAAAATATTTTATTAAAATCAAAATGACTTTTATTATAAACATTTTTGTAACGATCCAATTATACATTCATATTTATTTAAATAAAATCTTCAAAATAATATCATATTCATTATTTTTTCATTAGTTTTTATATTCATGTTACATTCAACATGATACTTTCAAAGATTTCAGTTTCATCTTCATGTTATATTCGACATGATCATATATATTACCGAAACACATACGAGTGTTATCAGTAAGTCATGTTACATTCAACACGGTTATATAATTATGTTATTATCAACATTAATTGATGTTATCTATTTTTATTGCATCAATTGGATGTTATATTCAAGACTCATATGGTACATAAACTGTAATGATGTTATATATAACATTAACATCATACTTAATTATATATAACATTTACATGCATCATAATTCAGAAAAAAAGATTAATATATCATTTTGAAGATCATGATTTACAGATAATTTTGGTATAAAAAAATTATTGAATAACAATCACAATTCGAAAAAATTATAGCGTTTCTTTTTTAGTTTCATTGATAGTTTATTATTATATTTATTTTCGCGCTTTTAGGTTGACAATGACAATGCGTATATGAAATGTAAAATTAGTACGTAAAATGGCAATAAAACTGATCGATTAAAAAAACGGTTGGGTTTGATTGGTAATTTCAACGTCCATTTAGGATTAGGAGGTAACCGTCCTTTAAAATTATTAAAAAAATATTTGACATTTTTGTTTAAGATTAAGGGCCAATTATGTAATTTAATCCCAAAAAGGGTAAAAAAAGGGTCGACAACAAAGGCTCTCAAATGGAATTTCGATGCGAGTTTGACCATTCAAAAAGCAAAAATCTAGAGAGAGAGAGAGAGTTTAGAGAGAGAAGGTAGAGAGAGAGAGAGAGAGTTTTTAGAGAGAGAAGGTGGTTTGCGTCATTTCCGGAAATTCCACCACAAGGGAAGGGGGGGCTCTCTGTGTTGAACGCAGTGGAGAGAGAAAGAGGGAAAATGCTTGTTTTCTCTCTCTGCTTTTAGGGTTTTGTTGCTTCTGGGTGGCAATCATTCGTTGAATATGATGCGCCGGCTCAAGAGCATTGCTTCCGGCCGCTCCTCCGTCTCCGATTCGGTATGTTCATCGTCTTCCACCCCCCATCTCTATATGTGAATGTGCGTTTTCGGCCGTCCTGTGGTCTTTTTGGGTTGAGGGCAATTGATGAATTTGTGATGAAATTTATTCAAACATCATCCATTTTGTCTTCATTCGTTTGTGCTGTTAGATTGTTAATTCGATGTCATCGTCTCATCCGTGACAAGCAATTTTTTGAAATTAATGGGGATTTCTAGATGTTGAATGGATACAAAATCTCTATTTCTCTCTCTCGAAGCGTTTTTATGATCCGTGTTTCAAATGTTCATGTTTTGGATTTTTTTGCTGTGTTTATGTTTTGAATATTGAGGTTCTTATGAAAACATACAGATCAGAGTTGTTTGCAACCTTGTTCTTCCGACATTAGTCCGTTCAAAGCGGTTCATATCAATTACACTCTTTGGAATGATGTTTTTTCAACTTATTCATTGATGTGACAGTCTCGAAAGGCACCTCCGAGATGATTGAAGTGGCCGGTTAGCGTAGAAGGAACCTCCATCCTGAATTGTGTTATGTGGCGGGGAACTTATTGTTGTCAAAGATCTCTTAGATTCTTCGATTCACGGTGTTGGATGAAGAGCTTTAAATTCTCTGCTTTTGTAACTCTATCTCTTGGAATGCTATCTTTGAAACGGTTCCAACTGTACTGATGACAAAGCCAGTTGGAGCCCTGAGCATGCTGGGAGAGCATGAGGTAATCCCATCCAGTGTCTCTACTGGTTCTTGAGCAAGCACTTCAAAGCCAACCATATAAGAATTCAATTTCATATATTCCTTTTGGGTGATGTTCCATTCGGTACAAGTTTTGCTTTCTTTTCTAGTTTGTGAACTGCCTTCAAGTTAGAATCACTTAATTTCTACCATTTGGATATCAACCAATAATCCCTCAGGAAATCATTGTATGTTTTGGAAATATAAATAAGGGCGACCCACTACACTAAACTTCCTACCATTGCGGGGTTTGGAGAGTTTCAGTTGTGTGCATATGTAATCCATAATGAAATTGGCGCCAACACTACCGAGAACAATTTGTAGAAACTCTTTAACACAATGCACTCTGTCTTGGACACCTTTGGGATAACATTGAAGAATTTTATTAAAATATATTTCCAAAAGATAGAATGATTTCCCAGGAAATTGTTGGTTGATATTCAAGTGGTAGAAACATGCAATTTAAGTAATTCTAGCTTGAAGACAACTTATAAACAGGAAAAGAAAGCAAAATGTGTACCAACTGGATCATCATCCAAAAAGAATTTGTGGAATTGAATTCTTGAACGATTGGCTATGAAGTGCTTCCTCCAAGAACCTGAAGAGACGCCAGATGGGATGGCCTTGTGCTCTCCCAGCAAAATTAAGGCTCCAATTGTCGTTGTCGTCTGTAATAAATGGAACTGTTCCTTTGATAGGGTTCCAAAAGATAGAGTTGAAAAAGCAATATGCGCCCTTGTCTTGGTATGGCACAAGTTATGGAGAAGTTAAATGAGGAAATCATGAAAACTTCGCAATAGCGTATATCTCTAAGGAGCTTGAAAGGTGCCTTTAATCTTTTTGGGTGGAGATAAGGTTTAGCTGGGAGTAGCACGTGAAGTTCTATTTATGGAGGGAATCTTTGACTATCTAAATTCTTCTTCCATCTATTGTTATTCCAAGCAGATTTCCCAACCATACCACCGATCCATCGCTGCAATTGGCAATATTGATTATTGAGACAATTTCCGGCAACTTTGCAAATATTTTGCACTGTCTCAGATGCCTTTGAGAGATTAATGAAGAATTTAATGCTCTTGGACGATGCTGGATCAAATAGTAGGCATTATTCTTCAGGAGAATGATATTATAATAAACTTCGATTCGCCAATTTTTTTTCCCTTCTGCAATGGAGCACCCTTTGCATACCACTATCTAGAATGGTCTTATGTCCTTCAGTCATACTTCTATGCCCCTTGCTGGATTTGGTCTTCTTGGCATCAAAGGCACCGTTTGCAACGGTCACACCAAACCTAGTGTTGAAAACAGCATACTGACTAGTACAATCAGTCAAAATTGTTTTGAAAGGAATAATGTCCAAATAGTTATGTTGCCAAATAGCATTTCTTTTTGTACCGTGGCTAGACGAACATGATCTGACGTCAAGGGAGCAAATGGAAGTCCAAGTGATGAGCTGTGGCGGGTCCTTCCAAAAAAAAAAAAGGAAAGAAAATAGGTCTATTTTCGGACATGTATTCTTGCTCCGTGCATTTGGCTCAGTTGGAAGAATCTTAAAGTGCATGAGAATTTGGATGAGAGAAGATATCTGCCAAGTAAATGGCGGTGTAGTCATTATCAACTTTAGGTAACTGTGAGAGTGGATGTTCGATTTCTCTTAAAGCACCTAGTAACATTCCAATTTTGGACACAGCAAAAAATCCAAATATCTGGTCATGATAGTTCTTTTTTTCGGATTCAATGTGAAACCTAGAGCAGCTACTTAGGAGGCCTAACAAAACGTATTACTACTAAATTTATTCTGGTCTATTGTTGAGCCTAACCAAACTTTTTTCGAAGCTTAAGGATATATTCCTAGGAACATTTGATTTTCTGTCTATGGTTCCTTGAATTGTTGCTAGGTAGTGTCCACGAAAATTGCTCTTTGGATTGCAATTCTCTGCTTTCTTAGGCCCCTTTTGCTAACATAATTAAGCACTTAAAATTGAATATATTAAGTACTTATCAAATTAAGTGTATTTGATGACAAAATTAAACAATCACTTAAAAAATAAATATCATTTAAAAATTGTTTAAAATTGATTCACTTAATTTTTAGCACTTATTACTTAATATTATAAAATATCTAATTATCACAACCAACAATTTATACCAATACTGTAAAATATCTCAAAAAGTGTTATATACAAAAACTTATAGATGAAAAAAATACTAAACTGAGAGAAAATAGTAGGGAAAGAAAACTTCAGAAAAATAAAATTGTAAAAATTATTTTAGGAACAAAAATTTGTACAAAGATACTTTTTTCGAAATTAAAAGTATTAAAAAATTGAATACTTAATTTAGCATTTATAATTTCAGCACTTAAAATTCAACACTTAAAATTTTTAGCACTTAAGCATTATCAAATATGCCCTTTGTCTGGTTGCAGTCTCTACCATGCCTCATCTTTTCTTTGGACCTGAACTTGTGAACTGTTATTGCAAGTTTTCTAATCATTGTTATATTGAAAATGCCTACTTATACAACAAATTTGTAGGGGAGATAGGATGGCTATCAGTGAACTATCTTAATATGACTTTTGTTCCTTGTTTGTTCCATAATAATTCAATTTACTATTTCTAGGGTGGGGATCTTGGCATAAAGAGAGTTAAGGTTGATCAAGAAGTAGATAACAGGGTTTCTAGCCAATCAATAGAGAAAGGTACCTCAGCCCAAGATCAGCATAATGCTTCTACCTCTCTGGAAACTGCTGCGAGCACATCCAGTGCATTTCCTAGCATCAGACCTGAAAGATCTGGTTATGATGAACTTCCAAAGGAAATGCATGAAATGAAAATTAGGGATGATAAATCTAGTAAAAATGATGATAGCACAAAGGTATATTGCTGATTAATTCCCTTCCAATGTTTTTTTTCCCATAGTTGTTCAGAAATTCCTGCAGCACTTTTAGTAGCTTGTTCTTTCCTTTCCTTTTTATTTTTCGTCTTCTTTTCTTTTGGTGGGTGGTTGGTGCGCTGTGCAGGGTTTGGAGCCTGCTGTTGTTAATGGCAATGGAACTGAAACAGGTCAGACTATTGTGACTACAGTTGGTGGACGAAATGGGCAACAGAAACAGGTGAGTTGCTAAGGTCCCGTTTGGTTACTGTTTCTGTTCCCACTCCTAAAATTTTGGGATTAATGTACAGAAACGTGTTTGGTTAACACGTTTCTGTTCCCTAAATTTTGGGAATAATTTAGGACTATTTCCTAAATTCCTTAAGAATTTGAGAAACAAAAATATATATTTTTTTTCTATTTACTTCCACAAAACTATTCCCACCACCATCCCGCCAACCACCACCACCACCACCACCACCACCACCACCACCACACCTGTCACCATACATTTAAAGAGAGAAAAAAAAGAACAAATATTGCAACCAAATGTGTTTCTTGGTTCTCTTCTCGTAAATTAGAAGAAATAATTTTGGGACAACGATCGTTGCCAAATATGTTTCTACTTCCGAAATATTCCAGAACGGAAACTGAATTCTCATCCCATTTCATCACAGTTTATTGAAGTAGAAACAAAAACACTAACCAAATGCGACCTAATTTCTTGTGAGAGAATGTCATTGCATTTGCCAAGCTCTTTGTCTCCATTGTCAATCATGCTTGCTTCTCTCTGCATGCTTTAAATGCTTATGCATGTAGAACAGTCATAACCTGTATCTCCCTTGTAATTTTACTACAAAGCTATTCTACTCTGTCCAGGCATTATCTTACAAGGCGGAGCATGTTGTTGGTACTGGCTCTTTTGGTACTGTCTTTCAGGTAATAGGAAAATGTTGTTGTTTTTACAAAAAGGTAGTGTTTGATTTGATGGAACCAGAGTCTCCGAATTGGATTTACAAATGAACGCATGTAAGGTTGCTTTTGGGTAAGGTCGTAAGGGATTTGATAAATCCATGAAATTTGTAAATGATAGAATTTCAAAAGTATGGATTTTGAAATCCCATCATTTATAAATTTCTTGTTTTTATAATTTTTTTAGATCAAGAATTTGATTGTGTAATTTCATAATTCCCTTGTTTGGATAGACGAGTTTTTGTATGCAGAATTTTGAAATCTATTAAATTTTAATAATAAAAAATGTGAAAATATATCTCATTACTCATAATATATTTTTTATTTGGTAATTTAGTAATATAATTTCAATAATATAACTTTAATATACATAACTATTTTAATAATATGATTTTTATACTTATTTTACAAATATAATTTTATTATATAATATATAGAGAAAATATAGAATTTTGAAATTCATACAATTACAAAATAAAAAATGGGATTGAAATGAAATGGATGAGGAATGGAAAAAATAGCAAATTCCCAAGATTTAGAAATAATATTTGTTTTAAAGGAGTTTGCAAATCCCTCTTATTCTCCAATTTTACAAATCAATGTATTTTTCATAAATTCATCTTCATAATACCCAAACAAGGAATTTCCTAAACAGAATTTGTGAAATCCCTTGCCGAAAATTCTCTCTTAAATTACCTAACCCAAACACAACCTAAAAGTACAAAAAATTGCATGCACTTGTGTTCAATTCCAAGACTTGAAGTTTGTGCTACCGAACGCTATCAAAATGTTCTTTTTTGCAGTTCACTTAAAATTAATCTAATTTGTTTTAGTATGCTTTTGTATTTTCAGGCCAAGTGTCTGGAAACTGGTGAAGCTGTTGCAATAAAGAAAGTGCTGCAGGATAAGAGATACAAGAATAGAGAACTACAGATTATGCGTTTACTTGACCATCCTAATGTTGTTCAACTGAAGCACTGGTTCTTTTCTACTACTGAGAAGGACGAGGAGTACCTTAACCTTGTTTTAGAATATGTGCCTGAAACCTTATATCGAGTTTCGAGGCACTATAGCAGGATGCACCAGCACATGCCCATTATACATGTGCAGCTGTACACATACCAGGTGAAAGCTGATAGTAGCCACTTTCCTTGGTCTACTCTTGAGGACACCTCTACCCCCCCAACCCCCCCCACCACCCCCCCCACCCCCCACCCCACCCCAACAACACGCGCACACAAATAGGGAGACACTTTAGTGTCACACCCTCACACATATCTTTTTTATTTTTTATTTTAAAATCTCTTTGACTCGGCCTATTTAGTTTCATTTTTGCGCATGCAAAGCCTGTGTGACTCCTATTTTTTGGAGGGCATTTTTTAAGGACCTGTGTTGAAGACTATTTTTGTGAATTTTCGAATTTCTTTGTCTCATTTTGCAGATTTGCCGTGCTCTCAATTATATACACAATGTCATTGGTGTATGTCATCGAGATATTAAACCTCAGAATCTTTTGGTATGACATTTTCATTATCTTTACCCTAAAATCTTGACATACAAGTTCCATGGTCTCTAGCAGTGTTGTAAAAGGCATGGGCACAAGGCGGGGCGTAAGCCACATGAAATATGGTTTTTAATATTTTTACGATATATAAGAATTAAAAATTACCTAAAAATAATTGTAGGAAAAATATAAGATGGCAAAAGAAAATAATGGACAAGATATATAAAAAAACAGTGAAAAGTTCTATAGGATAATGAACTGTAAATAAACAATGATACAAGTTCAATACTCGCTAGAAATATTTATTTAATCGCCCAATAAGATAATATTGGAAGCCGAACACTTTTAACTATATTTCAAGTTTATTTTCTAATAGTAATTGGGGTTATATTAAATACTAACCTTAGTTAAAAGCATAAAATAACTTAATTTTAATTTACATTTAGTTTATTGAAATAAAAAATAGAAAAACACATTGGGCTTACGCCCCAAACCTTGGGCTTCGCCCAATTTTTACGCCCAGGGCTCCATCTAGAAGTTTGGGGCATACACACAAAGAGCATTTTGCCCCACCCACAGCCTAGAGGCATTTCTACTACGCCCCGCCTCTAGGCTCGCCTAGAAAACGCCTTTTGCAACATTTTTCTCTAGTGATCAACTTTTACAGGAAAGGAGTCAACTCATGTTAGTCATGATATCTTGTATCTTCAACAATGTTTGCTAATTGCTAATTTACTCCATCAGCACTACTGGCAGTAGATAGCTATATATTTCATATAATAGAAAGAGATGATATGCTTACATTTTTTTTCTTTTCTTTTTCTTTTTGTGAAGATATCATTTGATAAATAAAAGATGTATTTCTTTTTTAAGGTGTCTTGTCGACATATCCTACCTTTCTTAACTCAGTTTTGCAGTAGTACTGCAAAATATGTATATTATTTCACCTTTTAGACTGTTAAAATTATGTTGTCAATTGCATCAACACATCAACTTTTCACTTTTTATTCAATTGTTATTTCTATTCTTCGCTGCAGGTCAATCCTCAGACTCGTCAGCTGAAGCTATGTGATTTTGGTAGTGCAAAGATGTTGGTAGGTTCTTACTTTCGGACTTCTGATGATCTTATTATATGGAAACTTTTCTGAACTTCAATTTGGTTACTGTAGGTGCCTGGTGAACCCAATATATCGTATATATGCTCACGGTACTATAGAGCCCCAGAACTGATTTTTGGGGCAACTGAGTATACAAATGCCATTGATATGTGGTCTGTTGGTTGTGTTTTGTCTGAGCTACTTCTGGGGCAGGTAGGTCGTTCGAGTTTCCTTTAGCCTTATGTCCAACTGTATCTCAGTAGTGCTGCAAATTATATTCTCTGACTTGTCTGTATGTTGAATGTTTGGCATTTTTTTTTTTTTTGGGTGAATCTCTCTTGCATGTTTTTTTTTGTTTTGTTTTTTGCTCTCTAAGAGATCCCTGTTTCCTTTAGATATGTCATCTTGTTGAACTGTTCAAGATTCAAAATCCGGTGTTGATCTTCAAAGTCTTGACACATGGTCCTGTAGATACGGAATCATGTCACCTATGATCTTTAAAGTTTTTGAGAAATCAACCGGCTCCAAAATGGAAAACCCACTACTTCAAAAGAGAGATGCCCACTCACATTAAAGAGTTTCACACCACTGGGCCTCCCATAAAATGAATAAAAAGTGTTATGGTTGATTGGACTTAAATCAGTGGGGTCCAATGTAATTTAATCCTTATAAATGGGTTTATGTTAAAAAAATCCTTATATATGTGTGTGCACGAGTGTGCTTCTTTTTGGATATCATTTTCATACCTTGCCTGGCTTTTGCCTTTTTTCTTTTTACTGAATGGTTTGTCTTTTGCAGCCTCTGTTTGCAGGGGAAAGTGGTGTTGATCAATTGGTGGAAATTATTAAGGTGTGATTTTAACCAAAGACTTTCTTCTTCTTTGCTGGAAGGAAGGAATTGGATCATAACTTCAATTTGTTTTTGGGGTTTTCTTTCCTTTGATGCTAGAACAGGTTTTGGGAACCCCAACCAGAGAGGAAATTAAGTGCATGAATCCAAATTATACTGAATTTAAATTTCCTCAAATCAAAGCTCACCCTTGGCACAAGGTACAATTACCGAGTATTATAGTTTTGATTCGTTTTCCTTGCACGGTTTACATTATAGTTTGACATATAAAATATGTTTATGATTAGGTGTTTCATAAACGAATGCCGTCTGAAGCAGTTGATCTTGTATCAAGGCTGCTCCAGTACTCACCCAGTCTACGTTGCACTGCTGTAAGTAGTTTGACTACCTTCTTTCATCATAATTTCTCCATCTCAATTTTTTGTTGCTGTTCAAATATAGGCCTAGTGACGTCTGTAGGGATGGCAATTACGGACGGCAATTCAACCCGAATGTATAGATAACCAAACCAAACTGAGTCGAACTGTTCGGTTTTGAAACCGATTAAATGCTTTTGGTTACGGTTTTGGTTTTGGGAAAGTAATCGTAAAACCGAACTGTGAAACCGAATTACATAACCGAACTGCGTAACTAGTATTTCACTATTTCGGATATATTTTTATTGTGTTTGTGTACACACACACATATATATTACCCTCACTTTTTTTTTTTTTAATTTATATTTTGACCTTTAGTATATATACATGTTATAGGATTAATTGGGTTAATTTTAGGGTTTTGAAAATTTCTTCTGTTATTTAGTTATGTTTTTTTTTTTATATATAAAAAACAACATTGTGAGGTTTCGCTGTAGTTTTCGTTTTATATAAAATTAAAAAAACTTAAGGGTTTTAGTTTTGCATAAAATTAAAGCATTTTCTAAAAAACGGGTAGTTTTGGTTTTGGTTTAAACTTGAAGTTTGATTATTTAGGTAGCATTTTAATTGGATTAAGCTAACAGCTCCGTTTGGGAGCTTGGTAACACTTTTCTAAGTAATTTAAAAAAATGGCAAAAAAGTATTTTTACTTAAAACAAAAGAAAATTTTGAAATTGTATTTGATAGTGTATGATAGAATCCCATATCGATTTTGTTTGATTTCCCAAAGTAGTCTATATATGAAAAGATTTACTACACTTGATAGTATATGGTTTTGAGTTAGAACCTCAAAACATGGTATCAGAGTTAGGTTTGGGAAGTTTCATTTGTTTGTCATGTATTATATTATTTGAATGTTTGTCTTCTCTTTTTTGTTTGTTTGATCTCATCGTGTGCAACCCCGCCTTGTACCAAGTAACGACGACTCCACCACTGTTATGAGAACTCAGCCAGTTGAAGTCAACTGGTCACGGGTCACGTGTCACAATTTTTGTAATTAGTTAGTAGTTGATCTTGATTAACTGTAAAATCGGTCTGTTTGATTTACGGCATGAATTTTCAGTTGGAGGCATGTGCGCACCCTTTCTTCGATGATTTGCGAGACCCAAATGTGAGCTTGCCTAACGGCCAATCTCTTCCTCCTCTTCTGAACTTTACTCCTCAAGGTGAGTATCACTTCGCCAAGGCTTTGTTTTTTTCACGTACTTTTTAAAATAAAAAAGATTTAATTTGACGAAGTAGTGCTTTTACTTAAAAGCCAACACACACACAAAAGTAATAATAATAATAATAATAAATAAAAAATGTGTTTGATATTAGAGATGAAATTTTAAGTATTATCCATATAAATCATCTCTTAATTCGGAAAGAAATCATATGATTGAAAAGAAGGTGGTGGAGACTTCAGTGGCGTTTGGTTAGTGTTTCTGTTTTCAATAAAGTGGGTTGCGATGGGATGAGAATTCTATTTCTGTTCAGGTTTAGTCCGGAAATAGAAACATGTATGGTAACGATCATCGTCCTGAAATTGTTTATTTTAATTTAGGAAACAGAAATGAGAAACACGTTTTTTTTTTCCCCTTTACATGTATGGCGGTTGGCGTGGTGGTGGTGCTGGTCGGCAATGGTGGTCAGTGGGATGATAGTGGGAATAGTTTTGTGAGAGTGAATAGGACTCAAAAAATTTCTGTTTCTCAGATTCTTAAGGAATTCAGAAAATAGTCTTAAATTAATCCGAAAATTTCGAGAATATTTGGGAACAGAAGTGTGGTTGGTAAACATGTTTCTGTATATTAATCCTAAAATTTTGAAAGCGGGAACATGAATTAGGGAACAGAAAAAGCATTATTTTTTTTTTTCATTTGGCATATTTTCACTTTTTAAAAAAAAAAAAATTGAACAGGTATTTTGAATAATTATCAATTAATTATGTCATAATATATCTTAATTATTTAAATAAAATTACTTTTTAAGCCCTCACATTTCTCTCTCCCATATATAAACAATATTCAATCAATCACAGCCAAAATCTCTCGTTTTTCAAAATTTTTAATCAACCAAATTTCAAAACCTAAACAAATTACTGTAAACCAAACAGACCATAAACTATCCCTCGCCTATAACTCATTTTAATTCATACAGAACTTGCCGGCGCATCTCCCGAGCTCCGTCATCGGCTCATTCCCGAGCACGCGAAGAAATGATTTTTTTGGAGCAAGAAGTCGATGTATCTCTATGAAACTGTAAATGGGTATGCTTCAGGTACCGAAAAAAAAAAGAAAGAAAGAAAAGATTTACGAAAAAAGTACATTTACAAACTGATGTGTCGGTAATTTAACCAATTTGAAGTATCATGTTTTATGAAATATCAGTTTGTAAATTTACTATTTTTTTGTATTTTCTTTAAAAGTACCTGTAACATTACTCTTTTCGAGCTTCAACAGGCTTTGGCGGCGACGGCTTCCAATGGATTTGTTTTAGGGTGAAATCGGTAGGTTGAAAGAAGTATGGGGGTGCAAAGTGTAGAGTTTGGTTGTATGTATTAACAAGTTTGTTGTATTAGTGTGTGTGTATTTGGTTTGAACTTTTATGATCACTCTTTTTGTGGTTTGAGAAAAAAAAAATGAATTTAGTGTTTAAATTTTCACTAATTTTCATTTTGTTCTCATTTTTTTTTTTTTATTATTCTAAATCCACCTCATTAATTTTATTTTTTATTTTTGAAAAAAAAGGTGTGTACGGTGGGTTGCGTCCAACGTAGAGCTTTGTTGGGTTGCGTCCAACGTAGAGCTTTGTTTAATTTATTCAACAAGACGTGCAGGGTAGGTCAAATTCATTAACCATAATGGAGCAAGTCGCTCCTCACCTTCTATTCGGTCGCCCTCTAATTGTTAAAAAGTGATTTCCAAACGATGTCGAGCCTGTCAATTTTTTTCCACAATTAAATACCATTTTTTTTTTGTGTGTGAATTTTTTGGTTCTTTCATTAGGATTTCCAATAGGAGTTGAATCTCTTCAATCCACTTAATATAATAAGATTTATCCCTAATTTTGGTTAATAATTGCTATCGCATGAAGCACATCTCTCTTAATTTTGGGATGCGGTATCTCATGATTGGATCTAATCTTCATTAAAATTGTGTACCATGTTTTCATTCATGTAAGTTCATCCACTCCTAATTCCTAAATATCATGACATTCTTAACAAACTCACCATGATTCTCATCAAAGTCTAAACCTCAGGATTGGTCGTGGACAAACTCACGAATCCTTTCAATTCCGACTTATTGAGTGTATTATTGACTTTTTCTAGTTGAAACTCTAGATGTTGGGCTTCGTATTAGAAATGTTGGGAATTTAATTTAAGGTTTTTAAAATACCCAACCCATCTTCCTCAAAATCGGGTGTATTCGCAAAGCACGAGGAAGAGGAGGAGGTATTTGTGCATTGACCTTTATAAACTTTATTACGGTTAACATTCTTTCCTCACAATCTGATGTATATCGTGAAGCTTGAAGAGGATGTGGTGTTCGAGACTCATGATAATATTATTGATAGAAGTTTAGCCCTAGGGGTTCGCTAGAGTAACGATGGTGCCACCACCAGTAAGTGTTTGAACATTGATTATACTCGGTCGGCGCGTAAGATGGAGTAGGATAAATACGCTCCTAAGCAAATGTGCGATATTGCCAACTGTCCCCTCATCTGGTGATTTTTTGTATGAAACATTTATCCTATCTAATTGTTGATAGTACTAAAAAGATATTAAAATCTCCAAAAGAGGCCTTATTATCTCCCGTGTTTTCTTTGCAGATGATCTCATCTTATTTTCTAAAATGGGGAGAAAGATATTGTGAAAACTATCTTAGAGGTGTTAGAAAAGCTCTCTTTTATTTCGGGCCAAAAAGTGAATCTTAAGAAATCGTAATTGTTTATCTCACCTAATATACCCAATGGGTGTGACCGGCTGAGTCTAATGGAAGCTTTAGGTTTGCACATGGGTGCCCCTCTTATCCATGGTAGATACAACATAAAACATTTTAATCATATGTTGAAAAAATTGCAAAAAATATTTTCAAGCTGGAAAACATAAAATATTTCCTTAGCGGATAGAGTTATTCTTGTAAAATCTATTACTTCCTCCATCCCAATTTATTATATGCAAGTTATCCCCTCCCGTTGTAACAATGTGATGAAATTAATAAAATTGAAAATAAAATTCTTATAGTGGGAGACGAAAAACTTGAGGAAATTCCATCTTGTTAATTCAAAAACAAATTGTAAAATCAAAGAGTTAGGGGACTAAATGTTGTAAGTCTAGAAAAACATAATAGTGCCCTCCTGGCCAAGTTGGTGTCCAAAATTCGTCTTCTTTTCTGAGAACTTTTGGAAGCTTTCTTGTCACCCCCTAGAAGGTAACTTAAATACTTCTATGACTAATTGGTCCTTTCCCATGACAGGGTTCTACAAGCTAAGTATTGACGAGAGATTAAGAGGAAATTCACGGAAAGGAAAAATCGGAGGCCTTGCTAGAGACCATCTAGGAGTTTGGAAGATAGGCTACTATGGAAAAATGCATTGGTCTGGAGGTCGAACAAAGAATCATCCACACAGGCATCTAAGGTCATGTTGTTTACTGTTTTCGTTTTCTGTTTTTTATTCTCTCTCCCAAAATTTTAGAACTAATGTACAACAACGTGTTTGATAAATTCATTTTTGTTTCCAAAATTTTGGAAATAGTTCTTGAATTCTTTTAAACTATTTCCAATATTACTTTTATGTCTACCAATCAGCCACCACCATCACAACCTGTTGTCTATTGGCCACCACCATCCGCCGATCACTGTCACCACGCCAGTCACCTTACGTTTAAAGAAAAAAAAAGAACAAATATTGTCAATCGAATGTATTTTTCATTTTTGCTTTTATAAATAAAAAAATAATTTTAAAATAATAATAGTTATTCTATTCCCGAAATATTTCTTTCGGGGAACCATGGGTGAAAAGTTTCTCGAGATGAACAAATGGCGGCGGGGAGGTCTTTGCCACTAGTCTCATGAAAACCTCTTCAAAATCAAAACATGATTCATTGATCCAATTCGATCTCACAATCTCTCAGCACATCGATTCGCGCGAAGTAGACATACACATTCTAAGTTACAAATTCTCCGTTCCCGGCGATGTCTTTGACGGCGACTCCCCCTCTATCTCCGCCGGACGAAAGCGACTCCGGAGTCGACACGACGCCGCTGCTCGCCAACCGTGTTTCGCGGAGTCCCCAGTACGTCCGGCGCAATCCTGGCGTCCGCGGCGCGTTTCGCTTTCTCCGCCACGCGAGGAACCGCCGAGTGATCCATGAGACGTCGATGCGCGTGCGGGAAGCCGCAGCGGAGTTTATCGAACAGAGGCGTAGCCAATGGGCGTACTCGAAGCCCATCGTGGTCGTCGACCTCGTTTGGAACTTCGCGATCATCGTCGTTTCGGTTGTGGTTCTGGTTATGAGCTTAAACAACTCGCCTTCTGTGCCTCTGAGGCTTTGGATAGCCGGATATGTTTTCCAGTGTATTCTGCATATGGTTGGTGTATATGTTGAGTATAAGCGGCGTCGTGAGGAGCAGCAACTTGATTTTGTCGATGATTCACCTTCCGGCCAGAATAGTGGTGGTAGGTGGAGTAGAAGCAATTTAAATTCAAGTTCTGGAAGTGGAGTGGCGGATTCAGGGGTTATTGTTTCAGAGATTCATCAAGATCAAACAAGGTATACAATGAAATGATTTTGGCTTTTCCCTCTGAATAGTTACTTCATGTTTCAAATTTAGAAACCATAATGCACCAGTGAACGGGTAGTTATAGTCATGGCTACTGTTCATTGGAATTTGTTGGGTTTATCCATCTGATGTGGAAGGGGGTTATAAGTGTGATTATAAGTGTGAGAGAAAATGCTAGCTTTTGGGGTTGAGAGAGGTCTAAGACCATTCTACACTGGTATCGTAGCGCAGGTTACAACAACTCTGACCCAATAGCCACAAAGGGAGAGATTGATCGAGAGGTAGCCTACCAAATGCCTATTGAGTGAGAGGGAGATTGTTGGGTTATGTAGATGTGGAAGGGGCTGGTAGTCAGGTTATAAGTTTGAGAGAAAATCTCACCTCGTGATTTAGGTTTTGAGGTAGAGAGAGGTCCAAGACCATCACTATAGAAACTTTGGTTGCAAATAAACTCAACCTCAGGGTGTTCTCTAAGTTATATTTTGCTGTCTTTCCACTCATTAGTACTTGCTAACTGGCTTGGTAATGGAAGAAGACATTTTTCCTAATCTGTAACAGTGGGTAGAAGTAGAAGGTCAAGAAAGTGACTGCTATACCATGTTTTCCATATTTGGTGAGGAAATCGGAAAGTTTTGGGGCTGACTACTAAAATATGACTTTCTTAATCTTGGTATAGGAGAAAATGGGGAGGATGGAGGATGAGGAAAGAAGGTTTTGGACTTGTTGGCTATGAAAATGGATAAGCATTAGGAAGAGGAAATGAGAGGAAACTGGTTCATCCTATTTAAAAGTTTCTTGCCTGAAGATGATGGAACAGTAGAGGGAGAGGGGAAGGGATTGGCTCTCCAACTTTAGATGTGCTTTTATGAGCTTTTACTTGATTATTAACCTGAGGGTTGAGGGCAGCCATGTCGTAATTTTCTCCCGGTTTTGTTCCTTTTCTTGAAGAATTGCGTTTCGCTTTTCAATAGGTAGGTTTCAGTTTGATTTGCATACAATACATATGTTTTGAGTAAGATTACACGGTTCTAACTTGTGTGTAATGCTCGTTATACCTGCATTCCCCCATAAACATATTCGTCTATTAAGAACCACTTCTGATTTTTGAGCCATTTGTGTGTATGAACAATGGTTTGCCTACTGATGTACGATTAAGGGTCTTAGTAACTGCTATCGTGTTGTAGCCTTGTCATTCATGTTGTTGCACTATGAAATTGAAGTATTTTTGTCGGTAGTTTGTCCTGTAAATCATAGATGTTTAAAATTAGTGAGCATTGAAGCCCGCAGATTCCATATCTCACAATGTGTGGCCCCGAAGTAGGAAAGCAAAGTATAGTTCCCATTGTTTGTAGCCAGGCAATAATTTGTAATTCCTTTAGGTTGCATTTTTGTGAATTTTTGGACACAACATCTCTGTATACAGGATAAGGCAACATACATCTGACCTTCCCTAGACCCGCAATCGCGGGAGCCTTCGTGCACCCTTTATTTAGGTGAATTAGAAAAGAAATTTGATTGAAGAAAGGGATTTGTAAAAGTTTGCTAAGGAATTTTGTGAAGAAAATTCGACAAACCCGTTTTCAAGTCAAATTCCTTCTCCAAATACCTCACCCAAACCCCCACGCACACTTACATTACTAAGCCTGTTGCTACCTTACAATCTATGACACTATAATTATTGTGATTGTTGCAGTGTTGCTAAGCATTTGGAGTCGGCAAATACAATGTTTACATTTATTTGGTGGATCATTGGATTCTATTGGGTGTCTTCCGGTGGCCAGAATTTGATTAGTGAATCACCTCGACTTTACTGGTTTGTCTGACCGTTACTTCTAATGAGGTTTTTGACTTTGACATTTAATTTGCGTTTGTTTCTGGATTTACATTTGGATGCTGATTTTTTTTTTTTTTGCAGGTTATGCATAGCATTTCTGGTGTTTGATGTGTTCTTTGTTGTTGTCTTGGTTGTGGCTGCAATGTTTATCGGTCTTGCCTTCTGTTTCTGTCTACCTTGTATCCTCACAATCCTATATGCTCTCACGGATCAGGTAGTCTCTCTAAAATAATCTCTCTTTTCCCGTTTATTGATGTAAGCGATTGGTTTCATGAAATTGGAGCAACGGAATTGGAATTAGAAACGTAAAAATCTAAGGCCCGGTTTGGTTACTGTTTCTGTACCCTGATTCTTGTTCCCGCTTCCAAAATTTTGGAATTAATGTACAGAAACACATTTGATAAACACATTTATGTTCCCAAAATTTTGATAGTAATTTGCGATTATTTCATGAATTCCTTAAGAATCTGAGAAACGAAAAAAATGTTGATTCTTATTCACTCTCACAAAACTATTCCCACCACCATTTAGCCGGCCACCACCACCACCCGCCAAACACCATACATGTAAAGAAGAAAAAAAAGAACAAATGTTGCAACCAAACGTGTTTCTTGTTTCTATTCTTATAAATTAAAAGAAACAATCTCATGACAATTGTCGTTACCAAATATGTTTCTATTTACAGAATACTCCTGAACGAAAATAGAATTTCCATTCCGTCCTATCCTATCTTAGTTTATTGGAAGTAGAAACAGAAAAACCGAAACACTAACCAGACAGTTACACCACCTAAAATTTACATATTTATTTCTAAAATTTACAGAAGATGGAGAATTCATCCGTGATTGCAAATGAAAAATCAGCTTAGTTTTACATTTACTACAACAACAACAATGCTTTTGTCATCATTAAAAATGGTATAATTTTTTATCATTTATTTTTACATTTATAAAGGATATAAAAGTTTCTCTTTCATTTGTTATGTTCATGAGCTGTGTTTGGACTTAGTTCTTGATTCTCACTAGGAGGTTAAGAGTTTGAGTCTTGGCACAAGCAAAGTTTAAATTTTTTTTGTATTAATGTATCGTTCTTCCACTATATACCATTTTCTGTATGTTGGATCGTTGGAAGATAAGTATTTTCGTGCATATCTACAACAACAACAACAAAAAAAAAAAAAAAAATAGTAGAGAAAATGTCCAATGTGGTATGAGTTTTCGAGGTTAAAGTTTACGAGTCATGCCACGAAGCTTTGGGAGAGATCCATGGAATATAGAGTAAGACGGGCATAAAAGAGAATCACTTTGGATTTATGACTTGTCTGTCACCACTGAAGCAATCTATTTACTTAGGCAACAATTAAAAAAAGTAAAGATTTCCATATGGTTTTTGTGGACTTAGACTACACCTATAATTGGATACCTAGAGAAGTATTATGGTGGGTTTTAGAGATAAAACAAGTATCCAATGCTTATATTGATGTGATTAAGAATATGTATGAAGTGTTCGGACAGTAAGAAGTGATACTTGTGCGACAGTAAGAGGTGATGCTTGTACTTTTCTTGTTAATATAGGCTTCAAGTATCGGTTTTAAGTTTACCTCTTTATTTTAGTTATGGATTAACCTACATAGCATATTTGGGGAGTACTATTGATGAAACTAGAAGATGTCTTAACTGTATGTTAGAAAGTTGAAGAAAAGTCTTGGATTCTCTAAGGGTTTAAAGATCAGTAGAACTAAGAACACATGTATTACAATTTTAGTAATAATTGAAGGATGAGGATATTGATAAAATTGGAAATCAGGTTGATGTTCTGTAATTTAGGATAATGGTGAAATTAGAGAGGAAATTATGCATAGTCAAGGCAGGATGGCTGAACAAGAGAAATCTTGTAAGGGAAGGGTGACACGTGATTGCAGGATAGCATTGAAATTAAAAGGAAAATTCATTAAGGCTTCAATAAGATCTGATTCCCCCAGGTTCAGAATGTTTAGTTGTAGACAAGAAACATGTTTTGAAGGTGTAACGTAGATGAGAATATTAAAGTGGGTGAGTGGTAAGAACAAGAACACATAAAAGTAGGAATGAGGTTATTATATAGTTGTTAGGAACAATACCCTGAGAACGTGATGAGGGAAAATCGTTTTAAGATTGTTTGGACGTGCACAAAAGATTTGTAGAACTACCATAGATGGTGCTACAAAAGGGAAGCCTATGAACACTTGGGATGAAACGTTTTGCAATGACTTGATGGCTTTGTAAACAGAAGGAAGGACCCTAGAACGATCTTTAAGCCGTAAGCCGATTCAAGTGACCGACCCTGGATAAAGACTTTATTGTTATTGTACACCGTTATACACACACAAACACATATATTAAGAACGTTCTGTATTTATTCGTAATTGATGTCTAATGCTATAAAGAGCTCAAATATTTCTTTCCTGACTGGAAACAGGTAGGGGCAACCAAGGAAGACATCGCCCGACTGCCCATATACAAATTCCGCCAAATTTTAGAGTTGGAAAATGTGGAAGGTCAATTCTCTGTTCGAGCAGTGATGACAGAATTGAACACCGACACACCTATGGAGCTTGTTCTTCCCCTGGAGGATGCTGTAAGTTTCTCTGCTCACTTCAATTCTATCTTCTGTAAACACGGGTAAAGGTCGAAATTCAATAACATTCAAAATGCCATAATCAAAGCAAATTTTTTCTACAAAATTGCTTCATGATGATCTCGGAGAAAATCATTAAATTATGCCACACCATCAAAGTTTCTAAGGTGGCGTTTGGTAACCGTTTCTGTTTCTATTCCAGCAGTGGGATGGGAATAGGATGAGAATTTTGTTTCCTTCTTGGGAGTAGAATCGCATTTGATAACAATATTTTTTTTTTGTTTTGGGAAGAGAATCGCGTTTGGTAACGATTTTATCCTAAAATCAATTTTTATTTTTTTTTGAGATTTTTTTTTTGTTTTTGCCGATGGCGACGGGTGACACTGGCGGATGCCCGGCGGCAGGCAACGACGGAAGTTGCCCAGGTGGCCGGTGGTGGCGGTGACCGGCGACAGTCGCCGGAGATGGCCATCGGCGGCGGCGGACGGTGATCGACCGGCGGATGAACAGTGAAATTGGTTTTGGGAATGAAATGAGAATTATGAGAAACAACTTTTTTTTTGTTTCTCATTTCTTAAGAAAAAAATGGGCACAATTCTCAAATGAGAATGGAATGGAAACGAAAACAAAAATTACCAAATGCTATTCCCAAACAGAATTTCCAAAAATCTGGGAATGGGAAATTCTGAAATGGAAACGGTTACCAAATGGGGCCTAAGTTAATTACTTCTGTGGTTAAAGTTCTAATTTTTTATTTTTTTTAATATTAGAATGTGTAGGCTAATTCTTTGGTTATGAATAAAAAGTTTTACTTATTGTTATTATTATTTGGGTAAATTGTCGTCGTTCCGTCTATACTTTGCCTAATTATGATTTTACCCACCTCCATTTTAAAAAGTTGCACTTTACCTACTGCGTTAAAGTTTAAACAAAGCGAGAAACTATTTTTTTTCCAATTAAATTAACTGAGTATGCTTAAAAATGAATGTAATTAAATTAACAGTTGTATTATTAAAAGCTTGTGGTAAGAATGAATTTCGTTCAAGTGCTCGAAAATGATATTCTAGAGCTTTCGTAAACTAACTTTTTTCCGTTTAAATTAACAGAATATGCTTAAAAATAGATGAAATTAAACTATCCGTCTAATTTTGGATGAAATAAACAAAATTACCCCTTTATATAAATTTTAATTAAATTTCTAAAAAATATTCATGATAAAAAAATTAAATCAAAATTAAGATAAAGAGTGAATTTTGTCCATTTCATCCAAAAATTGGATGAAATTTAATTTAATCTATTATTAAGCATATTCCGTTAATTTAAACGGAAAAAAATTATTTTCTCACTTCGTTTAAAATAAAAATAGGTAAAGTGTAATTTTTTGAAGTGAAATTGGGTAAAGTGATAATTAGGCAAAGTAGATGAGAGTAAAAGGCAATTTACCCTTATTATTTATTTTCGCCGTGTGAACTGGAGGTCACGGGTTTGAGTTGTGGAAACAATCTCTTGCAAAAAAAAGTAAGGTAATAAACCTAAGTGATCCGACTCTTCCCTAGACTTCGCGCGCATAGCGGGAGCTTTATAATACCGGGTTTTTTTTTCTGTTCGCAAGAAAAGCTTGGAATAAGGGAAACCAAAAAGGTTTTCATTGTTCTGTTCCCCGATTTTTAGAACAAATTTAAGAACAAAATAGAAATACTTAAACAAAGAGCTGCACTTTCACATTCAAAAAATATAAAATAAAATCCACTTAGCAATTTACTATTTTAACCCTATTCATTATGGTTTATCACAGCAATGTTGCATATGCCTATGTCCTTATGACCACGGGACCGAACTACGTCAACTCCCCTGTCGCCACCATTTCCACCGCACCTGCATAGACAAGTGGTTGTACATTAACGCCGTATGTCCTCTTTGCAAGTTCAATATTCTAAAGAACGGTGTCCAAAGCAGTGAAGTATAGCCGATAAATTGATCTTGATTTTGATAAAGGGTATTCTTGGTATTTCCCCGCATAGTCGGAATTTTATGGGCGCGTTCAACTTTCTCGCTCAATAATGATTAGGTGTAAGTGTTCTTGATTTGTTCGTTATACGAGTTTTTGTTGTTGTCGTCGTTGTAATTTTTCATGTTTTATTTTTTGCGTTTTTATACATGTAGCGTATATGGATATGAGATTTTTACATTATATTTTTCGTTTACTCGGTGTAGAATTTGGGAAAAAATAGAGTCGGGTCAAATTGAAAAATTATTAGTGCGGAAATTGTAGCGTTGAATTTATCAAATGCAGAAATGTATTAAGTACTTTTTTTTAATAGGCTAAAAAAATTATATATTTACAATTTTTTATTATTAAAATAATATTTACGAAACATTGCTTTTACAATTTTTTTTTTACATTGGATTTTTTTCTAATCAATTAGGCTGATGTCATTGTTGTTATTTTTTTTTTAATTATAGTATTAAATTTTTATTTTCAGTTTAATTTTTACCTTTTTTTAAAACTATTTTTTTTTAATTTTTTTATTCTCTATTAAATTTTTTATCTTTCTTTATCACTAACGTGGGTTTGGAAAATATTTAAAAAAAAAATAAAACTCAAAAAAAGATAATAAAAATATAAGCAAAAAATAAATCAAAAACCAAAAATGAGAAAGCAAAAGAAAACGTAGAAATTAAAACAAACAAGTAAAAACGTAAATAATAAGTAAATGGGAAAATAAAAAGCAAAAAAAAAAAAAAAGTAAGCAAAAACTAAAAAAAAAAAAATAGACAATAAAAATAAAAAGTGTAAAACAAAAAAAAAAAAGTCTAAAAAAAATTGAAAATAAAGATATTGAAAACAAAAAAACAGGACATGAAAAACGGTAAGATAAAGATCAAAGAATAATAAACAAAACTAAAAACCATAAAATAAAATATAAAATATAATACAAAAAAAAAAAAGGATATTTAAAATTTGATGATTAGAATTGTAGAAAATATATCAGGATAAATGGGTAATTTGTTGAGAGAAAAGTTTATTTGATTATTATTATTATTATTATTATTATTATTATTATTTAAATATTTGGCTTTTTGAAAAGGGTCACACGCGCTAGGTTTTCAAAAAATGATTTTGGTCGAATTTTGAAAAAAAATAAAATTAATTAGTATTGGGTTTAAATTTATGTATTAGGTGACCCAAAAAAAAAGTATTTTTTTAATGGCCCACAAAACTAGATTTCAAAGTAAGGTCTAACGAAAAGATTTATTTAAATTCGGAGGCCGATTATCCTTAGGAAAATTGTTAGACACCTTGATACACCCATTTAAAAACGATACATATGTTTAATTAAATTTGAAATAACTAAATCTAAATGCATTTGATTTTGTCTTTGTAAATTCTTATTTTAGATTTTTAATGTTCCTTCGCTGTAACCCTCTTCTCAATTATGTTTGAACTGACAAGTTTAGTTCATGGAGGATTTTATGTGATAAATTTTAACATTAGATTAAACTAACAATTTAATCTAAATTTGTTAGTGAGAATGATGAATATATGTATCGGACATGTGCATGGAACTTTAAAATTATATTTTGGACTTCACATATCATTACTGAACGCGTCCCAATTTTCCAGAGAAAACCAAAAACAAATATATATATAGATATATGTTTATATATGCTTGGCGCTGGTAAAACGAGAAGGGTTTTTAAAAACGTCGATTTTCTCATTAAAATGTACTTAAGCCTGTTTTAGAAAAAAGGAGTCGCCACCTAGCATTGGGTTTAAATGATGTGCTAGGTCACCATATTTTTCTTTTTTTGAAAATAATTTAAAAATGGCTTAAGTAAAATTTGACTCCAAAAATAATATGGTCTAACTAGAGATTCGTTTAAAGAGTTCGGGGGTCAGTTACGCTCGGGGAAGGTGTCAAGCACCCCAAGACGCCCGTCCAAAGACGGTACCTTATCCGATTAAGTCCAATTAGAATTTAAATCTGAATGTTCTTATTTTATTTTTAAATCCTCCTTATATACACATACACACACATTTGAGGGAAGTGATCCCCCTTCTAAACCTAGACCGTTCTGATTGAAGGTTGTGAATTTTCCACCTCGTATTGTTAGCACATTATATTTAATACAAATTAAATAAAACACCCGCACACACGCATCGAGGAGAGTAATTTCCTTCTAAATTTATGCCGTTCAAATTGAAGGTTGAGAATTTTCCACCTCATATTGTTAGTATATTATATTTAATACAAATTAAATAAAACACCCGCACACACGCATCGAGGAGAGTAATTCCCTTCTAAATTTATGCCGTTCAAATTGAAGGTTGGGAATTTTCCACCTCGTATTGTTAGCACATTATATTTAATACAAATTAAATAAAACACCCGCACACACGCATCGAGGAGAGTAATTCTCTTCTAAATTTTAGCCATTCAAATTGAAGGTTGGGAATTTTTCACCTCGTATTGTTAGCACATTATATTTAATACAAATTAAATAAAACACCCGCACACACGCATCGAGGAGAGTAATTCCCTTCTAAATTTTAGCCATTCAAATTGAAGGTTGGGAATTTTCCACCTCGTATTGTTAGCACATTATATTTAATACAAATTAAATAAAACACCCATACCCACGCATCGAGGAGAGTAATTCCCTTCTAAATTTAGCCATTCAAATTGAAGGTTGGGAATTTTCCACCTCGTATTGTTAGCTTTAAAAAAATAAAAATAAAAAATAAAAAATAAAAAATAAAAAAAAAATAAATAAAATAAAAAATAAAAAAAAAAAAAAAAAAAAAAATAAATAAAAAGAAAATAAAAAGTAATAAATAAATAAATAAATAATAAAGGAAGAAGAAAAAAAACATCTAATTTACAAAAAAAAAAAATTAGTATAATAACAACTTAAAAAAATAAGAGTAAGATTTACAACAGATGAAAATTTACCACCTTCTTGAAGATTTTTCTTCTTCAAAATTACAATAAAATGAAAATAATATTATTTTCTTCAAAATTTTTCTCCAGATTTCTCCTCTCCCTTAAAAAATTTCTCTCAAAAAATTTCTTCCTCCCAAAATTTTCTCCTCTCCCTCTTGTGATCCTTCCTCTATTTATAGGAAGGAAAAGTAGAGGTTTGCCGACAAAAACAAACACAAAAAGTAAAAAAAAAGTAAAAAAAATAATAAAAAAAGGGTCGGTGCACCCACCAGCTTTTCGGTGCACCGAATTTCGGTGCACCCAAAAGCAGGGGGGACATCCCCCCTGCTGGCCGCATGTGCGGCCAGCTTTAAAGCTGGCCGCACATGTGGCCAGTCCACTGGTCGCACCAGCGACCAGTGGCTGGTCGCTGGTGCGGCCGGCTGGTCGCTGGTGCGGCCAGCTGGTCGCACCAGCGACCCCTTTTGCAGCCCCCCCCCCAGTGTTCGGTCCAGGCCTCTCTCGTTCTCGTCTTTTTCTTGTCCGTTTTGTTCCAAATTAACGCATTTTTATTCCACTTCGAAAAATCTACAAAACCAAAAAAAAAAATAATCAATTACTAATATTTAATTTACTTAAGAGATTAATAAAACTTAATTTAGCAGTATTAAACCGCATAAATACGGTACAATCAAAACAAAATAAAAAAAAAAAAAAAAAGTAACTATAAAATAAAGTATAATTTTTTTTTTGCGAGGCGGTCAAAAATGCCGTGTCTACAGCTGCCCCTCTTTGTCATGCAAGTTCACTTGCTTGACAAAGATAAAAGACCACGTCATTTTGATCGTCCCATTTTTATTTTATTTATTTTTTAGTTTATTTTCTAATAATAGAACAAATAAAATAAAATAACTCATGACGAACAAGTGTCCATTTAGAAAAATAAGAGAATGACTCATGACGATGTTCATGATAAACAAATGTCCGTTTAGAGGATTGTTTAGAGTAATAACAAAATGACTCCTGACGATACTCATGACGATCATGTGTCTGTTTAGAGGATTGTTTAGAGTAAAAAAATGACTCCTGACGATACTCATGACGAACACGTGTCTGTTTAGAGGATTGTTTAGAGTAAAGAAAAATGACTCCTGACGATACTCATGACGAACACGTGTCCGTTTAGAGGATTGTTTAGAGTAAAAAAAAATGACTCCTGACGATACTCATGACGAACACGTGTCTGTTTAGAGGATCGTTTAGAATAATAAAAAATGACTCATGACGATACTCATGACAAACGCGTGTCCGTTTAGAGTAATAAAATGATTCATGATGGTACTCATGACGAACATGTGTCCATTTAGAGGATTGTTTAGAGTAATAAAAAATGACTCATGACGATATTCATGACGAACACGTGTCCGTTTAGAGGATCGCTTAGAGTAATAAAAATTATTCATGCCCCAACCCTCTTGGCCAGGGGCTTAAAGAAAGTTCAAGAGTATAAAATATGCCCCAACTTGTGACTGAGCCAGAATGAGAGAGCAAAGATATAAATGTGCCCCAGCCGAACTCTCAGATGACCGAACATTTATAGATTGCCTGCGTACCTTAGTATTATGCCGAGGATCAAGTTTGGCGTAGTTCACTTTTCGCCATTTTCAGGGCAAAACGCATACCTGGACGCTCATTTAGAGCTTTGGAACTTTCAGCAATAAAAAGTTTCTAATTTGAACCGGAAGGTAAGAAGTCTTTGTGAGAGAGAAATCCATGCTTCCATGTCCTTTGAAAAGCCTGTAATTGAACAAAAACACATGTAACACGAAAATTTAGTTTGAAAAACTTGTCACTCTTTACGACTCGCAATTCCGTCCAACCGGAAGGTAAGAAGACTTTGTGAGAGAGAAATCCATGCTTCCATGTCCTTTGAAAACCCTGTAATTGAACAAAAAAACACATGTAATACGAAAATTTAGTTTGAAAAACTTGTCACTCTTTACGACTCGCAATTCCGTCCCCCCTTTTTCATCGCAATCCCTCATTTGATGGCGCTTGACTTTCTCGGGTCACGGGACAGTATCGGGAGATTTTTCCGTCTCGTCCTTCCGTCAATCTTAGAGATGTACTTTCTGGAGGTTTTCTCCGGGTTGTTGGCAGGGTCTGGTTTTTTTTTTTTGGACAACATCCCCATCAGCCTTTATTTCTCTGCACCCGCCGATTCTCACTTTCTCTTTTCTACTAGGCATCCTCAGTGCTTAGGAGAATCACATACTCCTGCTTGCTTTGTATTTTTCAAATCCTGCAAAACTGATTTAACCAAATATGGGAAAACGTGTAAAACCTTACCCCAAACAGGTATCTTTATTACCAGATATGTTGACTGCGAGATTTCAAGCCGGATTGTCTGACAAGTATGATTTCAATGCAAATTTGAGCCATATTCGATGTTCCTTTTCACAGATTCCAACTCTTGCTCAAATCCATCAAGTTCCGAACACAGAAAAGTCTTACGATCAATGGAAGTCAACCGTAGTGGGAATTCTAAAAATACCCCTATGAGTGATCTAACTGTTTTTTTTTTTTTTTTTTTTTTTTTTTTTTTTGCGACACGGTCTCTACATTTTTCTCATAGCGCCCTTTCGAGTTTTCACCATGTTCGAGCCGTATTTTTTTTTTTTTTTTTTGAAGCAACAGATAATCACAAATTGAAATAAACTTACTTAGAAAATAAGGACATTTATTAGGCAAAGTATTTCTTTACAGAATCCGAGTTTAGGGGCTCGGGAAATACATTACCATCCATTTCCTGGAGAATCAACGCTCCACCGCTCAAAGCCTTATGAACAACAAAAGGACTTTCCCAATTTGGCGCGAACTTACCCTTAGTTTCATCTTGGAAAGGAAAGATTTTCTTCAAAACTAACTCACCGACCTTGAAGACTCTAGGGTATACCCGTTTATCATGAGCTCTAGTAATCCTCTGTCTGTAACACTGTCCGTGACATATCGCTGTCAGCCGCTTTTCATCGATTAAACAGAGTTGGTCCAACCGTTGTTGTACCCATTCAGTTTCATCAAGCTCGGCCTCTATGAGCACTCGTAGAGATGGAATTTCCACCTCGGCTGGTATCACCGCTTCTGTGCCATAAACCAGAGAATAGGGGGTTGCCCCTGTCGAGGTCCGAACCGAGGTTCGGTAAGCCATCAAAGCATATGGCAGCATATCATCCCACTCCTTATAATTGTCAATCATCTTCCGGAGAATTTTCTTTATATTTTTGTTGGCGGCTTCCACTGCTCCATTCATTTTTGGACGGTAAGGCGCTGAGTTTTTGTGCTCGATCTTGAACTGCTGACATATTTTCTGTATTTCTGAACCCTTCAGGTTTTTAGCATTGTCGGTTATCAATGTTTGCGGCAAACCGTATCTTGACACAATATTTTCTTTGATGAATCGAGCTACTATCTTTTGAGTCACTCGGGTTAATGAAACGGCTTCTACCCACTTGGAAAAATAATCAATTGCCACCAGGATAAAGCGATGACCACTCGGCGCCTTAGGGGTAACTTCCCCAATCACGTCCATACCCCACATTGAGAAGGGCCATGGGGCCGCCAAGCAATGAAGGTGCGAAGGTGGGACATTGATTTGATCACCATGAATCTGACACTTATGGCATCTTCGAACAAACTGCACGCAGTCGCTTTCCATCGTTAGCCAAAAATGACCGGTCCTCAGGATCTTCTTGGCAAGCATGAAGCCACTCATGTGAGGTCCACATATGCCACCATGGACCTCTTTCATCAACTGGATGGCCTCTTCGACTCCAACACATCTCAACAGGCCCATGTCAGGGGAGCGTTTGTACAGTGTCTCCCCGCTTAGGAAGAATTGGCCTGCTAACCTCCGGAGAGTTTTCCGATCAACACTTGATGCCCCTTTCGGGTACTCCTGATTTTTCAGAAAGTTCTTTATGTCATGGTACCACGGGTCTTTGGCTGGCTCAGATTCAAGCTGGCAGCAGTGGGCCGGTCGGCGTTGAACTCGGATCACCACCGGAATGATATCATCATCCTCTCGAGTGATAGATATCATAGATGCCAAGGTAGCTAAGGCATCGGCGAAGTCATTTTTTAGCCTCGGTATGCTTTCAAATTCTATTATTGTAAATTGCTCGCACAACTCCAGGAGGTGATTGTTATAGGCTATCAAGGTCGGATCTCTCGTGGCATATTTATCCGTCACCTGATTGATTATCAGCTCAGAATCTCCGAACACTAGTAATTCTTTGATTTTCATATCGACAGCCAACTGGAGTCCCAGAATACAGGCTTCGTACTCAGCTCGATTATTTGTGCTCTGGAACTTCAACTTGGAAGCCACTGGATAATGCTGTTTGCTCGGAAAAACCAGAACGGCTCCGATTCCAGCCCCTCGAGAGTTCACTGCTCCATCAAAATACATTTTCCAGACTGTTTCCTCATTTTATTCATCCACCGCATGAATCGACTCTTCAGGGAATAGCGTCTCAAGAGGCTGGTTATCCGTTTGAGCTGGACAACTAGCCAACTGATCTGCTATCGCCTGACCCTTTACTGACTTTTGGGTCTTGTAGATGATATCGAACTCCGTCAGCAGCATCTGCCATTTTGCAACTTTTTCTGACAGAATCGGCTTCTCGAAGATGTATTTTAAGGGATCCATCCTGGCTATCAAGTAGGTAGTCAATGGGAGCATATAATGGCGCAGTCTTTGAGCGGACCAAGCCAATGCACAACAGGTTCTCTCCAGCAAGGTATAATTTTCCTCATACTTTGTGAAGCGCTTGCTGAGGTAGTAGATGGCTTGCTCCTTCTTTCCAGATTTATCGAGTTGCCCAAGAATAGCTCCCATGGAGGAGTCGAGAACTGACAAATATAGTAATAATGGAACCTTCTCCCGAGGCGGCACTAGAACGGGAGGGTTCGTTAGATAGACTTTAATTTTCTCCAAGGCATTTTGGCAATCTGCATTCCATCGCCCGTCACTTTCTTTTCGAAGTAGCTTGAAGATTGGCTCACAAGTGGCAGTGAGTTGGAAGATGAATCGGGCTATGAAATTTAATCGCCCCAGAAAACCTCGGATTTCTTTCTCAGTTCTCAGCGGCGGCATCTCACGAATGGCCTTCGTCTTTGCAGGATCAATCTCGATTCCATGGCGATTTACCATGAAACCAAGAAGTTTTCCGGAAGCCACCCCAAATGCGCATTTTGCTGGATTGAGCTTGAGCTGGTACTTTCGAAGTCTGTCGAACACCTTTTTCAAATGGCAGAGATGATCCTCGTTCTCCTGTGATTTAACGATCATGTCATCAACATATACCTCCATCTCCTTGTGCATCATATCATGAAATAGGGTCGTCATTGCTCTTTGGTATGTTGCCCCGGCGTTTTTGAGACCGAAAGGCATCGCCCTATAGCAAAAGACTCCCCATGGGGTAGTGAAGGCTGTCTTTTCTCGATCTTTCTCATCCATCAGAATCTGATTATAGCCAGAGAACCCATCGACGAAAGAATAGAGCTTTCGCCCCGCAGTATTGTCGATGATGATGTGAATGTTTGGCAATGGAAAATCATCTTTTGGACTCGCCCGGTTGAGATCACGATAGTCCACGCAGACTCTGATTTTTCCTGAGGACTTTGGCACGGGAACGACATTTGAGAGCCATTCACTGTAGTTACAGACTTCAATAATTCGGGCATTGAATTGCTTCACGATCTCCTCCTTGACCTCGAGGCTGACAGCGGGCCTTAGTTTCCTCAACTTTTGTTTGACTGGTATACTCTCCGATTTTAGCGGCAGCTTATGGGCCACGATACTCTTGTCCAGTCCTACCATGTCATCGTAGGACCAGGCAAAGATATCTTGGTAGGAAATTAAGAGCGTTGTCAACTCTTTCTTTTCCAGAGTCATGAGAGTTAATCCAATCTTTACTTCCTTCAACTCTTCCGAGGTCCCCAAGTTTATCAACTCGGTCTCATCGTTACTGGGAATCGGCTTGTTCTCGAACTCCGTGAAAGCTTTTCGGATCTCACCATCGTCTGGCTGGCAAGAGTCATCTTCTGCTTCCACTCCCATCGGGTTATGGTCTGGTTCTGCATTGAAATCATACTTATCGCACTCTGGCTCAGTTATATCGCATGCATCATACACTGGTGTTTTAGACATCCTGAAAGCATAAAATTTAAACATTTAAACCATATGTCGGATAAAACAGAATTGCATTCATTAAATATAAAAACCCATTACAAAACAAAATCCCTTTCCATCTAGAAGGCAAGGTGGATGGAGGGATGACCAACAGAAAATCTCCCTAAGTTTACCGAAACGCCTGGCGAATTGGGAGAGAACAAGAATCCCAATTCTGCAGCTTTTCTTTTCCCTTGGTTCGAATACCAGACCCATGACTTGGCCCTGCCTCGTCTCTCATGATTACATTCACAGCTTCCTTGATCATTACTCTCTCAGGGTGCAACTTGAATCCTGCGGTCTCCTTCTCTTTGTTGAGGGTTTCTGCTGGATAGGAGAAAGTGACCCGGATATGCGGAATTTTCATTGGCTGGTTGTCTGGGGATCCATCCCTTTTCTTCCGGAAGAACTTCGCTCTGTCTGCTTTTGTCGGCTCGTATCCCAATCCGAATCTCCCCTTCTTCTCCTTGACTTCTATCGGTTCTGTAATTCCGTCTAGATTCTTGCCCAAATCTTTCCCGGGAATGCAACCCCGAGACTTCATTTCTTTAGCAACGAAGGCCACAGTGTTAGACAGTGATGGTGTCATCTCGTGTCCTCCTTCCTTCACAAAGGTAGCATTCGCAACGTCGAACACGTGATAGGAGGCTTCAATCTTCTCCTTCTCCTTTCCGTCATCTGTTAACGGGACATGCCGACTTATCGCTTGATGGAAAGGTATGATATCTGAATCAGCCCTGATCACGTACAGTGTGTCATTAATGATAAACTTGATCTTCTGATGTAGAGATGAAGGCACTGCCCCAGCGTTATGGATCCATGGCCTCCCCAACAACAGGTTGTACGAAGCAGGTATGTCGAGCACTTGGAACTTCGCATTGAACTGTATTGGACCAATTTCAATTGGCAGGTTAATTTCTCCAACACTATCTCTCTTAGCCCCATCGAATGCTCGGATAACCGTCTTAGACGATCGAACCTGTGATAGATCTATCCCCATTTCTTCTAGGGTCGACAAAGGACAGATATTTAGTGCCGATCCATTGTCAATCAGCACCCGAGCTATGAACATTCCATGGCTTTCGACCGTGATATTCAAAGGCTTGTTGTGACCTGTTCCATCATCGTCCATCTCGTCATCTGTGAAAGTGATGGTGTTAGATCCTAGGACCTGTTCGACCAGAGTGACAAACTTCTCCGGAGAGATCGTGCTAGGCAAGTGGGCTTCATTTAGGACTTTCAGCAGTGCCTGTCTATGTACTTCTGAGGATAGAAGTAGTGAAAGCATCGAGATTTGCGCCGGTGCTTTGCTGAGTTGCTCCACTATCTTGTATTCTGAATTCTTCATTACCTTTAGAAAGTCGTGAGCCTCCGGTTCTGACACTGGCTTTTTCAGGGCCCCTCTTGGTTCTCTCACAGGAATCCTGATCAAATCCTGTGGCGTATACACCCTTCCAGACCGAGTGATTCCACCGGTTTCTCCTACGGAGATTGGGAATTCTTCTCCTTCTCCTGTTTTAGCGACGATCTCATAATTCCACGGAACCTTATTGAGATTTTTCACTATCTTTTGGATTGGGAAAGACAAAACTAGAGATTTCTCCAGTTTTTGGGCTACCCTTTCTAGATGTAATTCGAACCCTCCGCAGAGAACCTCCGGGTGTAAATAAACACCACCGATATCGATCACATCAACTTCTTCTTCGACCTCCTCTATGAAAATTAGATTGACGCCACTTCCTGAGGAGGCGTGTTCAGGCAACGGATTTTGCTGACAATTTGGCGTACCGGCCTCAGGTTTTTTAGGAAACGTGATGGCTCCGGTCCGTATAAACTCCCGGATTTTGTCTTTTAGCTGAAAGCATTGTTCAGTCGCATGTCCTCTGGTTCCCGAGTGGTATTCACAGAAAGCATTTGAAGATGTTGCTTTACTCCCAGGTTTAACTTCGTAGAATGGAAGGGGCGTTAGCATCCCCTGCTTCAAACAATTCCGGTACAACTCGGTGATCGAGACCGGAAGGTCTTGTAGCTCTCTGTTGTCGTTCTGGAAATTTTCCCCAGTAGCATGAGGTAGAAGGTCTTGGTGGTATTGGGTTCCTGACCTTGGAGTGCGGTTAGGAATTTGAGGTGGGGTGTTCGGGCATGGTTGATAGGTATGGTAAGAGGGTGTTGGGTAGGCTTGAGGGTAATATTGGGGAATGTGGTTTTGATAAGGGAGAGGTACATTTTGGTAATAGCGAGGGCGGCTTTGGGAATAGGGTTGGTTTTGAGGATAGTTTTGGTTTTGGCAATTTTGAGGAGGGTAGTTGTGATATTGGTTGTTCTGGTTCGGGTAATTCTGGGGACAAGAAGTTTGGGGGTAGTTCTGGTAATGGGTTTGTCGAGGGGAAACGACAACAGCTACTTCATTTTCTTTCATCTTTGGCGGGGCTGACCTTTTCGTCAGATTGGATTGGGCCCCTTCAATTTTTTCGCTCCTTATTCCTTCTTCCGTCACCTCGGCCTGTTTGATCGCATCGCCGAAAGAAACCACTGCTATGCTCGAGAGATCTCGATAGAACGGCGGTGACTGAATTGATTTGAATATCTCTAACTGAGCCTCCTCGCTCAGCTTAGGGACAACTTTGGCAGCCTCTTCCCTCCAACGAGCAGTATACCTCCGGAAACTTTCGTCTTTATTTTTCAGTATCTGGTAGAGGGTATTGCGGTCTGGCGCGGCATCCCTATTGTACACATATTGCTCACAGAAGGCCTCTACCAGATCTTCAAATGTTTTAATCTGTGATAGCTCCAGGGTCATGTACCAGTTGAGAGCCGACCCTTTCAACGATCTCCGAAACATCTTTAAGCAAAGGTCTTCGTTCCGAGCATGAATTCCTAACTCCTCTTTGTAAATGCTGACATGCCATTCTGGAGGGCCAGTGCCATCATATTTTGTGAATTCTGGAACCACGAAATTTTTCGGGTACACAATCCCGGGTGGTGCTGACAACTCCTTGTACGTCGCTTTCCTGGACGGCTTCTCCTTTTGCCATTTTTCCATAGTTTTTTCTAATTTCTCCATTTTCAGAAGCCAAGCCGGTGGAGGGCCATTCTCTTCTTTGTTTTCAGTTTCAATGGCCGGGGCCGGTTGGCTATCATTTGAATTGTTTGGTGGAGCAACGACCCTCTCCGGGTGAATGAGGATTTGCGGGGCGGCGGGGGCCGAGCCCTCTAGCGAGGCTTGATAGACATGTCCCTGGATGGGATATGTCGGAGCTCCATAGGCGAAAGGATGAGGGCCCATCTGAGGTCCATAGTAGACTGGTACTGCAAAATTCGGGCCGACGTGGTTCGGATTCGGCCCTGAGTTTTCCATCCCGATACTTGTAGGGTTTCCATTTGGGGATTTAGTCACAGGAGTCCCGTTGGACGGAGGAATAGGCACCTCCTGAGGTCGGCTAAGTTCGTTGATCCTTTTCATCAACCTGTCAATAGTTTCCTGCATCTGAGCTATCTGGG